>JAPVCE010000015.1:0-391554 GCA_029606265.1 Paecilomyces dactylethromorphus
AGGCGGTTAGCATCATATGTAGAGAAATAATATAAATATTCACATATCTACAATGGTCAAGAATTGCATCAGCATCTAATTTTTTTTTTTTTTTTTTTAACTTTCAAAACGTCAGATCTAGACATCGGTGGGTTGTCTGTCTACAGTTCCCAAATCAACATGAATAGCGATATTTCAAATCGCAATGCTCTTATCTCCCAAAGGTCATCCGACAACAACCCTGGATTACCTCAGGAGCAGAGAGAATTGACCAAGCATGAGGTGGGCTGGAGAAGGATTGTTCGAAACTTCACACCATCGTATGTATCTACTTTTCGATATAGAATATTCGACGCCATATCTTTTGTATACATATATTGACTCCCCAGCCAGATGGTTTTCAGTGACTATGGGCACAGGCATTGTCTCCGTCCTGCTCAATAGTCTGCCGTACAATGGTATCTGGCTATATTGGATTGCAAATGTCATCTTCGCACTTAATGTGCTTCTCTTCGCCGCAGGATGTGTGGTGAGCTTTTTACGCTACGTCATCTACCCAGAAATTTTCAAAGCTATGATCATGCATCCAGTGCAATCGATGTTTCTGGGTACTTTTCCGATGGGGTTTGCGACAATCATCAATATGTTCTGCGCAGTTTGTGTACCAGCCTGGGGGGAATGGGCCAGGAACTTCGCCTGGGCGCTATGGATATTCGACGCTATAGTATCAGTCATGATTGCTCTTTCATTGCCATTTTTACTGTACGTACCAAACGGCCAAAATAGACCTTGATCGCGATTCATGACGGATATGATGCTAACATGAAGCCTAGTATGGCACACCACAAGCAGTCAGAACTTTCAACAATGACAGCGGTGTGGCTCCTCCCAGTGGTTACTTGTGTCGTTGCAGCATCATCTGGTGCTATAGTCGCAGAAGTTCTACCAAACCCGCAACATGCTCTATGGACCATCATAGTCAGCTATGTTCTCTGGGGCATTGGCATGCCTCTGGCACTGATGATCATGGTCATATACTTCATGCGCCTGACACTACACAAGCTACCTCCAAAAGCGGTGATTGTGAGCGTCTTCCTGCCCTTAGGCCCCATGGGCCAAGGAGGGTTTGCGTAAGTTATGCCTAAATGAATTCTTATGTGAGTTTCTGGTTTCTAATTTGATTTCTCACTTAGAATCATGAAGCTTGGTGCTGCAGCACAAACTATATTCCCGCAGACCCATACGCTTGAGGGAGCTGCCGGTTCTACCTTCTACATAATGGGGTTCCTTACTGCACTTATACTATGGTCATTCGGTCTAGTGTGGCTTTTCTTCGCATCAGCATCCATCGCACAGTGCAGAAGATTTCCATTTAATATCGGCTGGTGGGGATTCACCTTCCCTCTGGGTGTATTTGCTTCGAGTACCTGTCAACTAGGAAGAGAGTTACCATCAAGATTTTTCTCGGTGTTGGGAACGGTAAGTGTGAAATATATCTCGTGCTCACCCTGGTTATATAGAACTAACAGCTTCGCAGATCCTTTCCGTCTGTGTAGTGATTCTCTGGATTGTTGTTTCTGTTGGGACCTTAAAACGTGCTATCACTGGAGATATATTCCATGCTCCCTGTCTCGCAGAAATGAAACCCAAACATGAAGAGCCCAGGGATGCCAATAAAGCTGCCTGATTTAAAACAGTACTAAAATTTTTGTATTATTATTTAATAGTCTACAGCATAGCGGGCATTGAAGGAAATTAACTTTATGTGCTATTTTGTATTTTCCCTAAATGATTTGATAGATAAATAGTCTCTTTGAAATGCCTTTTCCTAGTTGTAGAGAATATATAATATAGCAAGATCCACATAGTTACAATTTTAGGAGGGCCCAGTAGCAGCAGCTATTAGGTGCAGTACCAGTGTCAGGAACATTGATCTGAAAGAAGAATGAGGTCACCGACATACCACTAGCGCACGGACCCTCTTTAACTATTTCGACTCCGCACTATGTTGTTTTCCACCCCACACAGCACCGATTGCAATTGCGACTGCTAACCCCAATGGGGACAATAATAGGGATCCTTGCCTAGGGTCTAATTGATTATAGCATTACTATCACAACCGCCGACATTGGATGCTTTTCGTGACTTTAGAAGAATTTCCAGAAAGTCGTCGCCATGACCTCGATACGCGCCACCCCGCGATTCTCCATCTTGATCATTAATCCAAATACCTCGTGGCATATTACCGACGCTCTGAAACCCATCATCGATAACCTCAACTACAATGAAGTTCATTTTGACTATTTCACTGCCCCTGCACTGACCTCCGTCACAATCGAGGAGACTGGACGTGTCATTCCCGGTATACCAAGCATAAATTCTGGTGAGGACTCTGCAAAGTCAGCATTACATTGCAGACCCTTCCTCGAGCCTCTCATATCAAAGCATGACGCCTTCTTGGTTGCTTGCTACTCTGCGCACCCGCTCGTAGCGATGCTGAAAGAAGAGATAAAGAAGTTTGAGGACCGAGAAGGATCAACATCAGACAAACCCAGGAGGAGAAAATATGTGACTGGCATCTTCGAGGCAAGCGTCTCAACGTCCCTGTCTCTGATCAGCTCCTTCCAGCTTCTAGGGATAGATGACCTCAGGAAAGTTCAAGTGGACGACACATTCGGCATAGTTTCGACTGGCAGCATATGGAAAGCAGAACTCAGCAAAGCTGTGGCTGAAATGCTTGCAGGACCAGGCGGTAGTAGATCCGGAAACCTTGCACGATTCGCTGGCGTCGAAACAACTGGCCTGACGGCAGTTGAGCTCCATGATACGCCATTGGATGAGGTGAGAAAGAGAATCAGCGAGGCGACGGAGAGGCTTATAAAGAGTACTTCATCCCCTGTAACCGCTATTTGTTTAGGATGTGCCGGAATGGCAGGCATGGAAGAAGCAGTCCGCATCGGCTGCATAAGGGCTTACGGTGAAAAGGACGGGAAAAGGGTGCACATAGTTGATGGAGTAGTTGCAGGTATCGGCCTACTCGTCAATGCCTGCAAAGCGCAATTCTAAAGTGGGGAAAAATGGAGGTAAGTCTCAAAAATTTAGGTGATATGTTTGTTTTTGGAATTAAAAAAAAAGAGGTCCTAACGACTGTACTTGACCTTGAATCGGGCAGCGTAATTTTAATGTTACTGTCCGTAAAATTAATGGCTTCATAAAAAGATAGAGATAGCTTGAAAATTCCCTTAAACAAGATTTTTTTTTTGTTGCGATCTAAAAACATATATAAGCATCACTTAGCAAATAATGAAGAAATATTTCAATTAGATTATGGCGGGTTTTATGCCAGGCAGGCCGAGGAGCATCAGGTACCCGCGTGTTGCTACCCCACACAGACACCGCCGCAGCAGTTAAAACAACATCGTCACTCGGCGCGGAAAACGCGCCGTTACGCGCCCAAGCTCAACTTTACCTACGATTTTAATGACTGCAATGAGGATAAGATGCCTAGGTAATTTTGTGCCTTTCTGACCACCATTTCATAATATACTCCCTCAGTTTTGTTCGAGTTGGTTTAATGAGCATTCGTGACTGACGAGATTGATCTTATCACAGAGAAATCATAACGATACAAGCCGGCCAATGCGGCAACAACGGTACGTTTGTCCAAACCCAGGGACCACGGCATGGTTGTCGAGAATCCGACTGTTATCCTGGAGATTAGAGAACATAGTTTGAGATGGATGAAAGCGAACTTGGGGTAGGGCTGACATTACGTCTTTGGTGCAGTTGGAAGCCAGTTCTGGCAACAGCTCTGTCTTGAGCATGGAATTAGCCAGGATGGAAACCTAGAGGAATTCGCAACTGAAGGTGGAGATCGGAAGGATGTTTTCTTCTACCAGGTACTGAATAGCCCAGAATCGATCGCTGGCCATGGAGGAGCTCTGTCTTGATCTCCATGGAACCGCTGCTTCTGTAACTTGATAAGGACGCACATATGATGCTGACCGGAATTATCTGAATAGAGTGACGATACGCGATACATCCCACGAGCGATTTTGCTCGATTTGGAACCTAGAGTATGCAACAAGATCGTCCTCCCCGCTAGCCTAGTGGCCTATGCCTCCCTTTATCGAGGCTATGCCATCCCAACCAACCTCAGTGCGCGAGCCAGCAGACTAATTCACATCGTCGCATACAACAGGTAATCAACAGCATCCAAACAGGTCCCTACCGGAATATCTACAACCCCGAAAACTTTTTCATCGGCCAACAAGGTATCGGAGCGGGAAATAACTGGGCTGCTGGATATGCGGCGGGAGAGGTCGTGCAGGAGGAGGTCTTTGATATGATCGATCGAGAAGCCGATGGAAGCGATTCATTAGAGGTGCGTGCTGGATAATCTTGGAGCAAGAAAAGAAAGGATATGCGGATATGGAGAAGGGGGTAGATTCGCTGATCATGAATCGTTGCAGGGTTTCATGCTGCTGCATTCCATCGCAGGAGGCACTGGTTCCGGTCTAGGAAGTTTTATTCTCGAGCGGATGAATGATCGCTTCCCGAAGAAGCTGATTCAGACTTACTCAGTGTTTCCGGATACGCAGGCTGCAGATGTGGTTGTCAATCCTTATAACAGTTTGTTGGCTATGAGGCGATTGACGCAGAATGCAGACTCGGTTGTAAGTCTTCATTCTATGCAGAAGAATCTTGGTTCCGTATTACTCACAGAATTATAGGTTGTGCTCGACAATGGCGCCCTTTCTAGGATCGTCGCCGACAGACTCCATGTGCAGGAGCCATCCTTCCAGCAGACTAATCAGCTGGTACGTCCTACTATCTTCTGTATGACACACTTATACCATGGAATTTGGTGCTAAAAGAACTTCTACAGGTCTCTACGGTGATGTCAGCTTCGACAACTACCCTCCGGTATCCCGGATATATGCACAACGACCTCGTCGGAATCACCGCCTCCCTCATCCCTACACCTCGATCACACTTCCTCATCACATCCTACACACCCTTCACCGGTGACAACCTCGAGCAGGCCAAGACCGTTCGAAAGACCACCGTCCTGGATGTCATGCGTCGACTGCTACAACCCAAGAACCGCATGGTTTCCATCACGCCCAGCAAGTCCAGCTGCTACATCAGTATCCTCAACATCATCCAAGGCGAGGCCGACCCGACAGACGTGCACAAGTCCTTGCTCCGTATTCGAGAACGCAGACTCGCGTCATTCATCCCCTGGGGTCCGGCCAGTATACAGGTCGCTCTCAGCAAGAAGTCACCGTACATCCAGCACACACACCGCGTTAGTGGTCTCATGCTGGCCAATCACACGTCCGTCGCGACACTCTTCAAACGCATTGTCCAGCAATACGATCGGCTGCGAAAGCGAAACGCATTCCTGGAACAATACAAAAAAGAAGCTCCCTTTGCAGACGGACTGGGTGAATTCGACGAAGCTCGAGCAGTGGTGGTCGACCTGGTGGGAGAATACGAGGCCGCAGAAAGGGAAGATTACCTCGATCCCGATGCAGGAAAGGCTTCTGGGGAGGTTGCCGCGTGAGATCCCGGGTTCCCTTTCCTTTTCATCCATTCCCATTGTGTTTTTCAATCATTGGTCGATCATGCAGATATCCCCCCATATTCTCATCCACTCATGTCCATTCGATATTTCGTTTTTGTGGTTTGTTTTCATCTTCAGAAAAATGGACATTCCAGTCCCTGGTACTGCTTGTCCGGGTGCGGGAAAGGCGTCATGTTGGTAGATTCAATCGATTTTTCTCTGGTACAACAGCATAATCAATTGCTCAAGTCAAAAAGTACAACAATAAAAAAAAAGCAATTATAAGCGTCATTTCCATTTTCGTATCTGTAGCGAATTCTCCAAGAAACATTAACCGCGTGTCCTTGGTCGAGCCGAGTTGCTTCTTGGGGGGGATTGATTCGGTAGATAGATTAATCCACCTATCGTTCATGGGGGAGACGTTCATCAGACCATGCTTAACTATCATTGCCAAATAGCTGACTTAGTAGCCATGCAAGCTCCGGGAGTCGCATCAGACGACCTCGGGATGTCAATGTCGAAGTCAATGCCAGAGCTCCATTTTTAATTTGGGCGGCAAGGACGGGAAATACGAACGCCATTGCCATTGCACGTAGCTGGGTAGCTTGCCCACTGCACTTACGTACTTGGGCATGGATGGGAAATACTACTAGTAATAATATGTGCCCGAGGAAGTTGCTAAAGTTGAACTAATGCCGGGTTCGATGGCGGTAGCCTTTCCTGGACAGCCTGCATGGATAGTGCTGAGGTAGCTATTCCTATGCAAGTTAAGCGGGGGACAACAGCTAGCGGACCATTTGGCTAGTAACTAGTAAATCTCCATAAGAGGTGTCGATATACTAGGCGTGATCGTGCCTTTGCTTATCCGGCGATAAGCAAGCCGAGCCCTTCGTTTTTATCCGGTAGTAGTTCCGATAGGGAACGGCCCCGCCACTTCTCAATCCCGACGTCCGGAATGTCTTCTCAGGGGCCTACAGGTGGTCCGTCTATCGGGTCTGGAAGAGCGGTGGCCCAGACATCGCCATTAACGATGATGGGATTTCTTTATAACATGCGGTTGCGCTTGTCATTGGCGTGGGCAGCTGCGAGTGTATCCCAAAGAGGAAAATAGCCGACGGGTACCTAGCCAGTATGTACATCTGGATAGGTCGATATCGAAAATGTGCTTTGTACAGAATTGTACGAGAGTAAGGACCCTCGTACTATCTTCGTGTTGAATGAAGCTTCATACCGGCCACATACGTGCGTCCGATTGAATGGTATCTCGGCTACTCTTGTGTTCTCTTGATGGACTGGCCAGGTGACAAGTCACCCTGGCTAACGGGGTCAATGCGCGCCTTGCCGCGATCCCTACGTACAGTAGATCCTGGTGGGCGATCGCGTGGCCCTCATATGGTCTCATCTGGTTCCCTTCAGGAGACACCTTCTTGTGCAGCATCAGGTTCCCGGAGGATTCTCCTTTCTTTTGTTTTGTCGACGGCATGCAACTCGGGAGCCATTGACCCTGTTGCGCATCTCCTCAAGCTGGCATCCTGCGCAGTCACGCTGCAGCACCGTTTCGAATCGATCTGCACGGTGTGGATGATCATCTGGGTCAGACCCCAGTCCCTCTTAGATACGTGTTAGTGTGCACAAGTTAGGCGTGGCGTCTGGCCGGCAAGGTGGAAGTACGAGAAACCCCCCATGGCCGAATTGGGTCGCTTCAGGGGATCAAATGCGGTGTTGCAACCATGATGGCAAAACCTTGATCTGCGGGGATTAGACAGCACGCAAGTGCAGAAGCTATCGACGGACTGACACGGCAGTCGCCATACTGGCGCTAAAATCGACCGGAGCTTCTGGCAGCAGCGTCGATCGAGGGTTCTGGTCGGAATGGCGACTGCGATAGCTGGAGGATTAACTTCGAATTAAGAAAGCATTCGGAATGTCGAGTACGCAAGGCCCCGTCTTAAATGGGTAACCCCGAAGAAGGCTGTGAGGGGGATTGTGGCTGGTCCCATCGGCGTCACGTGAGAACCTAACAGGCGATCGAGTCACTCTGCCGTGATATGAGGCATGACGATCTCGTATGAAGACGACATGCCATTTCTACGGATCACGATGCCGTAGAGACATCATACGAAGTTCTCTCACTTGCAGCAGGGCCGTCTTGGCTCAGAAACATCTTCCGTCTTTCCTCCTTCCCAGCTCCGAACCCGGCCGTAAGATGATTCATAGCATGGCGTCTTTTGATGCTGAGAGACGTAAGCCACACCCCCGGGCTCCGACACTTCGCCGGCGTCTGGAACCGGGGGCACAGCACGGGAACTTTGGAACGTGGTTCTCTTAACGAGGGATGTGAAAACGAAGGTTAAAACCCAACCGATCTCGACGGATACAGCAAGTCATTCGCCTCCAGCGATTACCGATGTCTCGGGCAACCGTAGCAGCCGACCCAGAGCCGTCGGCCAAGGGAGGCTCATCCCAGGTACGACGAAAGTTGGTCACCCCGGACGTTGTGAAGAGAGTCGAGCTCTCTTGACTCGTCATGGTTTGTGATAAGGTTGGTACGGCCTGGATCTGACTGTCCATGGGACCTGATCGAACATGCGTGACGGAGGAATTGTACATGTACCTTCCCTCACCGTGATGGAGGGTAATAATAGCAGTGGTGTTTCATGCATTGAAATACTAGTAGGTCATTTCCTCAAAGGGGAAACCAATGCGTTTTAAGGTCGGAGAGTAGTAAATCATCATGAAGATACTTCGTACTAGCTCCATACACCCGTCGACACCACGGCTACTAATACTAATCCTCGTAGATGGTTTCACCAGGCCAGACTGCATCCGGGAGAAGCAACGCTGACTGCCGCCCTCTCTCGAAGCTTCTGGGATGCGATCCACTCATTTGCCTCCACCGCCCCGGCCAACGACCCAGTTGAACCCGTTAGTCTCCTTCCGTCACGATCGCTGGCACCTGCTGAGGTTGCTCGTACCCCAACCTGAAATCGGATCGTCGCCTCGTCGGCGCCTGGTCTCTTTGGGTCCCGACTCCAGCTTCCATAATCACTCCTTTGCCTCAGTCCTTTAAATGGCTCCCTTAACTCACGGCCACCTGGCTCCCTTCTTCTCTTTCTCTCCTCCCCTGACTCACAAGACTCCGGACCTTCATCCTCAACCCCTCCAACGCCGAACATCTCCTCAGGACTGATCTCCAATTCTATATAGCGTCGTCAGCTATCGCTAGATAACAGTGAGTCTCCACTTCACCGCCAGTGAGAAGTGGTGGGCCAGGGGTTGTCTCTCTAACAGCATCTGCAGTCTTCCACGCACGCAAACAAAGACTACAATTTTCTATATCTTCAGAGTCAGATCGCCGTTGTAACTGCTACTGCGTGTACCCTCACCAACGAGCCGCTCGGCACCCCCTTATCTACTCGCCACCAACCTCTTCTTCATACCGAAACCACCCAACATGGCTCCTCGCAAGCCTCGCTGCAGCTTCAAGGACTGCAAGGAATTCGCTCAGCGCATCATTGGAGACTGCGGTTTCTGCAGTGGCCACTTCTGCCAAAAACACCGGATGTTGGAGTCACACGCCTGCAGCGGTCTAGAGGACTGCAAGCGGGAATCACACGCCCGAAATGCGGACAAGCTGAACAGTGAGCGCACGACGGTGATCAAGGGTGTATAAGAATCTTTCCCAGTCGTCCCTGGATGTCGACGGGATCATTTCGTTTTATCATGATGTCGGTTCGGGCCACGGAGGAACGTCGGATTAGCCGGGTGCTTATAACCTCCTACGCCGAGGTCGTCTTTTTCTTTTCTCACGGGCATGTTGGGGTATTGGGCAATTCCCATTTCATCTGCAAGGCGTTATCACGAGGGGTTCTTTGCGATATTTGCTGCATCTTTTGCCGGGATCGATCTACGGACGATTCTATATTTTCTTTTGAGATTGCGACCGCTCGACCAGCGGCTATTTGGACTGTGGGAGTCCCACGCATTCATGCGGCGTTCTTCGATACACTAGACTGCTTTGGATTTCTCGTGTCTGCGATTCTTGCTCTTTGGGCGGGCGACACAGCCAGGGTCTTGGATATAGGGAACGAGACCGTTTGGATGTGATTGGACCACTACCTATAGAACATCTAGTTGTCGATGTGCACTATCATACCAATAGATCATCTCAGATCGTTTACAGATTATGTCAAATTTCCGTCTTTCAGGATCTATGGTCCAAGTAAAAGTAGAGCAGGTAGATAGGAGTACTCCGGCAGTGTAGTCACGTGACTACATTGGTCATTCGCCGATAACAGCCTCAGGTGTCATTCGCAGCCTGAGTAGTACATGAGCAACCTAGCATTGAAATGACTACATCGATGGCACGCGGCATCTACGCAATTGCCACGTCGACGAAAAAAATGTATTACCCAGCAAGGAACATCACAGAAAAAAGCCGAAAGAAAAAAATCGTGCATGATGACAAAACAGCGTACACGGCAACGTAAGGTATTTTTTTTAGTTTTTCAGTACCCGGAAAATTCACCCATGCAAGCGCGGCAGACGTCATCTCGGCTTGTGCAGGCAGGCACCCATCCGTTACGAGTCGTTGAAATTTCAGCCACCGACATGGGCCGAAGCCATCATCGGTTCTTCGGCCAAGCCACATCGAAAAGAGAGACGGTAGGGATCGAAATGTGAGAACAGCATGCTGGAAAGAGCAGCGGAAGCGTTCGGGAGGTGTTATCCTGGTCCGATTTTTGGCCTGGTTGTAGTAGTTCTTGTTAGTGATATTTTTGGGGAGGAAATGAATGGGCGAGAGCATGGTAGATGTGCTATTTCCCCTTCCTTGCCACCACCATCATTATCACTATTGCCGTTGCCGGCAAGGGGGTGAAGATAGGTGGCATTTGAGGGATGTTTTGGTGGAGAGGATTTATAATGCATACAAATAAAATGCATGTCAAATCATGAATAATCGAGTGATAACACTCCGCAAATCCGAGGCAAATGGACAAGTTCGATTTTATAGAGGAGAAATAGGGATACAGCAAATAAGGGAAGAGATACGTACATATCATGGTGCTCACTCAGATTGCTTAGGTACTTATTGAGCTCTTCCACGCGTTCTTTGTGTGTCTTGACGCCTTCGCGCTTTAGGCGGTCGTTGAGCTGTTGATTGCAGTTAGTATCTTGGAATGTTTGTGATTGATATGGCTTTTGATTGGGGAAAAGAGAGTTGAATATGAAAGAAACTAACATCCTCTCCAGAAGAGAGTAATAGACATCTGCATGTTGATACATTGCAATCTCCGGGAAGTAGATCGAACTTCTCTCGGATACAAGACATATAACACAACAACGCAAAAAAAAAAAAACCAAAAAGCAATGAACAAAAGAAATAGAAATAAACATACCCTCTTCCTCCTCATCTCCTCATGCTTCTTCTCTGCTTCTGTCTTTTCCACAATAGGAACATCATCTTCCTGTTCCGCTGCAGCAGCGGCTTCACCTTCATGCTGACTCTCCGTTACAGCGGACGCTTCTCGCGATGGCTCTGCATGTTCCTTCTTCTTTTTCTTCTTTTTTTCCACTCGTCCGTCCTTTATTTTTGAGCCTTTCAGCTTGAGCTTCCCGGCCCCGCCGACGGCGGAGTATTCGTCGCCCGGGGCCATAGAGAGAGGACTGCTTTGTAGGTCCCCTTTTGGGGATGGTCTGAGCTTTTCTTCCTCTTCTTCCGAGAGTTGATTTGTTAGACGTAGGATGTAATGTGTGTGTGTCTTAGAAACACATGCTAGAGATTTTGAACATCGAAGGGAACGAATCCCTAATGATGAACATGGAATTGGAGAGAAGCCTTGCCAGTCGATTTGCTGCCGCCGAGGCGCGATTGGCAGAGGTTGGCGGGATTGGAAATCAACCAATCACCGCTCGAAATGGCACTCCGCCGTGCATACTCTACTAGTACGACACTTCATGAGCAACATCTCTTCATCGATGGGGATGTCTTCATGTGGAGGCAAGGATCTAAAGCCGGAATTTTTAACTGGATTGATCACTACGTATGATACTATAGAGTTCCATTGCTGACAATTTTCTAATTTGATGATATTGTTTGCATCCTTCACAATAAAAGGATTGACTGTGACTCCTGATGAAGACCTGTATGGCTCGAAGCCTACTAGTACCGTAGAGACCGGACGCCGCCTATGCATGCCAATATTATCATGCCTCAATAAAAAGGAGCCTTCTTAAAATCGAGTGAACTCGTCTAATCAAAAGGAATCGGTCGCAACCCACCACCACCCATTCGTTTCCGCATTTCGGCACCTGCAGCCACAGCGCTTGGGACCTTAATACCACAGCAGTCACCAAACCAATCACTGTGATCGTGACCTGCATGTGAATGTCCATGTTCATCGACGATGGACTCCTCCGCCTCTGAACCCTCCTCCCGTTCTCCCATTCCTGATGCGGCCGGGATAAGGCTACCGAAAAGGAAATGCTGCATGATCGGCAGCTTTCCAAGGACTTCCTTAACGAACATCTTCTTCATCCCGCTCTCAATCTTTAGCCAGCTCTTGGCTCCTGAGATGTCGTCCAACATCGGACTATGCCATCGAAGGCCCTTGACGGTCTTGACACTGTCCACCCATCGTACCTGGTCAAGGTAGATGTACTTGTCACCTTCCTCATCCAGAATAGCTTGATTGTGGATCGCAAGAGGGGTGATATAGGGGTGCTCCACAAGTTGAGCTGCTCCGAAGAGGAATGGCAGGAAGTGATAGTCATCCAGACCCCAGACGCCGTGGGAGCCAGCAGGCTCAAGATAATATGTCGTTTGAATGTCACGCATGAGATGCATATATTCAATGTATACTCTGAAAACAATCATCTCGAAATCCGCGTGCGAGATGATCTTCATCTCATAGAGGCAAAGAAGCCACATCGTGAAATTCAGCTCATGGCCTGAGCCGTAATCGAGTCGATCCCGCGACCCGAGAGAATGGATCAAATAAGTTGATATTTCTTCCACCGCTGCCTTGTCTTTGATTCCTAGTATATCACGATGCCATGCTGGGCTGTGAGCAACTACATCATCGAACAGCGAACGAAATGCTGGGTTGCCGAATCTCGATCCACCTTGATCGACCGACGGATTCTTCTTGACGAGAGAATCGATATTATCAAGAATCGACAAAATCTGCTTGATTCCAGAGGAAGGATCCTTGTCTTTGATATCTGTCACGGCACGCCCGCGCACTGCGTCGGATAGTCCAAAAACGAACGCTAGGATTAGTTTATAAGTTGAAGAAGAGAGAAAAATCTCATGGTCCTTTGGAGAAAGAATCCGACGACCGGGATGAATAAATGTGTGTGATGATAGGTCGATCGGCTCGGGCAGAGGGGGCGTTGCTGGCGTGGGCTCCTGGCCTCCAACACGACGATTCTTGCGGGTGTCCGCTCGTAGTCCAGAGAGCTTCTTAGAAAGATCGACACTGGCTGCCGGTTGAGGAGCAGGCGCAGGAGACATCTTGGAGGAATAGAAAAATATGAAGTCCTATAGAGGATTTTGCATGTCAACCGGAGATTTGATGTTTTTGATAAGCTGTGTTTGACTATGTGATAGTTCAAGCGGGTTGATGTCGGAGGTGGCACGATGACATCGGGTGGGGAGTGGCAGAATGTGTAAGGCTCTCACCGCCTACTTTATACAGCGGAGTGGGTTTTGCGGATGTCCATTTTCAGATTAGCTCATCGACACCTGCATCCCGATCCAGCCTTCGAGTCTTTGCCAATCAGAGATGCGAACTTGCGGGCACATGATCTTTATTCTTATTTAGAGGCTGGATCTTCAGCTATTAATCGACGCTATTTTGTCTCTTGCAGTGTGTTATTGGGGAGGCGGTGTCAGAAATACGGTGTGCATAGACACACTCTGATCCAACAGCAATAGTTGGCGCTTTGAAAGAAAGGTGGAAATCTAGAGGCGCCATTGAGCATTGGTAGCATCGTTACTGGGTCTGTGGACCGAGCTCGGGACAAGAGATTGTAGGACGGACGGTGCAAGCCACCGAGAAGCACGCCATCATGAGTCTTTTTGCAGCAAGTTCTCCTGGCACCGACAAAGACAATGTCTCGCCGAAAGACACAGGCACTTCTGGTTCCCCAAAATCGATCCCCTCGTCGATTGAAAACGGGCATAACCTGAGCCGCACTCAATCCTCATCCAGCACGGTTCGGTTCCACATCCCTTCACGACCCATGACATCCTCGAACCAGGAACAGCGGTCAGCTCACGATGAAGTGACACCGATAATCAGTCGCGACTCGAGAGATACACGGAGTTACGATGCCATAGGGAGTTCAAGGAACAGTGAGATAGGATCGGCCCAACCTCGAGATGCGCAACGAACGAGCAAGAGCGCACCGGACACAGACAGGGAGGATGACACGAATGCTGCGCAGGACGAGTCACCAGGGAAGACGGGGCCGTCGTGGTACAAGCGTTTGGCAGACAAATATGGAAGTCTGGAGTTGGATAACAAGGGGAGTGTTGCGAGAGACCATCTCGCTTTAGGTACGTTGAAGAGCCCAAACTGTAATAGGAAGTACAAGCATCCTTGAAAGCCTGGGACATTGTTTTATATTCCATTACTAGGATCTATCTTCTGACTGCCAACAAATCTGTACAGAACGAACATTCCTTGCCTGGCTCCGGACATCTCTCGCTTTCGCTTCCATTGGAATTGCCATTACCCAGTTATTTCGGTTGAACGGCTCCATAACAGGAGATGGTACGACAACGAATGATTACTCCTCTGTCTTGACTCAGTTACTTCCATCTTCATACTACGATGCTTCAAGAAGCGTGCGGACTACAGACCAGAGCACCCGTCTACGGAACATTGGAAAGCCGTTGGGTGCAACTTTCATTGCCATTGCCATCGTGATCCTTTTCCTTGGCTTTCACCGCTACTTTGAAAGTCAGTATTGGATAGTCCGGGGGAAGTTCCCCGCAAGCAGAGGTAGCATTGCGATAGTCTCCTTTATCGCTCTTGCCTTGATCATAGCCAGCTTGGTAGTTATTCTTGTAGTAGCACCAGGAGCGGTGGAATCATGATCAGGATATAGAGGGAAGCGTTCATGAAGAGTGCATATTTACGAAGCATTTGCCCTTTTTTTCTGGCTTATAGCGGGCGGTACATGATTGAATATATAACTATGTAGAGTGTATTATACAGCAAAGAATATCAAAAGGATATTTTTTTCTTCTTCTTTTTCTCTCTCTGTGAGTCCTTTGTAAGCTTGTAGTCACCACACAATCTTTATTCATAGTTAACTCATTACATATAGAATGAATCTGACGAGTTTTAATAGAATGTTAAGGGGGGAGATATAGAACATCTGAGCGGCGGAGAATACGAAGAAGAGATAATTTATAAAACCCTCTTGTAAATTGACATCTAGACAACTAAGCCTTAGATTTCGGCTTGAATAAAGCCTCCTGCGTGTCATACGTGTACTTCAGATCCAAGTGCCAGTAGTTCGCAGTAGTCGGCTTCGTAATCAACCAAGCCTGGTCCAAAGCATCCACAACTTCCTGAGGAAGAGGTCCCTTCTCTAGATCCCGCAAGTTGCTCTGCAGCTGCGCAAAGCTGCTTACGCCGATAATGATACCATCACGACCGCCGTCCTTGATGTTAAGGGCCGAGTGGTGATGCAGCCAGCGCAGGGCTGTCTCAAGCAACGTAAGACCGTGCTTTTCAACCACAGGTTCAATTACCTTTAGTGCCTCAAAGGTAGCATCCTTAAAATAGCGCTTGCGGTAGTTCGCTCCAGATTCGGCCTTGTCACTGTATCTACCTTCATCGGGGACAATATCCTTCGACTTGATCTTTCCGGAGAACAGACCGCCAGCCAGAGGGTTGTAGACGACAACGTCAATACCATAGCGTCGACAGGCGTGGATGAGCTCCGTTTCAATGGATCGTGCTGTAGATATCATCTCTGTCAGTCTATGAACTAGTAGTGATACGAGACGATAGAAGAAGGGGGTGATGACTCACTGATGGCATTGTACATTGCCTGGTATATCGTTGGACGGACCCATCCTCTCTCGTTGCACAATGTGACGATCTCTGCGACTTCGAAAGCAGTGTAGTTGCTCAGGCCCAACTGCACGAACTTTCCTTCCTTGTGTAGCTGATTGACGGCCTCCAGGGTCTCCGCGAAGGGCACCGAGCGGTCTGCAGCGTGCAGGTAGAAAATATCAACGGTATCCGTTCCCAATTCCTTTAGAGAGGTCTCAAGCTGTGTACGAACAATCTCCGGCTTGTGATCACCAGGGCTACGCGGATACCATTTCGTGGCCAAGGTCAATCCACGCTCCTTCCACTTCGCCTCACGAGTGAAAGCTTCTTGTTTTCCACCAACATATACTCGGGCTGTGTCAATCTCATTGTATCCCTGCTGCTGGAAGTAATCCAGGCACTTGTTGAACTCGTCAAGAGAGGTAATTCGGGCGCCGGCGGACTCGTCAGGTCCAAAGGTCATCAACCCGAGGATGACCCGGGGTTTCAATTGTTGCGTGATGAGCATGGCGATAGATGTACAAACTTTTTTAATTCTTAAAGTACTTATTGTCTAGAAAGAAGGAGAGTGTTGTGTTTACGCTGTTTTAAACTGAGCAGCATGCGGGGCTCGGCGGGGTACCTTCTGGAAAGGGATATTTCGGCTTTATTTCCGGTGTCGATAATAAACCAACTCTCTAACCGCGATCAAACTTCAGCGACGGATATGGCGCAATCTATTCGGTCTTTGGTGCTATTAACTCCGTTTCTCCGTCCCTTAGCAGATAACAGAATAGTCACTTTTCATATTTGTAATCGACTTGCGCGGCAGTTTCAAGAATGCCTCAGAATACAATGGTAGAAGATTACTAAGCTTTGATATGAGGGCCTCTGTGATGTCCATTTAGCACATAATTTATCCTGATACCATAGATTTAAATTTCCGTTGGTGTTTGACTAAAATTAAAGTTTACTCCGATTACCATTGGATCCATTTCATCTCATGCTCTTTTTTTTTGTAAAACTATAATTCAATCAGCATCCTAGCTCTTGTAAATTGTTAAAGATTGAGCTCTGCTAAGACTTCTAGGCTTCTCCTCTTGTATGTGTTAAAAGTAGTCGGGGACGCAAGCAACTTCCTATTGTTCAAACGTATCAATCACGCTTCCATCGTATAGCCCTCCATCAGAATATCGATGAATCCGTGACAATTTAACTACTGTATGATCTCCCAGCTTATACGCTTGCTGTCAACTCATTGGACCATCATTTGGAGGCATATTTCCAAAATTGACCCCATGTCTGACACTTTGACAAGATGGTTACCGCCAAATATTTGATCAGATTTTGCTCGTCAAGAGAACCTAACATAATCAGTATCAGAAGATTCATGCAAAAGCATTATCTTTCAAGCTTTGGTAAGAGGATCTATCGTGCAAAGAAGCTTAATCTTCGCAAAGCTGAGAATCAAGGTGTCTTCTCGAAGGAAAGCAGTGGCCGGACTATTTTGCAGAATCTCTGGCAGGGCATCATAGAGTTTGATGGTGGTAACTAGATTTCCCTAAATCTACAGAGAGCTAATGTTTTTTTCTCTTAATCAACAGTACGGGGAGTCATATTGTTTGCTGGAGGCCTCACAATATTCATACTACCATTTACTCTCGCTACTTCTGCTCCCAAGGGCTGGAAGTCTGATTACATCATTGCCATGATTGTGGTCGGCTTTGTCTTGCTTGTCCTTTCTCTTTATACGAGAATTACCTTGCTCCAACACTATTCCTAAAATATCAATTGCTAACTGACCGGACTGTTGTTGGAGCATGCCTCATCGATATGACATACCAGATCCCCTACTACTTCTGGAACAGTTACTTCACATCGTTTTTTACAAGTCGTCTTCGATTTTCTATATCACTGTTCCGATTTAGATTTTTGGCCTGGGCTTAATGATATATTTCCGCCGTCCTAACCAAAATCTCGGCTATATAGTAATGTGCGAGATATTCATTTCAATCGGCGGAAGTGTCTTTATTCTCTTGGTGCAGCTAGCCGTTCCGCTTTGTTATATGTCTCTGGCACGATTGGTAAAGCTGTGGGAAACACTATCTCTGGAGCTATCTGGACGAACACGTTCCGCGGAGCTTTTCAGCGCAACTTACCAGTATCCGCCTTGCCAGATATGAGAACTATCTACTTGCCTACACAACTCTCTTGTCCGGTAGGAAGTGCTGTATGAATCGCAATCCAGAAAACTTATGGTTATAGGCAGGCGAGAATGCTTACTGCTGGAACCGTTATTTTCACTTTATCCTTTGTTTGGATTTTCCTGGTCAAGAACCTGGATGTCTCGAAGACTGTGCAAATAAAAGGTGTTGTGTTCGGAGAATTGGAAGACGCTAATTTTCAGCATCATGCCCTGCAAGGTGCAACATTCATGGTCTCAATTGAGTAGCTAAGGCATTTGGCGGGTTATATATAATTTGATGAGTCACCACTCTAGTCAAACAATAATCGTACCCAAAGATAAGATACACACTTTCTCCGAAATGCTAGGAGGTGCATGCATGCCGAAAACGTTTGAATAAGGTTGCAGGTTCCTTGTCTTGAGCCACAGCCTGTGAGATAAAGTAGGTTGACGTATCCAACCAAATTTCGTATTCTCGGGAAGGTTGGAACTGCTAAAATGGGTCGGATGCAATGAGCCCGGGCTATTTCTTGGAGAATTCTTACGTTACTAGTACCCGATGACTTGAAATGCAGTCACAACCTACATTACCAGAGTGTGCGATACAATGTGGTCATAAACGCATTCGTGGTCCAAGCGTCTTTGTTACCCCACATTTCAACTGTGTCGGCATAGAATGTGGGGGCAGAATCGAATGTTTACCGATTTATATACTCTGATTTTTTTTTCTTCAGAATGAATAGAATACTGTTTCACATAATTTGTGCACAGGACGCATCTCGAAAACTGTCTCTTTGCAGTATATTGAATAATTTGACTCCATTGATTTTGACCAGTGGGGTTCTGGTAGCGTTCTTCGTGAAAGATCCTTGCACATAGTAATCCATCCCAATTGTCTGCGATCCGAACTGCTCTCTTCTTCAACATGTCGTCGAGTAACTCCCAGTCCCAAGGAAATGGAAATTCCATCTACGGTCCCGTCGGCCAACACACCCTGGGTGGCTACTGCCCTGAATCACCTATTCCAGAATCCGACCCGAGAACGGAATACCGCATGAATCATTGCATGCTCCGGATCCGGGATCCCGAAGCGACTCTACATTTCTATACCAAGCTGATGGGCATGCGAACCATCTTCGCATACAACACTGGGCCCATCACAGTCTACTATCTAGGATATCCTCAAACGGCTACCCACCGTGCCGACCCAGCAACCTTCTCGCGAGAAACAGCCCCTGTGATGGCGAGAACGTTAGGCTTGTTGGAGCTATGCCATTACCATGGTACCGAGAAGGAACCTGATGATATCATCACCACGGGGACTAAGGCGCCTCATATGGGATTTGGTCATTTGGGATTCACGGTTCCGGATGTGAAGGCCACGACAGATCGGTTGCGAGAGGCTGGAGTGAAGGTCCTAAAGGAGGTTGGAGTCGTGGCGAATGAGTATACTCCTATAACGGATTGGGACGCGGAAAAACTGGGACTTTCTGTAAAAGAAATTCATGACAGTTTTAAAAATATTGTATCCCAGGTTGCGTTTGTGGAGGATCCGGTGAGTTTATTTCTATCATTACTTTATTTTCATGTAGCTCCTGGGTTGCTGACAAAAGACACATGTGCAGAATGGATATCAAATCGAATTAGTTCCTCTAGTCTTCAAAGCACCAACAGATCCTGGGAAGTCAAAGTTTTAATAACTAAGTCAAATGATTACTCTGAAATTATTATCTTAAACCATGTAATCCATACGATGCATCTCCTTTTCCTGCCTTTCCTAGGACGTACAAGAGGTCGCATGTGTTCCTTGTCAAAAGAGAAGGTGTCCTGTTCACATATTTGGAAAGTATAATGTGCCTTGCGTTGAGCATGATTTCTTCAATAGAACTCAGCCGGATAGATTTCTGCTTTTTATAGCCTTGTTCTGAAGAGATGTCTAGAATTGTTGGATATCCACGGTTGAGTGAAATCCACCGCTGCGACTCTAGACTCTCATTTCCATCAAGAAAGACTTCATTGACCGTCACTCCTGTGTTTTCTGCCGGGGGTTTTTCAGCCTCACAGATAGAACCGTAAATCCAGAGACACAGAGCCGATTGATATGCCATGACGGCACATAAGTCATTGAATCGCTCGGAGTCCAGACTACGCAATAATCGTATCACCTGGCCAGCATGCCAGGCTGCATGGCGGGCTTGTTGGCTCAAAGCCCAGCGTTTCAGCAACGGACAGATAGCTTGAGCCTCATCTTTACCTTCCTTGCCAGCCACAATCTCTATTTGTTCGAACGGGGCAAAGAGGTGCATAGAGATAAGCTCCACCATGAGCATCCGGTAATGTGACTGGAATGTCTCATCACTTTCGTACGATAGACGCATGTTCCTCAGAATTTCAAGGAGTCTCCGGTGCTCGCTTTCCTCCGCTATAACATTTTCCCTCATATTATTAAGCTGGTAGAAACCTGAAGCGGCATGGCTGTGCCTGTACTCGCTCACCATTGATGATATGCTGTACAAGCTTATCAGGCGAGTCAGACCGGAATCATATACATTGGGCAGGCATCGCAACATCGAGGTGTCTGTGAGACAACTTAAAGTTGATGGAGGTCGAGCCTGTTGTTCAGGACGAAGATCCAAGTAGACTCGTTTCCATTCTGACGCTGTCTCTGCAAACCACAGTCTCTTACTCTCTGGAAGAGGCAGCAATAGTTCCGAATATGATACGGCTGATCTAATATTAGTTCTCAGAGATTCTTCAGAACAATGAATATATATGTGAAAAATCAAGCTGCAGATGTGAATCGTCAGTATTTCGCAAATTATTTCTGAGCGACAAAGATATATGGCTTCGCAATATCTAAGTGGAATTAACAGTGCACTAGAGTGACTTACCGTTTGAATGATTCTTGAACTATCCAACGGCGCCATTTCTCCTCGAGGACGTCACCCTCATCCTCCTTGCATGGAATGATTATAGTATATGCCGAACGACGATAACGGCCACCACCGCGTAGCATCTGAAACTTTTTCGTTAGGACCCCGAATGTGGCAATACAAGACTAGAACCCACAGTAAGAATTGCTCCAGTAGTAGAGACTGAAATTTCCATCCTGCGCTTATCACCACTCCATGAACCTATATGCAACTGTAGGGCAAGTGATTGTACGTGTTGTAGCTGGCGTGTGTTCATCAAACACTTTTCAAACTGCGTTCACGTTCTAAGTTAGTGGGTAGATAGCGTAGGGGATTTTATCCGAGCTTACAGATTTGAAAAGATATAGATGAAGGATATCATGAATTGCTAACCCAAATCTCCGAACATTGTCACACGGTGCCTTGACAGCCCCTGCAGCAATACAGGCCGCCAATAAACCCGTCCACGTCTCACTGGCCCTAAATGTTGGGAGGTGGATCCAGGTATTTTCTTCCTGGGCGTGGTTCATGAGGAACGACTGCACAAGTCGATCAAGAACATCGGCGCTAGGAAAGGCAGATATGATGCTACTAACGTTCTCAGGTTCGCATATATCAATAACCATAACTAGGATCTGATCCCGGACTGATGGCGGAAGCTTGTCATGTCCCTCGTAGGACTCAAAACTGCTTAACTGCTCATCTGTCCATGGAGATAAGAAAGCTAGTGACAGATATCTTTCCTCGGTAGCTCGATAATGCCTCCATTCTGGATTAAATCGACCCAACGTTTTTTGGTAAACTTCAAGGACTTCCTCAGACTTCTCTTTATATTCAGTGGAACTTCCCCCTAGGTCAGAAGCATCACCAATGTTCTCTTGAGTGAGAGGATAGAGAGGCTGGATCGAGGATAGGAGGTCAATATCCGGAACATGAAACAGAATATCTAGGCTGTTACTGGGATCTGAAGCTGCATTATTAAGATTGCTAGCAATGGACGATATGCTTTCGTCCACATATTGGCCTAATGGATCTGTCACGGGAATCACTGGCCCAGGCGGAGTGATCACATTATCGATTGCTTCTGCCACGCAGATAATGTTAGCCCATGAAAGGAAGAAATCGGAAAGCCGAAACGCATACTGTTGTGGCTCCCTGGATACCATGCCTGCTCGGGTACTCGTTTATATCCTTGAGGTCCACGATGTCTACGGCGGATCGGTGTCGCATCCTCGACCTCTTGATGATCGCTAGGAAATGTTGAGCCTTGTTGAGCGGCTTGCCGGTGATTCTGCAGCTTATTGACAGCCCCACCATCAGCCATTTCCATATGGGATGGCCTGAGGCAAGGTATATTCCTCTTGCGGCAACGCTGACATGATTCGTCATTATCACATCGAGCTTTTGCAATTGCGCAAGCTTCACATGCCTGCGAAGCTCTAGGCAACTGACGTTTCCGACGCAGGCGTCTTTCGGCCGTATGTGGTGGCCATTGCTTGAAGGTGTATCTCCTCATATGAACGTCTGGAGGGACACTTTCGGTTGGTACATTCGGAAGCGGAAACGAAACCGGTCTATCTGCCTGGTCTGCCAGATCCATGATACATTTGCCGGTATTTGGTTATCCGGAATACCACTTGCAGATAAAACAAGGCAAATCGACTGATCGCTTCTAGTAACTTGAGAGGTATGATAGTGTAAAACGCCAGTTCTGGAAGTTGTACACTATCGGCTTATCCGAACTTCATCAAAAGAATGTAGTCCGTTAGAAGGCCAGACGCGAAGGTGCTTCCCCGCGTTTTTTCGGGATGTGGGGGAAATTCCTAACCCCGACACATCGACCCCCAGATGTCGGGTGAGTACACAGAATGACGCTCATCATAGTCGACATCAGTGGCAAACAGGAAATGAACTACGGTGTTTGTTACAAGGGTATTTACATTAGAAACAACATCTCCTGACCCGTTGTACAGATCGGTTACGTAAATAATACCGGGACAGTATTCTATCTGTTTAACTTCGGCATAGCAAATGGACTTCTGGCAATTAAACGGTGAGTAGACATGGTTAAGTACCAATAACACGAAATATACATGTAAATATTTCCCAAATGTGGGGACCCGAACTCCACAGGAAGATTTTGTTTCAAGGTTGTTTCTAAGTAAACCAGAAGTCACTCCATAGACAGAAACAAGAGTAAGAACATAAGATATCAAAGATTTTGCTACTTCCTTGCTCCATTTAATACATATCTTTATTTTGTCTAAGATAAAGCAAACTTGGTATTATGAGACGGTCTGTGTAAGCTATGCCTGTATCCATGGCGGTAGGTTAAAATTTTCTCATTTATGCACTTACGGTGGGACCAGCTTGCAGATACCGGCCCAGGAGTCACAATTTCTTGTAGCAAAGACATATTCTAAGCTCCATATCATTCCCTTGTAAGTCAACTTCAGTTCCATAGAGATCCTATCTAAGGACCACTCTCATTTTCTGAAAACTTCGTCATGCTCGTCTATAACGACCGGTAAGTCATTTATGGAGTTATATATACATAAAAGATTTCTGTAATATCCGGATGTGTCGATCAAAAATCAATGCCTGTTGCGTGAATATCTTTAATTCTTTAGTAGCCGTGGAATTACTCCCCAACTTCGCGATCAGGATGCCAATGGAGTGTCTTCATCACGAAGCCCCATTTCCAGGAAGCTAGACGGAAGTAGTTACCGAAGAAGTAAAATGGGATCCAACAGATAAATATTGCCGCTGAAATTCCTGCCAGGGTACCGAATACGCTGATATAGCCCTCTTCTTGAATCCACGGGTTCACATAGAAGCTGAGTAAGAATGAGAAAGCAGCTGGATAATAAGTCAGAATGAATATCGTCAAGATGCATTCTAGAACGAACCTTTGAAAACGGCTTGAGCCACCACCACCTCACCAGAAATGGGTCGATAGGAATCTAAAATATAGACTAAGGAGATGTTGTTTGATTGTACGGTGGTGAAGTTGACTAGGCACCATGAGTTAATGCATTTCCAAGGGGTGTAGAAAACTTACCAAGGCCAATTCCAAATACAGCACATATCCAGTGGAGCTGTTTACCAATACCCACCCCATAGAGGATACATGACAGTGGACCCGTCACTAAGCTTACCGTCAGGGTTGGGAGACGCATCTCTGGTGTCCGGATACCTCCATTTCTTTTCGTAAGCTTATCAGCTACCCAGTCTGAAAGATGACCACCACTAAAAATGGCTATTAGTGACCCAATGATAGTCGAAATAAAAGTCAGTCCTGATTGCCAGGTCTTGAAGCCGTATACCGTAGAAAATGCTGTAGAGAAGTTGGAAGACAGCACTACGATCATTCCTATGGTGATTGAGTTGATCAATGTGGCCCATAGCACGGCTGGTAGGAAGAGTGCAATAATCGGTCTGAAAGCCAAAGTGAAAATGGACTCTTGTGTATATGAGCCCGAAAATACCCCCATAGCCTGTATAAATGTCTTCTTCCGTGGCAAACAGGTGCTCGCACTTTCCTCTAGCTGTATATCTTGTGGCTTTCCGATTTCTAGAGTTTCTTGTGAAGGTGTCTGTGCTATGCCGTATTTACCAATCGCATCTTGCCTTCGAAAATGTGTTTCTGGGAAAGTGAAAATGATCAACAGAGTGAGGAAGCCGTTGGCAGCAGTGCATAGCCAGTAGATCACGCGCCAGCTATGGTGCATGGTGATTAAGCCTGAGAACACCACACCGGCTCCAACACCACAGGAAAGGGCGCAGGTATAGATACTATGGCCAATGGTTAGTCCATGAAGTGACGTGGACCGAGGCTGCGGAAGGACACCTACACCATGATTGTTCCGCGTTGATGGAGAAAAAAGATATCGGTGAGGCTCAAAGGCGCAACAATTTCCGGCGCTGCAGCTGCAGTACCTAATATGATTCTGCCTGCCAGTTGGCTAGCGAAGGTCTTCGCAACACCACACCAGATCGTACAGGCGGTAAAAAGGAGGAATGCGGCAATATATACTGGTCGTCTTCCGTACTTGATGGCAAGAGGTACCCAAATCAAATTTCCGACTCCTATCATTAGGGAGCACGCAGTCTGAGTATATGAAACTTTTGAGAGATTTGAGAGAAAATCTGGACCGTCGCCGAAATATTCTCGAGTAATCAATTCGAGTGCCACCGAAGGACCCACTGACGTGAAGTTCACCATGAACACTCCTGCGCAAATGATTCCAAAGATGTAGTATTTCTGAACAGTTCCCCTATAATAGCATCAGTTTATGAATCTGCTGGCTCCTTAACTTGGTAGGCACCTACCAATTTAAAGGGTCATTGGGATCATTGGATGGAGTTGGAACCAGAATCGTCTCATTCGTTTCATTATCACGAAGATGGACAGTGCCTAGGGTATGTTTCCTTGGTCCAGCAAGTTTCTCTTCAGAAATTATCTCTTCAGAAGCCATGATAGCGAAATAATAGACGAAAGTCTAAGTGGAGAGTGGAGAGTGGAGAGTGAAAAATAAAAAGAAAGGAAGAAGGTTATTCGATCCGCGAACAGTAAGAAGGATAAATATGAAGAATTATAGTAACGAGAAATAGATAGATCTCGTTCACTGTTCCTCACCTTCCTGTGGGTGACTCTCCCTTAGCATATGTATATCCTTCCTCCATAGTGTGTATACGAGGAACCCCACAGAAAAGTCAGACATGGGAGTTTCCGATGTGGGACTGGAATTGTAGATTTGCGGAGAAACGTCCGGGGTAAAGGCGTATAAGCTTGTCTGAATTCTGGGGATTGTAACCATTCCATGTAGGATGGGAAGTCTAAGCGTTACGCGGCGCATTAGCATTGTTCTGATGACACCATGAGCGATGCGGTGTCAAATCAGAAATAGAGAAGACAGAACCCGGTGAAAATGGTGGAGGCCCAAAAACCGAATCACCGTTCTTCTGGTTCGATGGCTGGAATTGAATAGTAGCTGAGGCAATGTCCGGGATGCCGATTTTACTGGAATTGGAAAAGCCGAACCCCAAAGTTTGAAAGCCACTTCGGACTCGGGAACCCACCCCCACACGTCCCAGAATGGTGGCAAACAAGACATCTAGATAGTATTAGGTACTTAGAAATGCTAATTATTTGTTGTGCATTGGGTTTTATATTTCGCATAACTATCAGACTCGTGCTACATGATTTGTCATCAAACGCTCTCTCATGAGGTAAATAGCCCTTTGCTGGGTAACTTGTATGGTTAGGAATAAGAGCTATGACGGTGACAGCTCTAAGAAGTCAACATGGAGTGTTGTATTTCTATCAGAACAAAGAACGCTGTGAATCATTGAGAGTGGTAAGAGCCACATAATAGTGAATCTGACAGAGTTCTTGATTGACCAATCCGGTATGCAGCTGCATTGCTTGGAAAGAATAACCCGTACTGATTGATAATGTCAGAATCTCTGTTATAGCTATCCGTTTTGTTAAGAACGGACGACCTAAAAATCCTCGTGATTTATAACTCGCTGACGGGTATGTTCAGACGATGTTCTGTTAACTCCAACTTAGCAGAATCATTAAGACGCTGTCATTAAGACGCTGACAACGGCGATTCTATTAAACTCCGCAGATCGCTTAGGAACGGTCTCCAGCATTCTCAGATGGCCAAAAAAACACGTCTCTACCAGATACAGATCTGTGACCGATGGTTAGATTGCGCCCTCTCCACCATGGCCATTTCCTCAGTTCTTGTCCTCGGTTCTGGCGAGTTGGGCACAGCTATCTTGCACCCCCTCTCGCAGTGTGAAGAACGTTTCTCACTGTCGGTGCTGCTCCGTCCTAGTCGTATCGCCTCCTCTGATCCGCGCAAGCCAACTGAACTCGATGAGCTGCGCTCCCAGGGAATGACTTTCGTTGTAGGCAACCTCACACACAACACAGAGGAGCAGTTACGCAATATCTTCACTCTCTTTGACCTGATCATTGGTTGTACTGGTTTTGTCAATGGGCCTGGCACACAACTCAAGCTCACTCATGCTGTGTTGGCTGCTGAAGTACAATTTACATCCCCTGGCAATTCGGCGTCGACTATGATGCATTGGCCGCGAATCTGCACATGACCTATATGATGAACAGCTCGACGTGCGCGTTCTGTTACGCGCCCAGAAGCGTACTCTCTGGGCCGTTCTCTCGACTGAAATGTTCACCAACTTCCTGTTCACACCAGCCATGGGCATTGTCGACCTTGCGTCCACTCACTACGCGGCCTGGGGAGCTGGGGCACTACCGTCACTGTCACAGCACCTGAGGATATTGGGCTGCTTACAGCTGAGCTTGTCGCGCGGCCTGACACCTTCAAAAATGAGCTGATTTTCGTGGCCGGAGACACTTTGACCTATGCTGAGCTAGTCGATCTGGTTGAACTTCCGGTGCAGAGGCCAGTTGCCCGGTCGTTGCTAGCGGTGGAGCGGGCGCAGTCAGATCTTAAGATAGATCCAAGCAACGTGTTGCTAAAATATTATATCACCTTTGGCCAAGGCTGTGGAGTGGCTTGGGATAAAACCAAGATATGGAACGTCCAGATGGGGATATCCCTTTTGAGTGCGGAGGATTAGGCCAGAGAACATCAGTATCTAGCACGAGTATGATTAATGGTAATCGTACAATTCTAAATAGAGACCTCATCATCAGAACCAAGGGTCCGTAATATAGTTTATGCCAGAACCTCTAGCCTCAAAGTTGAGAGCTGGGATGTTAATATTTTCCTAGATGGTAACCTATTATCCTCCTTTTTGTATCTCATAATATCACTTCTAATCAGGCCGTCTACAACGATATCTCTCTGTTTATTACGTTCAACGTTCCATTAAAGATACGAAAAAGTCGATGCACTGTAGTCAACATCAATCCTGACATTGTACGTCTAGGAACATACTCCGCCTTCATGCAACACCTTCAAAATTCGGCGAAAGGTCAAGGTATACGCTATTGATGTGCGAGACGAACGAGATTAAATAGAAGAAATCCCTGGATTCTCGATCTCGAAGAACCCACGATCTGAAGAATAGGAAGAATTTGATAAAGAATGTTTATTAACTTCTGAGACCGGAGCTACGCATAATTAGATAAACCTATCCTCATACTATCAACTCTGTTCAATGACGAAATCTCGCAATTGATGAATCCAATGGTCACTAATAAGCGGTTGTTCTAAGTTTATAGAATCATCATCAGGTTCGAAATCTTGAGGGTTGAACCGGGCAGCAAATTCCTCCATTTTCTCCACTGACCATCTAGAGACGGATGGGTGAGTATTTCCGAGAGCTTTAGCGAAATGCCGGTTTTCAAGCAGAAGGCGTGCCGTCAGCGGATCTCCAAGACGGGTTTGATGACTCTTTACCTGCTCAATTGCAAACATCAAGGCAGCATGTCCACAGAGACTCCGAAGGTCTGAACCAGAGAACCCAGGCGTAGCCTTTGCAAGTGCTTCTATGCTTACAAGGGGGTGTAAATCCTGCTCTTTGACGAGTGTCTTGAGAATTCGGACTCTGTCCTCTTCGGACGGCAGGGGAAAGAATACCTTATGAGGTAAGCGTCGTAGGAATGCATCATCGAGATCGGTCGGCCGATTTGTTGCGATCAGCACAAACGGAGTGTCACTTTTTGTACCCAGCCCGTCCATTTCAAGTAGGAATTGGTTGATCATTGATCGCACCCATTCAGAGTCATTAGACGATCGGCGCCGAAAGAGCGAATCAGCCTCGTCGATGAAAAGTACGCACGGAGCGAGTTTAGTAGCCAGAGAAAACATCGCCTGGATAAATTTCTCAGTCGCTCCCACCCGCTTGGACAAAATATCAGCCGCACTAATGGCTAGCATTGTCGCTCCAGAGTCCTTGGCAATTGCACGACTGAGATGGGTTTTGCCTGTCCCAGGAGGTCCATAAAGGAGAGCACCAGTGATTCGGATATGCTTAAGAAGTATTTCGGATGCACCTGTAAGACGAAAATTTGACAGAGAAAGCAGCTGCTTTATAGAATCCTTCACTTCTTCCTTTACTATGACGTCGTCGAAAGTGATTTGCAAATCATCTATGAGCTGGTTAGTCGGGTATTTTTTGAAATGTCTATTCTTTGCAGGGTCATATTACCAGGATCAATCACGCAAGGAAGTAGATTTTCTTCAGTGTAAGTTAGGTGACCCTTGATCTTTTCTAACTTCTCCTTTGTGTTCATCTGCTTCTCTGCTGCAGCTTCATCGACGGAAGATGCTTCAGCTGAAGTTTCTTCAGGTGTATTTGCAGAAAGACCGGTATCAGACTTATCTGTTGATTGTTCCATTATTTCAAAACCACCAGTGGGCTCCAAACGCGCGATAACTTCACAGATATCCTCAAGATCTAGTGTAGACTTGTCCCAAGTCCGCCCAATGATCTGCCTGGCGACACGCTCGCAGGTACTGTCCGACCAGGCTGATTTCTCTAAAACGGAAGACACCGATTCAAGCTTAGCTAAATCCCATTCTACACCACCTGGGGCAAGAATATCACTTCGAAATCCTGGACGAAGTTTGCGGCGAAGAATACGCTTCAATTTACTGAGATTGCTATCCCTGGCGCGAGCGGTGGAAACATGTCCTTGGGGTACCAATGGAGGCAGGTCGATAACGGAGGTTGAATCCACCAAGATCTTCTTGCGTACCCTTTCCTCACGGTAATCGAGCATCCCTGGTTTTGAATGGTCGTAAAACAGTGTAGTAAAGAAAATAATGGGGTTCCCTCTGTTGCGACGTTCCTGAACTGCAGTTCGCAATGTCTTTATAATCTTTCCTCCCCTGCCTATGTCCACTAATATTCGCTTGGCATCATGGAGTAAGAGGAACACAGGTGACTCCAGTGACTTCTGTTCAGAAGATAATCCATTTAACGATTCACGGGAGATTAATTTGAGCTTCGGAGAAGAATCCAGAATTGCTGACATGGCCCGTTGATTCGGCTGAAAATCGTTCTGTGATGCATGTTTCTTACAGCCTATACCAAAGAAGTATTCAAATGAAGTTGGGAATGACGGGATTTCGATTTCATCCTCTGAGTCTTGGAGGACGAAATCAATGGAAAGGGCATGAAGATCATCCAAATCAACAGATATCAATGTTCCACCCACTTCAGCAGCTATATGTGCGACAAGAGACTCTAGGAGATCGGTTTGTGATTCGTCGCTTTTAGGAATTCGTAGCAGGATACTCGGTTGCTCTCGATAGGATTGTTCGGATACGCGGTCGTAGAGAAGTGCACTAGTAGTGATGTCGCGAATCTCGGAGTATAATTGGGGATCTAGTCCGCATATGGTAGTAGATATACGGTCACCAGAATTGCAATTTTCGTTACTTTGCGCTGCAGAAAGAGCAGGCGGAATCTCGGCTGCAATGGTATTGTCGTTCTGGTTCTCGCCGTCTTTGACATTCGATTGTGATGGTTCAGCTGCAATTATGACATTATACGTCAAAAACCAGTCGGGAACTTTATATTCTATCTCTATGTCTTAATCTGTCAATTAGAAAATTCATATCCAGGTATTGACTTTTTTTTATTGCTTCAGGACTGGCGATTCTCACCTTTCGACTCCTGGTCAGGCACGTCACTCATTTCAAGTTCTGATAACTTCCCTATAATGGGAACCGTTTGAGAAAAGTAATGTCAATTTTACTCCTGAATTCGCAGAGATTGAAAAGACTTCTCTTGTCTCCTGTCCGAGGATTGTGATTCAAGCAGGGTTGGTACAGAGAAAAATCGTGACAATTCTCATAACGTAGAAGTTTTCTAGGAAATTTCAGCCAGTATAGAGCATATATAACAGTGGGTATATGAGCAATTCTCCGAGCTGTAGTGGAGATGCAACATACGAGGGAATGGAAAATAGATGTCTAAATTCTGAAAAGAAAATATCAACTGGCCAATCTAAGGCTGCCACGAGATAATTTCCATGCTGCATAAGGTCTCGCATAGGAATGATCAAAACGCCTAAGCTGCACTGAAAGGAGGTACTTAGCCAATCTAAGACCGCCACGAAATGATTCGAGGCCTAAGCGGCGCTGAAAGGCAGCGCTCAGTTAATTATTCTGCTATCGCAAGCTGCGTGTAGGCCGAGGATTACTTATATTAAATTGTTGATTATTCTATGTTAAAATAAAATCCCCGCTCAGTTGTTGTTACGCTGAGAAATAAAAGCTGTAAATAGGTTAACTTAGCCGATTTAGTTAAAATGATCAATAATTAGTAAAGTAGCACAGCGACTCTAGGTAATCTACATCTGGCAAGGCCCAATAAAATTTATTTAATTAAGCATGCACCATTGTACAAGACGTATAAGCTGGACGGACAAAAGGGTGCAAAAGTACGTGTCTCGTATTTATCCTGGAATATGACGTATCACCTCCATGGCGCCTTGCGTTCCATTTGACCAATTCCAGGTCCACTGAGGCATCTGTATCCATTGAATAATTGCGGAAATTGGGGGTTTGGATTTGTTTGGCAATTCGATTCTATTGTAATCCATCCGGGAAAGATCCCGGTCCACAAGCAGGATCCCTACTATCTAAACTGTGAAAAATAGTCGCTGAATTTATAACTTAGTCAAATAAAGTCTTCTTTTTTTGTCGTAGCTAGTACCATAGGCTGAAATATGAATGGTAATTCTCAGTTCATGCTAAAGATCAGCCTGATGTCTCGCAGCTTTTACAGACACATCTACATTGTGAGCACTATCCATATTACTTGTGTGAGTTCCCTAAGCTCCCTACCCCAAATGGAGATGTGTCTGAGAATGACAGCCCGTGGCAAGAAGCCTTTCATTCAGCACAGTGGATCCAGCGTGGAACAAGCTAATATAATTTACAAGCAAGCTGCCCATCTTTTTTTGTATGGAGAATGACTTTCATGTTGAAACATTTATTACCCAACAGGTAATCATGGGTGAATATTCCGCGAACTCTGTCAGTATATTATGTCATTTTCCCGGATGACCGCGGTCTGCAGCCCATCCTCACCCCTGCTGCATCGCATAAGCCTCCACTGCTAGAATGAGAAGGGAGATCGTTGACTGGAGAATTTTGATCCCGATTATTCTCTATATCCCCAGCTATAAGCAGGATGATGTCCTATAAAGTTTGTTTAAGTAATACTAGACTCATTATTTTGATCATTTCTTCAAGACTTGGGATTTAGGCCTTGTTCTCTACCAACTGCATAAGCGTCACGTGCTGCGCTTCCCCGGATAACGAAGTGGAACAAGGTAGTTTATCTACTCCGGAACCGGTAAGCAACTTCGCAACTCTACTTACGTCGACCCCCTGCGTCAACCCTTCCAACTGTCGATTTTCACTCATTTTGAAATATCGGAGCTGGATCTCCAGATCTACTATCGGTTGTACGCGTCACCTGCCAAGGCTGCTCTCGGCGAAGGCAGGTCGAATTGTCCGCGTGGCCTTGCAACCGTGGCCGCAGCATATCAGCCTCAGCGCCGGACGTGATCAGAATCGCATGTACGCATATCGAGTCAAAATCAAAACGACAAATTATCCTCTATAACACTCCTCAAATGCTGCAGTTTTCTCCTCTTGCTGTCATTATCGGATGATATTTCCTCTACGGACTGCTAGGTTATCAGTGCCAACGTGAGAAAGGCTGAGAGATTAGGCGCCTTATCAGCGGCAATTGTTTGGTCTTTGATCCTAGGATTATATATCCAGAGTCGCATTAGAAACGAGAATATACTATATACCCATTTCGATTTCGTCGCGCGTCGTCGCTGAGGAAAGTGGCTTCAGACAACGAACTGCGGTCAGAGCCGAGGGAGGAGGAAGAGGATCGGGAAAGAGTGTGGGAATCTGCAGTTTCAGATGACGAGATGCCAATAATTCGCCCATCGAGCCAGCGGTCAACGGACGGTCACCACCAGCCATTGCTGAAGGATGACCGTCGGGGCCGACAACCGAGTCTCACTCCCACTCTGGATGGGCACGAAGTAGGACACGGCGCCAGAAGGTCGACATTCAGAAGTAGAACCCCGGATTATGATGCCAAAGATGCAACCCGCAAAAAATACATCTATGCCTCGGGATTTTTACTTTTAAGCTTGATTAGCTTCACCGTCCAGACAGAGACGGCATCATATATCACAGGTGAGCTGCATTGGAACAAGCCGTACTGCATGCTGTAAGTTTTACTGTTGTCGCCCGCGGATTCCCGGATGCCATAACAAGTACTCATAAAACAACAACCAGCTATCTTACCCATGGTTCATGGGTAGTCCTCTGGCCAATGCAACTTTTAGTTCTGCGGCTTCAGAAACGACAGCTCTCTTGGGATGCGTTTTGGCGTCGCCACGTATATCTCCTCCGGACGACCGCTCAGATGGTGGAGTCTGCAGATCTCCATCTCACACAGCGTGATTACCACCGCTCTCCAGTGCCGTATATGCTTAAGATGACAGCGTTCGTCACGACGTCACTCACCATTGCTGGTGGTTCGTGGTACGTAGCGGTTAACATGACAACTGCAAGCGACCTGACCGCCATTTACAACTGCTCCGCTTTCTTCGCATATGCATTTTCTATTCCTCTTTTGGGAGATAAATTCCGATTCGACAAAGTGTTTTCGGTTGTCGTGGCCGTCGGTGGTGTTCTCGTGGTCGCCTATGGAGACAGCAGCCCAGAGAAGGGTGACAATGTTTCAGGCGAGCAGCAAAACAGGACATTAGGAAATATTATTATCGGGATTGGAAGCGTGTTATATGGCTTATACGAGGTACTCTACAAGAGATATGCATGCCCACCACCGGGAACCAGTGCAGGACGGAGTATGATCTTCGCAAACACCTTCGGCAGCCTAATTGGAGCTTTCACTCTACTCGTGCTCTGGATCCCCTTGCCGATCCTCCACGTTTTGGGATTTGAAAGGTTCAGCCTCCCGACAGGTGAAGTCGCCTGGGTCCTCTTTATTTCCATTGTTGCGAATGCTAGTAAGTATCACATGATCATCTAATCAGACGAGAGAATGCTAATGAAGCTAACCTTTACCCAGCATTTTCCGGCTCCTTCCTCATTCTCATATCATTGACATCTCCCGTCCTCTCCTCTGTCGCTGCCCTCCTTACCATACTCATTGTCGGCGTAACCGATTGGCTTCGCACCAGCAAGACACCCTCCCTTGCGACCTTTGTCGGTGGTATCTTGATTGTCGTCGCATTCGTACTTTTGAGTTGGAGTACATATCGAGAAATGGAAGAGGAACGGAGAAAAAGACTCGAAGACACGGGCGTCGACTCCGAAAGTGATGAGTAATTCGATTGATTTTGAAATCACAGACTCACCCCAAAAAAAGGGATAAAACAGGTGGTATTTTTGAGCATTGGGCCCATTCTTTCTTTGCATTTATGTTTCTTTGAGTTTTGTTGAAGCAATCGTATACCCTGGGCGGTTTTACGAGTTATATTCATTCGATAGAGTTTATGTCTTACTGGGTTCCTTTTTTTTTTCTAGCATCACACTTATTTGGGCGGACATGTTTTCTTCTTTTATCTCGGGCTGGTTACTTAGATTTTTTTTATGCAGATCCATGAAAGGCTTTGGTGGTGTTTTATCTATAACAGCATCTAAACTCAGTGGCTTCTTAATCTATATCATTTCCTTGGCACTGATATAGGAGATATCAAGTAAAAGTATAATTTTCACGCGAATATTTTGCTTTTTCTATACTCAGGCTAGGTACACTTTAAAATAGGCTGGCTCCGGCCGGGGTAGTAATACGCCTTAGAGGAAAGGATGGAAAGGCGGATTCGACGGGAGGAGTGAAGAAAAACTGGAGGACCCAGAGAGAATTGCGACTGGAAGGAAAAATGGCGCAGTCGATGGATAGACCAGATCGCAAGACGGATTATATAGTATTTTCACTATCTCGGGCCGAGCTTTTCGAGGGCACGAGGACCTTGTTCTTCCCATTCCTTTCGGGTTACCCACATGTCTTCCTTATCCGCAATCTGTCAAGTAGAGAGATTATTAGCTATCTGAATATACGATTTATGATTACTCAATGGGAAGGGGACTGCTTACAAGGTTTGCGAGCACAGCGCCCCCTAGGAAGACCATGTGTCTTCGTCGCGGCGGGTCCTCGATGCGGACCTTGAATTTCTGCAAGTTGTTAGTGGATAAGATATACCAAATGGTCTGTACACAGGGGCTAGAGCAAAGCAAATTTGGGCGTGGACGTACGTTTAATCTCTCTGGATTTCCCTGGAGAACTCTCGTAAGCCAGAGCTGCTTCAGTTCCTTCTCCAAACGCGACGGAAGACCCGGGTACATGCTGCTACCACCACTGAGCACAATCGCCTTGTACAAACTGGACCGCACATCGACGTCTGCGCCTTGAATGGTATTGAATAGCAGCTCTGCAATACCGGGCTGATCCACGTCCACGAGATGTGGCTGGAACAGGCACTCCGGCGCCTCGAATCGTTCGCTTCCAACTCTGATCACTCGACCATCAGGAAGAGTGTATGATTCCACCAGAACAGTTGTGTCCTCCGAAAGTCTCTGATCCAGCTCGAGATCGTACGACACGTAGCAAAGCTTCTCCTTAACCTGGCGCACGGTCTCGAAATCCGCAGTTCGGTTCAGCGCATAACCGCGGCGGAGGAGCAGGGCTATCAGGTTGCGGGTGACATCTCGACCAGCGACGTCCAGTCGTTTGATGTGGTGGTTTAGAACTGTTGATTCGTAGACAGGAACGATGTGGGTGACACCGTCACCAGAGTCAACAACGACACCGCTGCTAAGACCTAATGGGTGGGTACGGTATTAGCGCAGATCTTCTTCATCTCCTAACCACATCTCAGAGACCTACCTTGAGCATACAAAGCAAGTACAGCCTGAATTGCAACATATACACCTCCAAATCCGTAACCCTCCAGCATGACCTCAGCCATCTTTTCTCGGTTCTTCAGGGGGTTCATCGGAGGCTCAGTCAGGAGGATCTTCCGGCCCCTGGGGTCGATCTTCATCTTCTCGTAGAATGTATAGTTCCATAGGTGTTGCATATCATCCCACTTCTTCACAATACCATTTTCCATCTGTTGTAGCATAGATGTCAATTAATGTGTCTGCCTTCCACGAGGCGGGGTAGAGCCACCGCATCGCTGCTCTCCGGGGAAGGATTGCTGGAACGTACGGGATAACTAATCTGCAGCATTGATCTCGCAGCAGCCGCCTCATCACCACACATGATATCCTTGACGACAATGTCCCCAGCCTGCTCTTCAGATCGTAGGATGGGCCGCCCCACTATGGAGGGGAACTGAAACTCTGGGAAGTTCTAGATAATGAAATGAACATAAGCCAGGATGTTCACATGTTCGAAACAGATGATGACGATGAGATAGCTGTACCTGCGCGGCATATCCAACCTTCAGGAAACCGGTTCCTCCGTCGAGTACTGGCGTTGAAATGTTAGGTGATACTATCCATAGCGATTGGGTTTCGGGAGGGACTCGGTGGAAGCTCACCGATGGGCGCGTCCGCCATGATCAAGCCTGTTGTCCTTGTTAAATTTAAAAGGAGATACCGGCTCCTGAATGAATCTATCGAATCCCCAGACGAGGAGAGGGAAAGAGAGCCGTTGCGGAGGTGAAGGGATGGTCGAGTATTACGCAGGTGGACGGAGGTGCTTGCGCTTCCCCAGGCCGAGTAGGACAGCAATCTGGAGGTGACGATGAGCCTACCCAATGAGGCTTAGAGACGGCAGCCAAATTGCCCACTCCACAACAACCGCCGACAACTGTCCGAAGTGTCAACATCTAGTTGAATGACCACCTTAATAGCTTCCATAATACTGCGACTATTTGCATTTGTATCTGTTCGATAAGAATATCTACCATCCTATTACCGTCTTTTCGCAATATATTAGATAAATATGAATGCCTTGTCATGCAGCATGCGCTCGCTGGAACCATGAGACTAGACCATCCTACACAACAGGCTTACTACTTTAGATCGCCAAGGATACAAATATTGCTGAAAGGTTGCGACAAATCTACGGCACTTATATATTTTCATCTTGAAATTTTCTGTGCTCTGATATTCTTGTAAAAGAGTAAAAATGATCATATAGCCATCTATTGTATCCATCCGCAAAGCATAAACGGAGAAGCAGGGATTTTGGAGAGCCAAAAGGGGAATATGATGAAAAGTATAGAGCCACATGAATATGAGAAAAAAGAAACATGTGAATGAACTTTGAATTAGCAGTCTATTTTCCGCCTTGCCGACTCTTCTCGTTCCAGAAGGCAAGACCGGCCTTCTGACGCAGAATTCCATACATGGAGCTGCTGTCGAGGCACTCGCCGCCATATTCTCTTGCCGCAATCATATTTTTCTGGGCAACCTCCAGTCCTGGAAGCTCAACCTTTGCATCTTTGGCAATGTTGAGAGCATGCTTGGCATCCTTGATTGATAGAGATACAGCGAATCCAGGATGGGTGTTCAAAGGTGGTGCGTAGATACCGGTGGTGAGTCTCTTAGAGTAGCTTCCAGCGGTAGGACCGAATGCCTCAGTGATGAGTTCCTCCATTGGACCGGTTCCCAGTCCAGTGCGCTCCGCGAAGACCTGTGCCTCTCCCACAGTCTCCATCAAGCTGACAGTCACGATGTTACTACCAAGAAGCATTAGTGGAGGTCGTGGACGAAATTAGTGAAGAATCGAAAAGCGCAAATAACATACCCTGCAATCTTCAGAAGAGAAGACTTTTTGGCATCATCTCCGCAGTCGATGATCTTCCTTCCCATAATATCCTGAATGAGTGGTTTAATAGTCTCACGGGCCGTCTGCGGGCCACCGGTAGCAAAGACCAGCTTTCCGGCGGCGGCGATAGGAGCTCCTCCAAATACGGGAGCGGAGACGAGAATCGCATTCTTCTCCTTTAATTTAGCTTCGACTGCACCAATCGTGTCGGGATGCACCGTCGAACAATCGACGAAGATCTTGTCCTTGAGAGACTCGCCAGACCCAATGGCCGAAGAGACGAGACTTTCCAGAACAGCATCATTGGAAACCTAGATCATATGAATGTCTCACAATCAGCCATCTGTAGATTGCTCAGTGGAGCCAACATATGGTCTCACCATGGTAAAGATAATGCCACACTTGGCGACAAGCTTCTCAAAGTTCGTCTCCGCTACGGCGCCCAGCTCTTCCAGAGGAGCACCCTTGGAGATTGTGCGGTTAGAGTAGATTAAGCTCTTTGCCTTAGCAGCAACAAGATGCTTCTGGAGGTTGGTAGCCATCCCGAGACCCATGGATCCCAGGCCATACTGCGCGATACCGTAGATCCGTCAGTTCCGGTGCTCTCAATTCACCATACTTGAGGTAAAGGACGAAGACTAACCCAGCCGATCTGCGTGAGACTCGCCATGATTCTAACTTATCTGAGGTCTCCTCCTTGTCTTTTTGAGGTTTCTACAAGCTTTAAGAATGGTGGATAGTGAAAAGAAAATCGATGTGAAATCGACCGGCAGCTTTGGCCAAGAATGTACAAGAATGTACAACCCCCACAAAAACCAAAACAGAATCTGGAAAAGTCGCACCAGTGGAAAATCCAAATGACGTCTTCGGCGTTTAAGTACTTCTCAAAGGATGACCTTCCATGCTCACACTCCGAGGCCGTGGAGCTCAGTTTACCTTAGCTTCCGAGAAGTATCGGCCGAAAGATAAGCCATTTCCTCGTGGATCTACGCTGTATGACTCTAGTACCTGAGCCAGAAATAATACTGCCATATTCGGTGCTTATTTCCATTGAGGGGCCCAGAACGCTTATTATTTAGTCCTTCGATTCAATTCGAGACCCCTCCTTTCTTCTGAGTTACCAGCCCGTCCCTCCGGGAAAAGGGTCTAGTACGGCCTTCTTAGAGGCCGTATGTAGTTCTATGGTGTACGAGGTACGTAGCTACCAAGGTAGGACAGAACGTGGAGCACCCTTTCTTTTGATAAGCGATCGGGAAACTTCTGAGCCAATCGGGCGAGGGGGATAAGAAATCGAACTATCCCTCCAAGGTGAGTATAAAAGACGATAACTGGAGCATTTTACTTTGAGGGGCATTGACGCTATGGAGATGTGAGAGGATTGGCAAAGCCAACAGTTTCGTATTAATCTAAGGGAATGTATTTGGATTGCATCAGAGTGCGTTATCAGCGCATTCTAAACCTTCATTGTTATTGTAGGAAGTTCCATTACCCACTTTGAGATGGCATAGAAACTAACTCTTGATACATGAGAAATATATTGTTTCTTACTTCAAGGAATCCTTTCCTATATGGATACAAAGCTAATATCTCTACGTGCGATTGTTCTTGGACTTCACCGATGACAAATACGTAGCTGCATTATCGCTGGCTCTCGGACATCTTGAATCAAATAAGCTTTCCGCGGAAAATTCCAAGTGCTATCGGGAAAATGAACCATCGCAGTCATGAGATCTAGAGTTGAGTAATACGAAGTGTAAGACAATCATCTCATAACTAGTTTTTGTAAAGAATCTGAAACCCTTGATTAGAGTACTTTTCAAGCTATAGATATCTAGGTTGAGCTGATGGGTATATGGACCATTGCGATTGAAAAGAAATTAGTAAGATATTGTAGACAACCTTATGTACCCCCAAAAGTGTGGAAATAAGATAACACATAGGAGAATATAGTCCAGAAGTTAATATAATCTTTCCGTTTTCGCCGTTAAAGAACTTCAGGAACTGAATAAAGTATGAAAAATGATGAAAATACATGAGAGAAGGGTCTAGATAAGTTCCAGACTACAACCCATTTCTGGCATAAGTTCCTGTCGCTAAACATGCATAAGACGCCTTTGTGAGAGAGAATAAGCAGTGGAGATACCATTATCAAACGCCACCTAATTCCTTCTGGTGGTGGTTGCTCCCGGTGGCCCGAATTCAAAACTTGAGATCATTTGGGCTTCGTTACGAAGAAGGTGAGAAGCCACTGGTTTTATGCTTAATCCTTGTCGTATCAACCAGACTTGGGTAAGCATCGGCAAATTCTCTTCCAAGAGACCAGTTATTCAGATTTCGCATGTGCCTTTCGAAAACTGGGTTGATTAAGAGCTCCTCAGATTCTGGAGTGGACAGAAGACAGTCCGTGGCCTCATATGGCCAATTGACTGAGATGGTGCGGGTCCACGGAACAAACCATTCGTCAAAAGGGTAAGACTGCCAGGACATCACGACTCTATCGCGCATCCGAGGCCAAGGAATATAATCGACCCACGCGGGGTGTGGGGTCAAAAGTTGAGACGGCCGTGGTGTTAGCCATTCCGGCAAACGTTCATAGTTCTGCTGTGTAGGGTATATCTGCCATCTCATGAGGAGAAACATGATATAGAGAATGGCTATTTGTTCTGGAAGCGACGCAATGTCTGGGAATGCGCGCAAGATATCTGTAAAAACCTTTGAGATCGGATGTGTGTAAACACTTTTCTCCGGATTCAGTAAAGATGTGATACTAGGATACGGCGGGCCAACCAGCCGCTGTCCTGAGATCCCCTTGGCCGCCTGCTGCTGACGGTCACAGAGGAAGTCCAGGAGGACACTGTCAAGAGGACATGTCGCAGGCACATTTCGGATGGGAGCAGTGAATGCGGTCAAAGAAGCTTCTGCTGGTAGATTGTTTGTTAATTGTGAATCTCCGGGTGAGGCGTCAGTCTGGGGTGGAACCGGACTATCTGGGGTCAACCGGACGTCATTCATCTTGGGTATCTGCTCAGAACCATCCAGCAAGAAATTCAAGCCGAGCCTTTCACCGGACTCTCCAAACTCAAGTCCATGGGTCAAGTTATACCGCTGGTAACTCAATGCGGCTGGTACAGGCCAAGGATTGTCCGCACTATTAGGCCAATTGCGACGAGCCCCAATGAGAGCGGCCAGCTGATCTGAAGGAGAAGGAGTTGTAGCGCCAGTTGTTGATTCTAGATGTGCTTGCCCTACCGGTAGTGAACTTATACTGCTGGGCGTGCAGCTGCTTTCCGATGGTGCGGGAGGCTGAAGCGAAGGGCGAACTTCGGGTTGGGAGAATGCAGTAGGGGTGTCTGTTCTCGACGAAGGGGATCAAGGGTCAGCTAATGAACAGTTATCCAAACAGTGAGAAGAATGACCTCGAATTCCATCTTTGCCAATGAGTGGTTGTATGAGATCAATGACCGTTGCCAGACGTTTCTTGATCTCACGGTTCTCTGCCTCAACCGCCTCTTTCTCCTTCAGCGCGGCTTGCAAATCGAGGTAAGGCTTCTGGGATGATAGCTCCCGAACCTTCTGCTGCAGTGTCTCGATTTGAGTTTTCGTCCGTTCTCGAATAGCCCTTTGTGCCTCGCGATCATTAGCACGCTTCTTTGCGAGCTGTTCTGGCGTTAGGTTAGCGACACCCCGTGAAGGGGTACCGGTCGTCTTGCGCTTCCTCCCAACGAGCGGAACTTCTGCATCGGGCCCTGACTGGCTCGCCACAGACGAACCATCCCTGTCGAGGCCATTCTGGATAGCGATCAATTGCGACGAGCGGGAGGAGTGTTTATCTCCTGGCAAAGGAGCAACATTGTTGGCAGTGTGGTTGCGGCCGTCTCCTGGCATGGCCTTACCACGTGTCAGCCACCTGCGGCGGCCATCAACCAAACCTGCTGTGTCACTGTGTCAGGAAAATTGTGGGTTATGCGTCCGGTGAGATTGATGACGATGGCTATTATATTCGTTTCGAAAGATGGGTTATCTGCCTATGACTAGCTGGATGAGAAAGATGTCTGAGAAAATTGCATTCGGCATAGATAGTGGGGGCTAATGTCTGGGGTTATTATTTCAATGACCTCATTAACCTTTCCGAGCGGGAGCAAAATCAAGAATAATGAAGAAAAACTCAAGACACTGTCTAACTGTAAACAGGAGTAGGAGTAAAGTATCAAAAGTAAAGTATCAAACCTAGCAAGAAGGTTAAAGAGAAGTACTTAAGCGTTAGACTAGATTTAGGTAGGCTTATCACGCACGAAGTTTCTTTTACCGCCTATGAGAATAATAGACCAACCTGATCCCAAAACCCGAAGCTAAATATTCTATGTGGTCGATGACGAATCTACAATCACTGCGCTAAGGTTTGTGGCTGCTGCATCCATTTTCCCCACGAGCTCGTGCGTTGGGCACTGACGCGCTTCAGGGACCTAAGGTAATAAATAGTATGTATTGTACTATTGGCCTCCAGAACCTTCTAAAGGAAATACTATACCCGGAATTAGCATCTTCTGAACAACATCCCTAGACCGGTCATCTTCACGGATCCGTTATGGAAGCTGAACACCACGTCTGTCCACGTAAAATCCATAATGGAGATGAGAAATTCTCTAGCGCCACCGTAAATCATATCATTTGAAGTTCTTTCTCCGCCGACAAATAATTGCCGATTCGGTATGAGAGGCTGTATAGGATATATGACAACGAGATTCACCGTGGATATGCAATCATATGTACAGTACATAGCAATAAATGCATGAGATAACTGATATACAGTAATTAACGACCGAGGCGACAATATCACCAATGCACTGGCACTAAAGGCCATTGGGCAGCTGTATGCAAAAGACCAGTGAAGGACACAGATGGCGTCATATATATAAGCAAATATTTTGTTGCGTATGCGGCATGGCGGGGGACACAGAGCAGTGTATGTGCCTATAGGAATTTGCGGCCCGAATGCCGCGAAGGTAGTGGTATTTTTACGAGGTCTTTGGGACTGTGAGGATCAACTCCAGGCTCAGAAATTGAGATCACAATTGCCCCAATAAACAGTCGATCGAAGTGTTCATTCAATCATATGACCCATTTTTCCAATCTAGAGAAATATAAAGTGTCAGCTAAAGAATCAGACTAATATGTATATTAGAACAAATCCAGGCTTACCTTTGTTCTTAAATAACCCTCAATCTCCGAACTTTTGATCCCCTTCTCACCATTTGTTCTCCACGCTATTGGGATCATGGGGACTCTCTCCTTAACAACAACCTCCCGATTCGGACCTTCAATTGCCCGTACTTTATCGGGATTATTCGTGAGTAGTCTGATTCCCGCATCAGAGGAGTCGACACCTAAACCAAGATCAACAAGAATTGCCGTGGCGAGACCGTAACTCCTAGCATCCGCCGGATGTCTCAGTAATAGATTGGCCTCCACTGTGTCTGAACCCAAATCCTGCAGATTATAGGCTTTCAACTTTTCCCCAAGTCCAATTCCACGACCTTCTTGACGGAGGTATACGATGACACCGCCCGGTGGCTCTGACGAACCGGAAGCCAAATCATTATCATCTAACTGTTCGGGTGTAGACATTAACCGGGCAGCTTCGTCCAATTGTTCACCGCAATCACAACGCGCCGACCAAGCTGTTTCTCCTGTGTAACACTCGGAATGGATCCGCACCAATTGCGCTTGCGTTTGTTTGCTCGGCGCGCTGCCCGGCTTCTTTAAATCTTCAGCAACAGCCTTGTCACCAGCATATTCAGCTCTTTGAGATGAATTTCGCGATTCATTTCCCTTTTCTGTGTCCGCTGAATTGTCATAACGACTGCTAACCCTCCCAGGACGTAACCTTCCCACATAAGCCCCACGGATCATTCTATCCATCTCCGTCTCCCCTGGTATGATTCGATCTAGACTCTTGCTTCGGATATTATTTCCAAAGACAATTGCAAGATGTTCTTTATTGTCGACATCATTTTGGTAAAGATGGAGGAACATTTCTGCTCCCGTCGTGGTCGGGATACGGGCGCGCACTATACATTCCACATGAGGTAACTGCGGGAGAAGTTTCGGCGTCTTCGCATTTGCGCGTTCAGTTTCAATATCGGGTTGATGACTTCGCTGTTGGAGGAGCTGCGCTGCGTTCACTGTGCCGCCGGGTGTCGCTGGAGGGGTAAAAGCGGGGGAGACGATAGTTGCCGGCAAGGCAGGAGTGTCACCCTCTTTGCGTATGTCATTACTTCCTGTACTATCTTTAGGAAGAGGATTTGTTGCTGAAGGTAATTGAGGCGTCGTCGATTCTGAATTGAGGGAGTACTCCGTTATAGGATGGTCGGGGTGGACAGGTTGGGGCGAAAAGTAGGGAGATGCATGCGAAGGAAGGTCCGGCATGCTGCTGAACGGCTGCGCAGGGGGCAGAGGGTGCAAATGCTGAAAAGAGCCGGCTGGCAGAATATAAAATCTAATCAAGAACTGCGAAGAGAGCCATGTAATTGATTATGGTTTTAGGCACGTCAAGTGTGACTCTGGAGCGCGGCGGATCCTATGCGGAGAACGACATCGGTCATGACGCTGAATAAGCTCGGCCGGAAACCCGCCGTCGGAACCACACACGATTTGTCAGATCTGACAACATATCCGAGATGGATTGCAGTTTTACGATCTAGCACGTTCTGTTTCCCCAACAGGGAAACAGCACGAGGGTAGTGATTTAGTGTTACATCAGAAATAATTGAAATGATAGATCGTAATAGTTTCGTCTATGAATTTGAGACCGATAAAATCTCGATCGCAATGTCTCCAGCCAAACTCCGAACCACTGCTCCGTATGACCCTACTCCAAAAAAAAGTACATGTAGGCAATGGGGTATCATGATCTGAAATATCCACCCTCCCTTTTATCAAAATGGCATTATTGCATAAATTCGTCTCATTTGCCAGGAATGTCAAGAACGAAGCGTTTATCAACCTCCATCTCTTTGTCATCCTCCTCGCCCTCGAATTTCAGACGGTAGACATCCTTTTTAGAGCCCATAACTTCGGCTCGATAGAACGTCGTCGTATCAGGATATCTAGCAAGTACTTGTTTGCCGACCAGAAAAGAAGGAAGCGTGGAACCGACCTGAGGTATCGGGATCAGCGAAGCTGCGGTAGTCTTGTAGACAGCACCCTGCTCGCCATTTTCATTAGGCTCAGGGTCTTGAACATCATATCTGAAAATGAAACAAGAATTAGCAGACATAAAAAAATGATTTAGGGATGAATATACCGTTTCTTATGCCCGTCACCTGATATGCCCTTTATAATACACTGTATGCCCTCTCCTTCGACACCCTGCTTGTTCTTGTTGTGCTTGAAGACCACTTCAGCGCCAATAACCAGCTGCCCGCTGCGCTCCGCTAAGGTGCCTTTCGTTTGTTCCACCCCTTCCTCTACCTTGACCGTGACACCGTCACGAGCCTCACGAGGTTGGTTGCTTGATACACTGCTGCTTCGTTGTGTAGTCCCTTTCACACGATTCAGCTTGTCTGACGCCGAAACAGCTGAAGGCCCTGGAGATTCTGTTGCCGATCCATCAGTCTCATTCCTCTTCTTTCTGAATTTTGGAAGGGATGCGAGACGACTTAAGGGGGCCTCTGCCTCTGAGGCCGACCTTAATGCAGTCAGAAGTCCCAAATTCTTTATGACATCACTGGGTTCATCCTGGAGTATGGCCCGCTCCTCTTCGCTGAGCTTCAGCAACTGACGATAGAGGCTATCAAGCTGGTTGTGTTCAGCTAGCGTGGGTTCTGCGTTGACAAAAAGTCATTAACGATCGATCGATATCTAAAAATGAATGATCATGGCAAGAAACAAAACTTACTGCTACCCTCTCTACCAATCTTCTCATTTAAAGCCCCTATTTGCTCTCCTAGGAGTCTTTGCTTGTCATTCTTTTCCTTTGCCTTGCGCAGATCCTGTATAATCTTATTCCACATATCGGTCTCCTCATTAGCAGCCAAGCCATTATCCCTGCTCGTTGGAGGGCCTCTTGGACGGTTTCGTGACATATTGGTTGACTAAATCGCTAGACGGAGACTCCTCCCTCTTTTTGAGGTCTTCAAATACCCTATCCTTGAACCTTCTTGTTTTATATGTACCACGTTCCACTTGAACTTGGTGGCGATCTTGGTCTAGTACAGCGCGTTTCTCACGCGATGCTGCTCATTAGACGGCAGAGATAGTGCAATCCAGAGAATCTAGCAGGAACAAAGTGTGATTGGTCTGCGCTTCACTATTCTTGATTGGAAAACAGCTCTTGAGGTTTTAGCAGTGGCAGGTACGACAGAAACGTCATTAAGCTAGGAGTCGTGATAGTCTTAGCCGCAAGGGCGTGACCGACTGAACTTCCGGAGTGGGTTCGGCAGGCTGGGGTTAAAGGCGGTCTGCTGTTGGGGAATTCTCCGGCCGCGCGCGTACTCTCGGCGGGCGCAGTTGCTAGCGTTTCCGGATGCTGACCATTGACAGGTGTCCCGACCGAGCTTTCTATAGGTGAGGGTTCAGTAGTCACGGGACGGATGCGGGCATGCTTGGAGGACAATGGCGGGGACAGGAGCTCAAAGGTCGAGACTGGTCCGGTTTAGCAAAGGACAGGAACATTTGTCCGAGGAATTATTATTTAATTTGAAGTGATCTGATCGCAAGAGTATTTTAATCGTTGCCCATTTTCCAGACGACTTTCCTTTCCCTTTAATTCCCGGTCTCTTCCCTTCGTTTCGTATAGGTAATCGCGATAGAACGCGCCGTGGTGCCCCACCAAGATGCAGATACCGTTACTCCGTCTCCAGTGTGGTAAGGTGTTATTAAATATCTAAGATTCATGCCAGAATAATCTAACTAACTCTACTCAGGTGTGAATAGTTACGACTGGGGTATGCTACTACCAGAAATCTGTTTATACCTAACCCGACGCTGAACGTCAACATAGGGAAGCTAGGCCAGGAATCCGCAGCGGCCAAGTATGCTGCTACCACAGCAGCTCCAGATTTCTCCATAGAGGCAGAAAGGCCATATGCTGAAGTTAGTTCTTCCCCGCTTTTCAATGATGCAGTCGACCAACTGATTTTGTCTAGTTATGGATGGGCACGCATCCTTCCCTCCCTTCGAGAGACCTCGAGACCCAACGGACGTTATTGGACCTTGTGCAAGATAACCAGGCATTGATGTCTATTGACATCACTAAGAGATATGGAGGAAAGCTTCCTTTTCTTTTCAAAGTGCTGTCGATCAGAAAAGCCCTCAGCATCCAAGCACATCCAAACAAGAAACTTGCAGAACAGCTACATGCGAAGGACCCCAGAAACTATCCAGGTAACCCCCGACTTGCCTATATCGTTAACAAACAGTCTAAATTCTGACAAATTATTATTTAGATGATAATCACAAGCCTGAGATGACTATTGCTATTACTCCATTCGAAGGACTCTGCAGCTTCCGACCGTTGGCCCAGATTGTGCATTTCCTCAAGGCTGTCGAACCGCTCCGAAACCTTGTTGGTCATCAGGCGGCTAGTGATTTCGAGGAGATCGTTAAGGGTTCAGAAGATTCTGAAGATGAGACAGTTGTGGAGAGGAACAAAGATGCTCTGCGTGCAGTGTTCACGTCGCTCATGCAATCCTCCAAGGAAAGTATAGAAGCTGCCACAAAGGATCTTGTGACTGCAGCGGAGAACTCGCCTGTCACATTCGCTACTGGAGGCACGAATGAGGAGATCACACCAAACCCGAGAGATCTCGCTGAACTTGTCATCCGCCTCAATGGACAGTTTCCAAACGATATCGGATTGTTCGTGCTCTTCTTCCTCAATTATGTCAAGCTCGAACCTGGTGAGGCCATGTTCCTCAAGGCAGATGATATTCATGCATATATCTCTGGTGATATTATTGAATGCATGGCGTCTTCTGACAATGTCGTGCGTGCTGGGTTCACACCCAAGTTTAAGGATGTCGATACTCTGACGAAGATGTTGACATATTCCTATGCTCCTATCGAAAAGCAGAAAATGCAACCTACGGACTATCCGTATGCGACACTGAACACGGTTGCCTATACCAGTTCTTCATCAGCAGAACTTTATGACCCCCCAATCGAAGAGTTTAGCGTCGTGAAAACAGATCTGAATAGGGTGAGGGCGAAGGCAACATTCGACCCGATTCCTGGACCGAGTATATTTATCTGCACCAAGGGCAAAGGCAAGATTTCTGTGGGACCTAAAACAGAGGAAATTAAAGAGGGATATGTCTTCTTCGTGGGAGCTGATGCAGAATGTATACTTGAGAATACGGGCAGTGGAGAAGGCAACGAAGATGTCTTCACTACGTTTAAGGCTTTCTGTGAACTGACTGGAAAAGAAGACTTGGTAAACGGACACTGAACCGCTTGATACTTCTTGCGAACCTATACCCTAACTTATACTGGGGCGATCTAGGCCGGAGACGCGGTCAAACAGAAAAGAAACGACAGGAGCTATTACATTTCTTCACTCTGAAAGACGACATTAGAGAAAATGATAATAATTTTTCAAATTAGATACCCAGGATATCTACTGAAGTCTCAACATCTAAAGTAGCGTACTGTCCTTCGCTACGTCCACCTAACGTTCTTCTCTTTCAGATACCTTTTCAAGGTACTGTAGGCAACGTGGGTCCTTAGACTGGAACCTCGCTGGATACTCCACAAGTCCGCAGAAATATGCAGCCAAAGTGCATTTAGTCTATCATATCGATTCATTACATGAAGCGCCCAGGATTTCAACAAGGCATTTTAAGTGACTATTACGAGGTGACTTTAGGAGTATATTTTGCCGCAGCTGTATCAAAGAACGCACTCTTCTCTTCGAGGTCAGTAAGAAGGGCGTGGGATGGTTGGACTTGCTGCAGGTGCCTAGACATTCGAAACAGCTATTAGTTATCTCTACCAGAAATGCAGCTCTTTGTAGTGGGTATGGTATACGTACGAAACAAGTTCCGCGCTGTCCTTTCCACTGAGAGCGTTCAAGACGATGGTATTTGCGATCAAGTCGGCGTGGTCAGGGTATTTCTGAATTGCAGTAGACAGCGCAGCCTCGGCTTCAGGAAGACGGCCAAGGTGCAGCTCTGCGATTGCTTGTCCGACGATAGACATAGCAGAAGACGTGCTGGGAGCAGAGGCAAGCTCTTCATAAACGTAGAATGCGGCTTGGTATTTCTCGCCACCCTAGGGAAAAGAGAGGAGTCAGCTTGCGTCCACTGTGTCTAGGGAAGAATCTGAGTGCTTACAGTTCTCAGCCCAACCCAGGACTCAGCCAAGTTGAAGACAAGCGAGTCCTGCGCCCAGCGCTTCGCGGCTTGCACTTCCTTCAAGGCAAGGTCGGTACGGTTCTGTTGTAGGTGGATCTGGACGATCAATGCGACACTGTATACAAGCGAGAACCGTCAGTTAAGTCTGTGCTTCTGTGAATAGCAAATATGAGACTAGAGATGCCTCCAAGCACGCATGGGATAACTCACGCTTCAAGGTTACCCTGGTGCTTCGCCAGCAGCGCCAACGCCTCCTCACTCTTTCCCTGCGCCTGTAGAACAGTTCCGCCCAGAACCTGGACAGTCCCATTCTCTGACTCCTTTTCTGCCAACTGCTCTGCCAACTTGAGAGCCGATTCTGTGTCTCCTGACGCCTGCAGTGCTAGGGCCTTCACTGCCGCAAGCTCAGGCGTGTCCTCTTCTCCCTCGACATCGGCGAGCACTTCTTCGGTCTGGCTCAGCGCAATCTTCGCGCGAAGCTTCAATACCCGTGCCGGCAGTTGATTTTCTGAGGAGAGAGCGGCGGTCTCGAAGTCGAGCACCTCCTGGTATTGGCCCTGGTAGAAGGCATTGTAGATGTTAAGGAGTTCTGTAGGTGCGCAATTGCCGTGTCGGTGAGTGGGCGGTTCACAACAGAATCAGAATACCGGGATGGTGTAATTTTCACTTACCTCCCTCTGCTGAGAATGGATCCATGTTGGCAGTTGTAATTACTTCCTTGTTGTTTGGTCGACTGCCAGCGCGGCCTAAATCGCGGAGTCGATCATGTTGGCTTCAGGCGGGTACCGAATCGGGTAGTTCTACCGAGATAAACGCTATCGGTACTGCACCTTCTAACGTAAGTGAGACGAACAATATATGGGCAAGTTCTTACAATTCTTAACTATTCAAATGCTTTTGGCTTTCTGGTACTTCATAAATATTGGTTTATTGATTGTTAATCGATAAATCCAACAAGAACTTCCAATACACAGATTGGTGACAGTGTCCAGCACGAATCATATAAACCGAAATAACCAAATACAATAACAGAACCGATCCCTTAAAACTCCAACGCCCATACTCCACGATGATGCCCATAAAATGAATCCTTAGATGTATATTTAGAGGAAATTCCTCAAACTCCAAAATGCATGTAAGAAGACACCCGAAATATTCGAATACCTCAAACCGTGTAGAAAATGAAAGCTCTCAGTTAGATGCAAAGACAACTCTCCTTGGTACCTCACCCGTTTCCGTTTAGTTGTTTTCGATATTCATACCCCCCATAGAGTCACGCATGCGATCCAGTTTTGCTTCCATAGACTCATTCTCGAAGCTTGTATCGTAGAGGAACTCGTAGATCCAAGAAAACCGTTGACGCAACAATTCCAGGAAACAGTCGGAGAAAGAACCTTCATTGTCGTCATCTTCGCTGTGATTATAATCTGAAATGATCGACTGAACTTCCCATTGTTCGAGTGTCTGTTCAATCGTAGGTCTAGCGAGCTTGTAAGGTATCGGCTTTGGCATGGCGATCCGAGTCTTGCTCCGATGGACGGGCACATTGCGAACTGACGGGGACTCAAAGCTTCCTAGCTGTATATCCAAGCTACTAACTTTATTGCTGTTGTATGGATACCAGTGGTTGCACGGCTTGGGGTCCATGGAGCCGATTGCATTTGCCTTTGCCTTCTTCGGGATTGCTTTAAGCCAGCAGTTGTCCCTGATATTGTTTCTTGGATCGCGCTCAGGGCTGGGAGAATATGCTCTAACTCCGGCAAAGGGGGAATCGATCTTGTATGGATAATACTCCATGATGTTCATGTGATTTATCGATGTGATGTTTTTCTTGAAACGGAGAATATGTAAATGCAATGATGCAACTTGTAACGAATAGTGCTTAAGAGACTGTAGATAAAATGCTATGTAGCAAATGTAGTGAATGCAATGATAGTATCTGGAGATGAATGATTGGTTGCAGAAGGATGCTTCTTGTTTCGAAGAAGCAGGAATCAGCGGCCCTAATATGCACTCCACGCAGATCAAAAAACTATGCCTAATGTATTGAACGGCCGTAGATATCTATGGTTAATAATATCAATTAAGCTATTTTCTTTCGTATCCAGATCTATGGCGTCCAAATTCGGCATAACATGGGGTTAACTTTTGGTTACCATGGACTGCACCCTCAGGCACCTTCAACTCTTGTGGAAGGAGCGAAGCCATCATCAATAGAACACTGTTCGGTGCAGGAATAGGAATAATGTGACATCACTTCCTGTTGCAGCCTTGGTGCTGGAACACCGTTCGACGTCATTCTTGCTCATTCGGTTATATCAATCCTCGAGGTAGTTGCGGTTTACTAGTTGAAGACAGCAGACTTCATGTAATGTTATAGTTGAAAACACGCCCTCGTGTAAAAATTGTCAACTTTTAATAGAGAATTATTTTACCGTTCTGTATATTCAGGCTAATATACGCATCCCCATTTAACAATAGATCATATGTAGCACCAGCACCAATATTCAGCACATCTACGCGAAACCTAAATATTTTTGCAGATCTTCTTTGAGTCCTTTATAGATATTCAATCGTCATCTGCATTAATATGTAGCTACTGATTCAGAAACTGGAAACGTATGGGCTAAGACTCTTCATCTTCCTTCTCTGTGATGATGGGCATGGAAAAGATAAGGGCAGACGGGATTGTAACGGTCGATAGAAAGCGCTGACATGTAGCATATGAAACAGATCAAATGCCACAATACCAAAAAGGCATTTCTCGCTACTGAACGATTCAAAGATATAAATATCAAAGAAATTGAGTGTTCAGGAAAGCTGCTTTTCTGAGCCGTGATCTATCCCAATGCTACCGAGCTGCGTTACAATATCTTATATGCCCAAAGATCGAATTCCTCTCGAGAGGGAAAATTGAACGATTCGTTACACTCACTTACAGCTACAAGAACCAAGAGAGTTAATCAGAGGTCTAAAAAAATTAAATCTCATAGGAATAACAAAAGTGAATCAAAAAAAGAATTCGTGCGTCGACCGGGAGTCGAACCCGGATCACAACTTTGGAAGAGTTGTATGCGAACCGCTACACCATCGACGCTTGGAAGTGAATGTCCCATCTTTACTACGATCCGTGAAATGTAATCAACGTGAACTACATTCTAACAGTGCGTAACTTTGTCAGGCATTTCTTTGCATTTATGGCCGGAAGTGGGGGTGCAGCTTTTCAACCAGTCTTAGATGCTTGAAGCGACAGGGTCCAATCATCATGGAGACTACCGAAACATCCTGTCTTTATGGGAACAGCCGTTGTAACATGCGCATTATTATCTCTCACTGGAGCAAGCAGGCATAGAACCTCGCTGTAGCAACTCTTACTTTTACAGAGCTTTACCAATAGCAATGAGATATATCGACTCGAAGGACTGTATTCATGGACCTGAGCCTCATGGTTGGTATGTTGCAGCCATTAGTTATTTCAGTGCAAAACAGCAGGTCTATAAACTCCCATTGAACGATCGCATAAAGACTGATTTGAGACACCATTCTAACCTCAATGTCTTCAGGTAATGTCTTTCGCACGACGCAGTCTCCTGTTAACCGAGACAGTAACCCTGTTCTTATCTACAGTATAATCAATGCTACTGACTCCGGTCCTCACTACTTTACTAGACAAAGAATGGAGTTTTATGCTATGGATGAAATGAGATTTTCTGTATATTATCTAAAGAGCTAGGTGATCTATATATCGACAACAAGATCCTATTTACTTCCCAAGGGGAAACTCCTGTCCGACAATCTTCTCACTCAACTTCCAAAGCCTCTCAGCATTCTCCTTGCTCTGCGCGTGTTGGGCAGCGGAGCCTATCTGGCAGTCATATAAATATGCACCAGAATGTGCTATATTCCACCGTTAGATACCCTTCCAATAGACTATTCGTCATAATATTGTGCTTCAGCTTACCTTCCAGAGAAGGATCAAGGGCAGCTACGAGGGTTGTTGAAGCTCCCTGCGGAATGTTCTTCATGTGCATGGGTTCGAAATCTGGGACTACGGAAGTTAATCACAGGTTAACATCAGATATGCAGGCTAGGACAGAAGGCAACTCTCTACTCACTTGAGTTGACTCTGGCTAAAGCCTGCGGGACCATGTCTGTAGAAGAACTGAAGCGTTGAAGCCGTGTTTCCATAATTGCTGTGGTGTTCAATTAGACTGGATCTTCCATTGATGAAAAGTAACGATAGATGCTACCTCCAGGGTGTACGGAAAAGCTTGCGATCTCCTTGGACGGTATCTTGTCTGCAAGGTAGTTCGCCATTAAGATATTTGCGGTCTTCGACTGACCGTACGCGTCGCATAAATCATATGTTCCATTCTGTTCACCTATGTTAGCTAGAGAGTATACTCCATTTCGAAACTGCTAGGGGTGACGAACCGAGAATCCAAGATCATCAAACCTGATCCCACTGAATCGATGTCCACTGCTGGTGACATTGATAATTCTTGCTCCTGGTGCTGCCTTTTGCACCTTCTCGAGGAGAAGATTGGTCAGGAGGAAATGACCTAGGTGGTTGGCCGCAAAATGTAACTCAATTGGCTTTCCATCCTCATCTTTGTAAGCAGTCTCAGTATAAGGACATCCCATGACACCAGCGCAGTTTATCACTACATCAATTTTGGTGATCTCTTTGTTGTTGAGGATCTCCTCCGCTGCACGACGTGTTGCCGATTGGTCACTGAGGTCCAACGGGACATAGTATACCTTTACATCCTTGTTGATTCCCTTTATTTGATCAATTACCGGACCAATTGTATCAAGGGAACGCCCCGGAAGGATGAGCTGTGCTGGAGACCCGTGACAAGCAAGAGCAATAGCTGTCTCAGCTCCGATGGAGTTTACACCAGCTCCGGTAATGAGAACTGTATTATCCAGGTCATGAGCTTCAATACTTTAAGAGGTATAGTAAAAACAAAGAGAAAGGTAAGTATGCGTACAAGTACGGCCTTGAACCCTATCCGCGTAGGTTTTCACTACTTCATCGCTAGTAGTTTCCCAGGTGAAGTTCTTTCCACTCGACATATTTGACAATTTTTTGTAGGATACACTTGAAAAAAGGGCAGTGAAAGAAATTATATCAGAGCTTGATTGTTTGTATCTACAGTAACCAAAAAGGTAGGCCTCCTGCTGAATTTATATCTTTTCAGTCCATATTTATTTGATTGTAAGAACCGCCACTAGAGACCCACCTATCCATCATGATTTACTAAAAAAAAAATCAGCCAAGTGCCACACTGACGTCGTCCAGGTTAACCTAAAAGAGTAAATATAGAAGTTTTCAGGTTCACCATGCACGTCCGAATGGCCATAAGAACTTCTATCTCCGACGTGCAGGAAATCTCCACATGTTCCAGTCTCTCGAAAGATCAGCTTACCTAAAAAGGATATATCTATGAGGCCAGGTCCCCTGACAGCTGTAGCTTCACATCGGACAGGGCCTTAAATCCGATCTTCGTGCATTAGCTTCCGCCTATCCGTCTCCAATTCTGCAAATGGGTGGAGAATTCCGGAAATAAGCATCGTGCAAAAGCGGGACCTGCAGAGCCAGGTTGTCGGTCCAAATTTATCCGTCTGTCGGGCAGGGTCCTATCGTGGTTACACGGACGAAATATTCAATTTATTGACTTTGAAGATCTTCTGAGATTCCACAATTCCCAAGAGCCATAGATATATGTTGTTAAGAATGATTGATGCTTTCCACCTTAGATTTCTTCAATATTAACTAAAGTATACCGTTACAGATAGATACTTAATGGTCTGCTTGAATGGTCTCTCAACAATATCCTCTTTTTCAATTTTAAAAACAGATTCCAGCCATGACAGATGTAACTATCCCTTGAAAACGGCACTACGATCATAAAAAGTTGATGGTCAGGAGCCACGCGGCCGAAAGATCGGACGAAAGGTGCAGTGTACCTCGGTTCCTTTTATCGACCTAGCCACACTACAGTCATGGAGCCACATAAGACGATAATGAATTCGGAGTGGCACGTGCGGTCAAGTGGATGGACCTCGTATCCCACAAAACTGATAAAGGTCGCGAAATGTCGCTAAATCTTAAAGACCGTGCAGAAAACTACTCCTCACGGGAAAGCATTCTGCCGCTGCAACGGTGCTTCCCCGCGTTACCCCAAGCGGAGGCGCCAAAACAACCTCTAAATGACCCCGGATCCGCAAATCTCTGATGCGGTGTGCCTGGGTCTTTAGCTGAATTGGAGTTAATAATGATAGTCATGGGAGTTGGCATTAGAGTTAGTATACTATCATAATTTTTCTGCTCTCCATCATTGTTAGCCTAGGCTAAATCCACTCTATACTCTCTGTATCAACGGCATCTAGGTTTTGAGTATTTATCCCCCTGGAGGAGATGGAACGAAACCTAGAGATCTCTTAATCACTTTCGAGGTGATTCAATATTGCCGTACTAGCGATAACCTTGACCCTTATCCGATAATAACTGCCATAAGCGGACCGCCCGCACCGCACGTTCCGCAGTGAGGGGACCCCGCAAAACATATATCTGAAAGCAGTATACGTAGACTTAAAGAATTAGACTTAGAATTGAATATATCCCGTTATTTCTGTTTATCCTTTCTTTCTCGAGCCTCAGGAAGCTGCGACCGTGCCGAACAGAGCTCGAATCTCTGCAGAGTGCATTATCCGAACACTTGCAGCGAACTGGCGGTTTCCGATATTGACGTTTCAAGTTTCTAAAAAAAATTGGGGGATAAACACAACATGGTCGACCTTCACAGTCTCCCACCCGGATCAAGGCCTGAAAACGCTATCCGAAACAACGGACCGGACCATCTTGCTTTGGAGAGATACAAGCTCAGAGAACTAGCAGAAGGATGGCCTGCATACCGGTACGAAACACTGCCAAGAAATGTCCGATGAACACGGAAAATGTCAGATCCGCTAAGACTTAATATCTTATCAGCGATGCCTGTGAATGGGAGAATCTCAGATCCATCTTTCATCCGGACGCTTATATATATACCACCTGGACAGGACGTACCTTTTATGAAGACTTTATCCGCGCCTCTCAGGCCGGCATGGATCGCGGCGCTTTTATTATGCACCGTGTCCATGGCTCCACAACTGATATAAACACAGCTGCAACTAGAGCAGTCACGAAGATGAAGGCCACGATCACACAGCGCTTCGTGCTGGATGGATGTGAAGTGGATGCTGAGTCAGACTGTCGCTTCTGCTTCTTCTGGGAAAAGAATACTAGTACTGGAGAGTGGAGAGCCCGTTTTGTGCGGCACTGGTATGAAAAGGATAAGTTGATTCCTGTGGATCCTAGGAAGATTCCTAATCTCGATGACGAAAAGCTGAAGGAATATCCGACTGGATATCGGTATTTGGCGTACTGCCAAGAGGCTACGATGGGTGTTAAGGTCATGCTGGAAATGCCTGGACACAGAAGAGAAAATGATAATATCAATGGTCAGAAGCATGATATACTCTATTGGCAATGCAAAAAGTGGGTGGAAGGAGAACAATTAGAAATTTGAATATCAATTCTCTATACATCGTGGTCTAGGAGGCCTGTACAGCGGAGTTCTAATTATGAACCTCGAGTTTTATTTGTTCATATCCACGTATCTCTCCGTCTAGAAAGAATACATTTTCCTTTCCATTTGCAGATTCCAGAAACCAGCGCACATTCGGCGCGAATTTGGTCTGCTAAACTGCTCATTAATATCTCAGGATCATACGAATATCATACAAGTCGGTGGATCCCTGTCAGAAGTATAACAGAGTAGATGCTCTATAAGTGTTTTGAAGCCGCCGCGATATCCTAACGTGGTGTATGCTTCATCTCTTTACTTCCCTCGTGCTTCTTAGGGCGTACTCATTTAAAATCTCGAATAGAGTCACTACCTCTTAAGGGGGCAGTAACGGGTCTAGTTGACTGTAATAGGAGTAAAGTTCAGAGATTCCAGAATCCGGAGCGAACCCGAGGTTCTGCATGAATTCAGGCTGATTGTCTGCCCTGCTTTTAAGCATTAGTGATTGTGCCATCTCTATCGAATGAGTTAAACTTACTTGTCGCCACCGTCTAATGATGCCAGTTCATCAAACAGTGTATCCAAATCTGGGGCAATTCTGGACTTCCTTGAAGAACCATATCCGTCCATGTCTAGTAACGGTTCTAAGGAGGTGTCGTTATTCGTTTGCTGGTACGAGGTTCGTTGGGGTTGTAGTACTGAAGGCAACTCAGACAGGATGGTCGGATCGGCTCCCGCTGTAAGCCCAACAGTATTTCGATCAATATCTTCATTAGGGATAATAATACTACCTCGGTGTATATCTGGTGAACGCTCAAATGTTTCAACCGGAACAGCCAAACTCGGAGATTGTGAAGGAAGCACGCCCATGTTGATGTCTGACATTGTTTTCGCCCATGACGGTGAGACGGTTGTATCTGAGCCAATATCAGATGGCCGTGTAATTTCCGTTAAATCCCCTCGGCTGTTCAGGTCAGTAGAATGGTATCGATTGTGGGATGATAACGAGGTTCTATCAGAGACCGCGTTAGGTGATGGACGACCGATATCGCCAGCAGACCTTAAGGCACTCTCCGCAGAAGAATCTGTCTCTAGCAAAGGCGTGGCGGTTGCTGCCCACACACGGCTTATCTGAGAAGCCAAAGACCGGAAGCCCGGTAAAATATCTGGACTGATACTGAGGATCGGAGAAGGCATCTCTCGACTCCATGGCTCCCATCCGGTCAACTTCAAGAAGATTTCAAAGATAGGCATAGTTGTAGATATGCTATAAGCATTAATATATGCCTCCATCAATCGAGCCACTCTTCGGGCACTATCAACGAGACGGATCCTGAACGCCTGCACAAGCGAAGGCGGGCCCTTTTGGAGGGCCTCAATGTATAGAGCTGTGACTATGCTTTGGTAAGCTATGTGAAGGCATAGCAAGTGTGGTGGTAGATGGTAAGATGGGTCTGCTTGAGGATGCACGTGATATTTGACAGGGAGGTCAGACAGCCAGCGTTGCAGGTCGTGGACAATAAGCTCCAGTTGCGCGAGGGTTGTTGATCTGTCACGTTTTCGACGGCATAGATCGTTCAGAATACATAGAAGCGAGATGAAATGATTGAAGGTGCTCAATGCATGAAGAGGCTCACGACGAGGGAGATCAGAGGACGTTCGTTCAGCGCGTAGGATGCTCAGATCTTCCCAAGGATGCCATTCTTCCAGGCCATCTTCGTCAAGAAACCCAACAACCGTTGCTTCGTTCCTACTCAAGTAAGGTAGATGACCAGTCTGACTTGCAACAAGTGTCTCCAACGCAAAACAGCCAAGAAAAACATGCCTTCTCCTGCTGTTGACTTTTCCATCAACGATATCTCTTGAACCAGATGGAGAGGGTTGGTCTAGTCTTAGATACAGAGCGATTCGGACAGCATGACCAACGAGTGTCCACGCAGCGGACCATTTCCGTTGTCCAATCTTGACCAGCGAAAGAAGCAGTAGAGCTTGAATATGCCCCAATCCGTAGCACTCACTCTCCTGGGGTATCAAATTTCTGGCTATGGAATACAATGATTCTGACTGAGGTCGATCGGGGTGACTAGTGGATATTCGCTGCCATGCTGCAGATGATTCGTTCTGAACAGAGGCCAACGCCATGACAGCCCACATAGCTGCATGTTCCCCCGAGTCAGGGGATGAGCTTGAAACATTGACTGCACGATCGCTGTATGAAAAGGCAGTTCGAAGCATATCATGCTTTTCGATGATTGGAAACCAACACTGTGTATAAGAGAAATATATGTCAAATAACTGCCAAGCGTTCGAAGGGAGGCGAAGAGCCGGCGAAGCAACTGAGTCGGGTATCATCGAGTGCGTAGAATGTTGTGGTCCAGCAAGCGGAGTAGTAGACTGAGCTTGATCTGTTGGTAATTCAGATAGATCCGTTTGTGTGCCACAGTCCTGTGATGATTGGAGGGAAGATTTAGATTTCGAAGTTCGCTTTTGTTCTTCTCCAGGGGGGATCGTAGTATCATCCGTGGACGCAAATTTATCAGGAACTTTCCATACTAGCGCATGAGGTGGAAGGGGGTCATGCTCGAAGATCGATGTGGCTGAAGGATCACCGGCGTTTGATGTTCCCGTATCATCTTCTTGTTGTTCTAAGACGGAAAGTAACTTCTCTATCTCCTTCAAAACGACACTATTCTTCCATATAGCATGAGGAGTGTCGGCCGCTTCTCCTTCCTTGCCAATTGCGGCCAAATGTCGTAGTATGTTTGCCTTCCTCAAAAGTACCCTGACCACATCTTCGCTTCCCTGGATCTCGGTAAAAGCAAGGCCCCATAGCAACTCGAGCGTACGGATGTACCCTGTCGGCAATCCACGCTTTTTTGGATTTGTCCTATAGGTGCAAGATCTATGCAACGAGACACACGTAGAGCATTCTGGCTGCGCACCATCACATTTGTCTTTCTTGCTGCGACATTGATCGCACGCTCGAGAAACACGCTGTCTTTTTGGGGGGCTGGCATCCTGTTCACTTTTCTGCTTGCCTTCATTTTCAGTATCGGTCCATCGTCGTTTCGATCTACTGGTGCCTTCCGAGATCCCACGCGCGCCGTTGACCTTTGTTGATTCTCCAGCCGGCATAGTTCAGGTCACACACTTAGGCATGCGATGAAGAACAAATTCCGGCTAAGTTTTGTTCGAGATCGACCTCATGAAAGCTCACGCCACTATCGGACGAAGCAAAGGCGATCGAAGTATTAAGCCGAGTACCAGCACATCATGTCATGCAGTGCTTGCGCTGGAGTTCGGGGGATTGAGTTCTGTCTTGACCAAGCGGGGACTGAGCAAACTCCAGAGGCACTTAGACTGAAAAGTAGAGGTCGAAGTCACTAGTGCCAAAAGGAGTACATAAGTCGTTTCTAACGAATCAGGATGTTTGCAGGTCTGGAATGCAAAATATTTCTATTCAGCAGGCATAAAATCTCAATCGTATGCTAGCGATGGGAATGAGCCCATCCGACTGAAGTTGGGCGGGATTCTGCTTTGGCCGGGTATGTGGTCGGATATCCTCGGCTAAGCGTATCTCCGTAATCCCCCTCTCTCCGCAGTCCGTGCCGTCGGCTGGAAATGGAGAAGTGCGCAAGCGCCTGTGATAGCCCATAGCCCATATCGCATCACGAATTGCCGTGGCATCTAAATTGCCCGGCCTATGGCCCCTCTACAGATCACCTTCCTTTAAACCGACAGTAGCAACCCACCCAAGCGCCTTTCGACCCTGGAACCACTAAGTGTTCGAGAGTCCGCAAAACGGCCGAAAATGCCTTGATCGCAAGTCACACACGAGAATCTTCCGTTTCCATCACCCTACCGCACTATGTCAGCGCTCATCAGGGGCACGAAACGGAAATTAGAGGATACGACTGAACCTCGAGATCACCGCATATATTCTCCCCCTCGAGTCGTACAAAGCGCACATACCGTGACCTATGATGCGCGAAAGAACGCTGTCAGCCCGAAGACACCATCATACGCCAAAGTCGTCACCATCGGCGACGAGCCGCAACCACTCCCCACAGAGACTCCGGATCGCCCTAGCTCAAAGAGCTCATCACCGCCTTCTGTAGCGGCTCCCAGACAGACCCCCAGGGCCTTCAGCAAAGATGCATCTATTGTCTTGATTGGGATCCGAGGCACGGGGAAGTCCAGTCTCGCTGTGATTTTGTCCACGGCAACTAGAAGGCGGATGGTCGACGCCGATCGGTATTTCCAGCAGGTGACAGGAATTTCTCGTGCGACATTCAGGAAAGAACGCAATGTGGTGGACTATCGTCAACAAGAGTCCAAAGTGATGGCGCAGATGCTGGCAGAACATAGGGAAGGCTGTGTGATCGTGTGCGGTGCTGCGTCAGTAGAGCGCGGAGCGCAGAAGCTGTTAGAGGAATATGCGAAGACGAATCCCATAATTCATGTTCTCCGCGACGCTGCCAGTATTCAAAAGTGCCTGAAAGCATGGGACACAGACAAGGTCAACCGCTTCCTGGAAATTTCGGGGCCACTGTACCGAGCATGTTCGAATCTAGAGTTTTTCAATGTCTCCGAAACCGCCTCAGAGACGCAGGAACCTCGTTCGGCCACGGATGATACGTCAGAATCAGATTCAACTCTACGAACTAGGGCGCCACCACCTTTCTTGACCTTGAAAAAGCTTGAACAAGACTTTCTCCGCTTCGTAGCGTTCGCAACTGGAAACACAGAGGACCTGAGAAAATTACAGGCCGGTTTTCCGTTGTCATTGTTACCGGTGGAATCCAGGTCATATACATACGCTGTTTCAGTGCCACTATCTAAGCTTCTGGACAGAAATATAGATATCGAGGAGCTAGAGTCAACCACTGATGCGTTTGAGATAGTACTTGACATCTTGGAAGGCACTTCTGACGCTCACGGATTATCGTCTACGCTCTCACACAAGATCAGTCACACTGTGGCAATTGTGCGGCGCAATATCATCGTACCCATCATCTACCATGTTCTATCTGTCCACAATACTACTGACTCTACGGGTAATGCTGCAAAGCTAAAACTTCCAGAGCAAGCTTACCTGAATCTGACGGAGCATGGCTTAAGACTTGCCCCTGAATTCCTGACGGTGGACTTATCATACGATGACTCCATTTTAAGTCGAATCATTGCATCCAAGGGCTTTACCAAGATTATCGGTCACTTCTCATCAGATGGTTCGCAGACCCGAGACTGGGACGGGGATGAATATATGAAGATCTATGAACGCGCGGCTAGCCTCGGCTGTGATCTTGTGAGAATATCACAACCGGCACTAAAGATGGAGGATAACTTTGCAGTTCAAAGATTCCGTCGCCGCATCGCATCACTCCCAGAGCCACATCCACCTATAATTGCTTATAATACTGGTGCTCTAGGCCGTTTATCTTGTTGCTTCAATCCGATCTTAACTCCCGTGACACATGCTTCTCTCCTCACCCCAGACAGTCTACGGAGTGCTCCCTCCATCATGGCATATGATGCACAGCAGGCTCTCTACACTTCATTCGTGCTGGATCCAATGCGATTCTACGTTTTCGGTGCCAATGTGGAGTTCAGTTTGTCTCCGATCATGCACAACGCAGCCTACAAAGAGTGCGGTATGCCGCATCACTGTAGGGTGTATCTGGCCAAATCTCTGAGAGATCTGAACGAGCTCGTCGAAGACCATAATTTTGGAGGCGCAAGTATCAGCTTACCTTATAAAACAGAAGCCATTCCTCTGCTACATTCGATGTCACCTCACGCTCGCGCCATCGGCGCCATCAACACCATACTCCCTATCCGAAGCATTAAGGAAGATGGCAGCGTTGAACAGGAATCCGATCTCTACCTCGAAAAGAACCGAGCCGGACCCGTCCGTGCCCTGCATGGGGATAACACCGACTGGATCGGAATCCGCAACTGCATCCGTCGCGGCCTCTCTCCCGCGAATGCAGTCCGACCGACCACAACCGGACTGGTCATCGGAGCAGGTGGAATGGCACGTGCAGCTATCTACTCTCTTATCCACCTAGGCGTCGAGAACATCTTCCTATATAACCGCACAATAGCCAACGCCCAGAAACTCGCCCATCACTACAATAAACAGGACATCAAACGGACCGGTACCGTAATGCAGAACGTCAAGGTAACAGTGCACATCATCGAGTCTCTCAAGGACCCCTGGCCAGCAAACTATAAACAGCCAACTATCATCGTCTGCTCTATACCCGCGCACAGCATGGGAGGACAGCCAGCACCGAATTTCACAATGCCCGAACAATGGCTCGAAAGTCCTACGGGCGGCGTTCTAGTCGAGGTAAATCTCACCCCTTCTTTTTCTCCCCCACATCATCAAAATCACCAGGCATACTAACCCACGAAAACAGCTCGCCTACAGACCCCTCAACACCCCTCTCCAAAAGCAAATGCGCGCCCTCTCCCACCGCGGCTGGGTCTCCCTGGACGGTCTAGACGTGCTTCCCGAACACGGCTTCGCGCAATTCGAGCTATTCACAGGCCACCGTGCACCACGACGACTAATGAGGACGATCGTCCTAAAAGAATACCGCGGCGACGAAGCACCCCATGGTCCACGATCTATACGGTGGAGAATTGACGAGATCAATGGGCAGTCGACGTAGTGAGATCCCGTTGGTACATGTCTTTTCGTTTGGTGTAATGCGACCGGTTCGGATTTCGGGTGGTATTTGTTTTTCGGAGTTCTATGTGCGGAATTATATCACTGGTTGTATTGTACCTAAGGTGCATTGTGATATGTGAGGGTTGGGCTTCGTATAATCCATCTTAGTCGGATGGATCCTCTATTCAAATAGACGCATAGGAGATAAGAGAAATATACCAAGAAAACAATAGTCTTTAATGCTCTCACTTAATCTTCCGCAGAACCACAAGGTAACCAACTCCAAGCTACATGGAGCATATAATGCAGATTGTGAAATAAGCTTTGATTGGTATTTGCTATCAGAGGAATGGTACTAAGTAGGTGTTAAGGAAAGAATAAGGCTTTTGCGCCATCATCAGTATTGGAGAGAATCCAATCAAAGTCAAAGTAGGAAATCCATCGTGGAAGTACAATGTATCTTGGAAGACACTACTTAGGTAAACATGTTGACCATGAGTCGCATCATGCTACAGCATGAACGCAACAAGCGTTGCCAATATCACACTTGCTGAGAATTCCACAGCATGGGTTGGAGCCCCACTAAGGTATGATGCTGGCGAAGTTATGGAAGCGGTAGGAGGCCTGGGAGTCGCAGTGCTTGTCTCAACAGTACTAGGAAGAACACTTGTCGCGCTATCAGATGATTCTTCTGCAGTTGTATAGGTCGGTTGTCCCAAAGGATCAGGTGCGGTACGGTCCTTGCGACGAACCTCGAAAAAGTTTCCGCAATTAACACGAGTACCATTTACCGAGTGCAAGGCGACGGAACGGTTTCCAAAGAATGCGGGAGATTTGCGGCTGGTCGAAAGGAAGAAATCCGTGTATTGGACCTTATATGACTCGCCAGGAGCGACCCAGATAGGACCATGCTTTCCGCTCAGATCTCCCACCTGACAACTTTCAGGAGCATCAATATCGCATGGTGGACTTTCTCCCCGTGTGTATGGGTCGAGATGAGGACCAACAGCGTTGCAGTCTCCATTCTCTGGAACTAGTGCTTCGTGGATATGGTATTCTGAAATGGATATGTGAGCAACTAGTCAAGTTAATCGCCAGGGGGAAGAAACATACGGTAAGGACCCTCATCAGGGAGACCCCAGAAATCGGCACGAATTTCAATGCCGACGCCATCCTTAGGTGGAGTACCGATAATCCATCCGCGTACTTTCGTCGTACGCTTGGGCAGCAATCTGACCTCGTAGTAGACGTCGGTGGGGTTATCTCTCACAATAGGAGCTTCGTGTTGGGTGATATTGATGCTCTGGCTAAAGACATTGAGGGCTGTGCCCAGCAGCAAGCTACTTATGAGCATAAAATGCATATTGATAGATGAGAGAAACCTAGTTATCTACTTTAGTTTTCATGGTGAACAACGGATCAGTATACATACCCCTGAGATAATTACTGATGACCGTAGCGATGCAGACGCGGATGTTATTGGCTAATAGTGCATCCTGTGAAAGTAAAAAGGAGATGAAATGTTTGAGGCGAGAAGACTTGACTGGGATGAGAAGTTCTGGAAGTGTTTACTCCGTATTGTTCTTTCCCTCTGTCAGATTTAGCAAATAGTATCAGAAGCAGGAAGGACTGAATCTTATTCTAGAACAGGAAGCTACCCTCCAGATGACAGTGTTTACTGCGTCTCACTAGAATATGAAATAGTATTAATCGAAACTCATCCAGCTATATCTTTCTCTATATATTTAAATCGTGCGGGTTCTTCATCCCCATCCCTATCCCTTACAGTTTTGAATCCGTCCACTCAGAAGATTTATCGATTGACGAGGCAGCAGATAACCCCTCTTCGGCCGCCTTGATCTGAAGAGCAAGGAACTTTGAATAGACCCGGCAAAGAGCTAGGTTTCCACCCATGTACCAGAAGTTGGGATGACCACTTGGACGCCACATCTATTTATTAATAAAAGTTAGCATATACAGATGAGAGTTATAAATAGAGCAGGATCCAAATGTGAGACGTAGGATCTGTAACATACCGCATTAATCTCCCCCTCCTCATCCAGGTCCCAGACACCTTTGCATCTTTCTGCAACTTTTGGTCCCAAGATCTTCTGGACTGTTGTCCGCATGTTATCATATCCAGTTGCAAGAACCACAATATCAGCTTTGAGCTCCGATCCATCTTTTAGAACTAGAGCATTTCGTGTAAAGCCGCTGATGCCTTCCGGGCTCTGCTTAACCTTGATCTTTCTGTCTATGATAAGCTTGCTGCATCCGACATCAATGTAGTACCCGCCACCTCGGGTGTAGTATAGACGGGCAATTCCTGCATTGTCGATGCCGAAGTTTAGCTTGAAGCCTGCGGCAGTGAGGCCAGAAAGAAGGTCCGAATCAACAGTGGAGATGCGCTTTGTCATGTCGACATTGAGGGCGAATCCGACCGGCCACGGTAGGCTTTCACTGAATATATCAGCTTCCTCAGTAGGTGGGCTAGTCAGTTGGTTAGCATATAGTTGAACTAGCGGTATAAACTTGAAGGTTTCAAATACTAACCCATACTCATCATGAGTTCCTTCATGCAGCATGAAGACCCCCTTATCTAGGGAGATAACATACGTCCCACTTCGCTGGACCATGGTAACATCGGCTCCATTCTCGTAAAAGTTCTCTGCAATATCATGGCCACTGTTTCCCGTGCCAACAACAATCACCTTCTTTCCTTTAACATCATACTGCGACGCATCCGTGTGCTGACTGCCATGGTACACAAAACCCTGAAAGTCTTGCTGGCCAGGGAATGTCGGGATCTTAGGCTCGCCAGAATGTCCAGTACAGCAAACAACATGGTGAGGATGGAAGGTCCTTTCTGTTCCATCCCGGACTACAATGACCGTCCATTCAGACTTGGCATCATCGTATATGGCTGATTTAATAGTCGTCTTGGTCCAAACGTTCAGTTCCATCAGACTCGCATAAGCCTCGAACCAGTCTGCCAGCTTGTCCTTAGGTGTGAATTGGGGCCAGTTCTTGGGGAAAGGAAGGTAAGCCATGTGCGTGAACTCGGCCGGGTCATGGGTAACAAGAGTCTGTGATACGAGTTAGAGTATTTGTCGAAGGAAGGTAGGAGTCAAAGACATACTCTATATCTATTTCTCCAATTGTCTCCTACTCTCTCATTCTTATCTATAATGAGACATGATAACCCAAGTGACTGCAACCTTGCACCGAGGTTGAGTCCAGATTGACCTATTGAACCCGTGTCAGGCAAATCACACTCAATATCCGCAGGGAAAAGAAATATATCAACTCACCAGCACCAATAACCAACACCTGTGGCTCCTCGTCCAGGAACTCTACTTGTCTCTGCCGCCTCTCAAACCAATTCCCCTTACTCGGACCACCTGGCATCGAGTCCAACGTACCATATACTCGTTTCGGACCCAACGGTTCCTCAAACCCCTTCAACTCCTGCAGAGATGTATACACCACGTAGGCCTTCCATGTACCCTCCGCATCCGGAGTGAGACGCAAGAAGCCCGCACCTCGCCCGAACTCGGTTTCGAAGAAGAACATCGACACCACCCATTGCAGATCAATCTCAGTAGCCGGCTTAGCTAGAGTCGGCTGATACTTTCCCTTATCCTGTAAGCGTATGCTAGACAATTGCACTCGTGGCTGGTTTCGAGTGAGGAAGTCCTGGATACGGGACAGGCCGTGAATGGTATGGAAGTCCCATTCGAGAGCGACCATGTCGCGCCACCATGATTCTTCATGGAAGAGGTCTGCAAGCTTAAAGAGGTTATTCTGTGAGAGAACATTATTGAGATCAGATGCCCATTTCTGAGCTATCGCTCGTGGATCAATAGCACTGTCAACTTTAGGCGTCGTTGGGAGCTGAATGACATGGTCGTATTGGACGGGCGACATTTTTGGTCTTGGGGAAGCTTTGGCTGCGTGGGAAAGGAGTCAAGAATCGTGCCTGATTAAAACAGATAGATGAAATGGAAACCAACGTCTCTTATATATTCAACACTGACAACTCGTAGCGCCGGTCCTCATCCACGAATATGTCCTTCTGAAGACAGACATAACTGTGCGACCCTCCCGGAAACTTGGCCGAAGCCAAAACCCATCTCAACATCTCGGCTATTCTCCGTTTCTCAACTTGCGCTACGAAGCGTGGAGATATCTGAGTGGCCGCTTCAGCTATTTGTGCCTCTGTCCAAGCACGGGGTAAAGAAACCCGAGACCGGGCTAATGTTCACTTCCCCAGAATGAACAGAAATGGGGGCGGGAGAACGCGGGGGAAGAACTTCGAGAGGGAGGAAAGTCTGCCGAGTGGGAAACATCTCGATCATGATATGCCCTGCATGAAGATGATGGATGCTGCTAAGATTATTCGGATGCTACTCATTCCGCCTATTTCCTTGATAGTCTTAGAGTATATGTTTGATGTATCGGCCAAGTTGCCGTATTTGATTCTATAGACACGATGTTGACGTGATATTAGTTATACTTCAGCCACGACCCTGCTACTTGGACGAAGTGGAAGCTGCAGTCAGAAAAGGAAATCCTATCGAACACAAAGAACAACTCGATGAAAATTGTTCCGAAAAATATACTCTAGTGCGTTTTCTTCACTCCCTACATACGTTTACCAAATCGATTCCAAAGGATGCAAAATAAAAATATTAAATGTTTAGGATTATGTCCACATAAACTATCTATCATTAACTCATCATGTTCTTTCTAGGAGGGAATCTACAATTGAAGGAAAAGCACCTATAGAGGGTGTCACTCCGTCCGCCGCTCTCAACGCCAGCACCAGCTGTCAGGTATATATACAAAAAAATGCCTGAAGATAAATGACAACAGAACGCATAACCTGCTATATGAGCCTATGCTTCATTCTGGACGCTTTCGTCATCCACGACCACCATGCTCCCGTCATCGATAATCATATCGACATTTTTGACGGGGTGCAGCAGCATTGGCGGGAGACACATCCGTCCCTCGTTCGCAAGCTCTTCCTCTTCACCGCCATCATTGTCCACACGGTAACCCAGCCAGCGCTTCCAAAGGTTGGGCGAAAAGCCAGCGGAATAGAACCAGGTAGTACCCCGGAAATTATGCTCCCGGTCACCGAAGACAGCCGTTCGTGCGCCTCCCGAAGCCCCGTTGCGGCCGGCATTGAATACGGATTCCAAATATTGCGTTGGCCAGCGTCGGTCAATATAGACGGAGTGTGGCACATACACCGCTTTGAAGCCATGGTGTAGGCAAGTAGTAGCGGGCCACATCTCGGAAAACATCGTGTGGTGCTTCAAGCTGGTCTCACGGTGCATCGTCAACAGGAGCTTCCGGGAAAGTCGAGAAGCAGTAATGATAGCCGTACGGCGTGGTGGCCTCCCATTCGAAATATCGTAGCCGGTCACGTCATCTCTTAGGAGCCAAGTAGTACCTTCCGGGTCGTACATGGGGTTGAAGACAATTAGGTCGGCGTCCTCGCCAACACCCCATTCATATCTGTCCTTCTCGTAAGTCGTCGGCGGGATACCTTCCCCTTCGACTTCCATGATATCTCTCTCTGCTGGTCTCTCCGGTCCCCAGATTGGCCTGTCCCCTTTCTGTATAGAGGCTTTCACGATCTCGTTCTTGTCACTTTTCAAGGGGCTCCACATATTATTGGGACTGTTGGTGCCATGCTCTGTCTGGACACGGACCATCTGTCGGAAGTCTTCCCAGGGCCCATGCACTGACGGGACATAGAAGCGAGCATTACGCTCCCATAATCCCTTTCTCGGTTGCTCCTTGGCCCAGTGCGCGACTTTGTCGAAGAAATGATACCAGTGTCCAGTGTATCGCACGTCCATTTCCCAATTCCAGTAATAGTCGTATTCCGGATGCTGGTATGCAAAGTATTGCATCGGCATGAAGGTGCTTCTGTAGACCCCGTGCACAGGTAAACCACGCATGAATGAGTCTTCCAGTCCAGCGTACAACAGCCCCATCTGTCTTTCAGACCACAGCACACCCATGCCACGGAACTCTTCTGGAAGAGCCTTCTCAAGAACACGTTGGTAGGTCTCATCGTCGGACCATATCTGCACGTTATCATCCTTGACATGGACAAGGAAGTGGACAACGTACTCTCCACCAGATTGCAGAGAGAGCTCGGAGATCAACGACCGTAGGTACAGGATGTCTTCCGGAGTATACTTGAAGTCCCACCAAGTTCGAATGATCACTGCCGTCCGCGGGAGACGTTCATCTTTTTTCACGTTTTCTCTTTTGGCATCCTTGGAAGAACTGGTATCCTTGACAGAATTGGTATCCTCTGCATCTTTGGTATCCTTGATATTCTTGGTTTCCGGTTCGACTGGTGAGGCTGGAGCCCCGACTGGCATGGACAGAAAGCGATCGACCCGGGGCGGGGGTAGTTCCTTGAAACGGTGATTATTGGCAACCACGCACCGATTTTGAGCTGCAGCCCAGTCCACATCCCGGAAGTCAACCGGCGGGTAATCCTCCCAGACACGTTCTGCGCCCTCTCTATGGCCTTCCATACCGGCGCCGATTCCTCCTCTCTTCGCCCCGTAACCCATACCATATGGTCCCAGTCGGCCAAAGCGTTCGAAGCAGATATTGTCCTGAATTCCAAGCATCTCATTTGAACCCATCACCGCATCCGGGAATCCACGTGGGATACCTTTATAGTAATGGACATATGGTACCCGAACCGTCCCTTCCTCATCCAGGAAGCAGTCTTTCTTGACACCATACCTCTTAATATATGCCTCCGATGTGTAGTTAGGGTAAGGATTATACTCGCTGCTCTTGAACTTCAAGGCTTCCGGATCCCGAGCTGAGAGCGTTTCATTGGCGTCTTCGTCCGTGACCTGATCTGCTATGGCCTCGAATGTCTCCCCCGGGTATTCAGGCACATTGTTCTTCCGTGACACCAGAGTCCTAATTCCACCATGATACCTCGTCAGGAACGGGAAGCTCTCCCACTGCGGTGGTTTCGCTTTGGGTTTCGGCAGCTCCAGCGCTACCTTTTCCATGGGCGACGGTAGACTGAAGCGGAAGAGCGTGACGATGAACAGAATCAAAGCTGAAAATAGCGCGAGGCACATCCATCTCATAATCCGATGCGGCACTCGATAGAAGCCGATGCCAAGTCTGCTCCGCCGTAGCGATGGGCCGCCCAACATTGGCTTTTGCGATGCGGCGGTGACGTGGGAGGTATCCGAAATGGGTGTATCGTCGTCCGTATCCGACTCGATTGAGCGCCGGTAGTACGACGCTTTCTCGACGTCTAGTTCCTTCTGGTTCCTACGCGGAAACGGAGAAGCATTGTAGACGGCCGAAGGCTTCGCCTGTCGGGTCATTGCAGCCGACCGCAAGTGATGCGCACAGCGCCGTCGAGGTCAATTGCGTCTGGGTTTATTCACCGTGTCTGCATGGATGGCTGTTTCTCAAGATCGTTTCCTGGTGGAAATTCGCCTGTTCGAGTAGAATGTTTTTGTTTTGTTTTGTGTTGTGTTGTTTTTCTTTTTTCTTGTTGCCCAGCGTCCTGCTCTGGGTGAGGGGGAGTAAATAAAGGCGTCCCAAAAACCGCACCGGCGGGTCGGATGCAAGAGCAGGGGTTGCTATACTAGCACCGTCAACACAGAGCAGCTGTGCAACAACCTTTTGGATGTAGCCACGAGTGACGCAGGTCTGCGATCAAAAGTTCGGGACCGTACCAAACAACAAAAAAGGGGAACAGAGGAAACAGAAAGGGGACGTGGCGTGGAGAAGAGAGCAACACTACTCCGATCGCCTGGAAACCTGAGGCCGTCTCGATGGTTGCCGAAGCGATTGCGTACCCCAGGCCCAGACTCGGTCTTGGCAAACACAGAAAGCGGGAGGCCACTGAGGAAGGAACGACGTGTGGGCTACCGCAAACAGGGAAGGAACGGAGCGGAGTGGCCACTGATGACGGCGGAAGCGGCGACGGTGGCCTCCCCAGTGGGGTAGGAGCGTCAACCACCGGTGGAGAAGGCGCCAGGGAGACGCCTCGTGGTCGGACAAATTGGAGAGCCAGGCGCGATGCGGTCTAGCGTCAGTTGTTCTGGTCCCTCGCGGACTCCCGGCTCCTGTTCGGCCTGTCCCAGTCGGGATATCAAGAGCGTGCCATGTCTGGGAAAGGACATATTTCGATCTTCTTTTTTTTTTTTTTTAAATCAAACTCGATCTGCAATTGATTCAGGAACCTGGTTCTTTGTCTGGAAAACGGTAGACCGTAATATCACGTCCCATGGGTTGAGAAGCACCAACGGCGAGACAAAGTTTCAGGGGAAACCGGCCGTCTAAAACGGCCTCTGCATCGCCCACGCGGCTTCCCGTGTGGAATCGAGTAATATCCGTTAGTGCTGGGTTCCCAGATGCTGCATAAGAAGCTGGGATAGCGAGATCTCAAAGTCTGTGAACAATCTCAGCGATGATATCGTACTTTGTCCCTCTCAATTGGGCGTTATCGGCTGGCCGGATCAAGGTCATTCGTGCTGTTGAGGCGATCGATCGGGGATGGACAGAACTAGTGATTTGCGTCGCCGGATAGAGCATGATGCCCACAGCGGAGCCATTTAAAGGAGGCTTGATGGCCATCGATCGACAGATCAACGTGGTCCGTCCGTGGCCGCATCGAGGCCCCTCAAGGTCTGACGAGAAAAGGACAGCCAACCGTCAGTGCTTAGGCATTCAGCTCATTCGCAGCAACCCTGGCCATATCGTAGACTTCCCATGCACTCAAGGCGTACGAGATGTGAACAATATCCCCGGAAACAATTGATTTACTACTGTCCAGGATCCAGACAGGTTCTCATCATTCGTCTCACCAGCAGCTACCCAGCTCTGGCCTCGGAGATGCTCCGATACCAAAGATTGAAGGCGTGAATCGGACCTGAACATGCATTGATCAGACCATTGACATAGCAGCGATTATTCATAAGCTTTCGAATGTCATCAATCTTCCGAGGGGAGGAAAGAAACCCCGTTTTAGGAAGACTGGAACCAACAGCAGCAGGGAGGATGGGGTGACTCTGGTCAGTCGGTAAACATTGTTCCCGGAGGCATAAGGCCTCAATTTCAAGTCAAATCTAGACTTCTCATGCAGTCCAGGAGGAGACGCAGAGGAGTCGTCTGCTAAATGGGATCGAAACAAAGAGGTTATTCGACCGATTCTTCTCAGGTTCTTGCATTCCGCCGGCATCCAGACGCGTGCACAGGCCAATAGTCGTGGACGACACCGATCTGCAGCCTTGACCGCTTGAGCAGCTCTGTGCCCAAGGGTCCGGAAGAGGCGCTCGCCTGTTCCATGAAGCGGTATGAGGGTATGAGGGGAGAACGTGGTTCAATAGGATGCGCTACCATTATGCTCCATGGAGCCATGGCGAGTGGTCCTGCGTCTACTCGACAGGGACGTTGCTGCGAGATGTCAGCCCTCCGGGACTCCTGACCATACCTCCGTGTGCCATTCTATTCTGCACCGCAGATAGCCGTGGCTGAGCTGAATGATAATCGAAAAGCTTTCATCTTATACTCCACGAATGCCGGTCCAGCGAAAGTGCGGAGAGAAGACCGTGGCCGAGGAAATCCGCCACTGGGGTTTCCAGATTTCCGCACTCTATGATGCAACCTTGACAATTCCCTAAGGGCGCGATGCCCCATAGATGATGGGGCATCAACGACGTTGACCACGATTCAAAAGCAGACTGCATATGCGAGGTGCATCGTTTCTAGCTTTGTACTTTGCCTTCCGCATCAATAGTTCGCTGTCGTGTTGTTTTTGACGGTGAAGCCCGGATAATTACTGCGTCAGCTTATAGCGCAATTTGCATGTCTCATGATCATCCAGTGTGGTCTTACAAGCCACAATTCTGAGTTCGTTAGATTTAAATTGCAGTTGTTTCTCTTTTTTTTTCCCCTGTCGTTCCCTGCTTTTTTTTTCTTGTTGGGACGTAGGGAAGTATCTACTCTATACCGCGCCTAGCTCTTTCTCTCCGGGGACTCGTCTAACCTACGTACTTTATATGGAATAGCATCTTCACAACATCCTTTCTCCTTCTATTATTGATCTTAGTTTGAAATTAAGCGCGAGGTTCACACCTCAACGGACAAAATGGTATGCAGTATCCGCCATTGAACGACCTCTTATATCTAGTCGCGCTCACCAACTAGTAGGCGAATGCAGTGCATCCAACCCACGCGGGCTCAGAGCTTGGAAATTCATTGCCGTATGACTCATTGTTTGTCTCCTTTATTGGCGTGATAGTTTTTATTCTCTCTGCCATCTACGTTGCTAGGCGAGTTCGCAATGACTACTATGCCTTCCTGGCACTCGGTCCAGGTGGAACACCTTCCACTCCTAGAGGATACCTGCGGATATGTGTCTTACGACTCTTCCGTCTCAGGGATCCCCTGGAACCTCCTTCGATACCTCCCTTCTTGCATCCCCAACAGGGTATTCTGAAAGACCTCCCAAAAAGACAAGGCCGTCGTCCTAGAGTCACAGGCATTGCCCCCCAGCGCCAGATGACCCAGCGTGGAGGTCAAGTCATGTATGAAGCTCTGTCCGCTTCAATCAGAAACCTCGCACAATGTCACCAGGATCGTCTTTTCCTCGCGACATCGTGCTTTGAAAAGCATAGTACTGGTATCTTTGCACATGCTGCCTTCTGCAGCCGGATAACCTGCAACGGTGAAATCTGTCATTCCCACCCCAGTGATGGTAGCATGCACCTCACCCTTCATCCAGCTGATGTAAAATTGGTGATTGAAAGTGGCTGGGGTGAGCGTCATCCCCTTGCCCGGGACAGCTGGTGGTGGAAGGCCAGGATTGTTCCGCCAGGGTTTGTTATGATCTATGGCCCCCGGGACGAGAAAGACCTGCGCTACATCACAGAAATCATCCGCGCTGCAGCTTGGTGGGTGATGGGAAAGGAGTTGAATCGAGATAATGAGATCAATCAAGAATTGAAATTAGCAGGACAAGGCAAATTGATGCCGTGTCCTGGGTGCTGATCTCGTCTTGCTACGGCGAGATCTATACCATCTAACCTGGCCAGTTTGAGGTCTATGCCAGGCACAGATTATAGACTTTGCATCTAAAAATACTTTGAACCAGCGACAGGCAAGCGAGCAACGTATATACTGGAAGCCGTACCTCGTCTTGCAGGTGACTACATCATCTCACCATTCCATACCGCATACCGATTGCGCCTTTTCACACCGAATATCAAATGTTGCCGGGGTTTCAACTTTGTGCTATTGAGGATCAGCCCCCGGCAGTAGCTAGAGTTGCATTGAGATCCTCTAGATCTGGAGACATGTCATGGGGTTATGCCCCACTCGAGACCGGAGACAACTACCTGGCCAGTCAATTTCCCCGATTCCTAATGTTGTACACCACAACTTTTATGCATTACGATGATCACGCAGCCATTATCGACCCCGCATTTAGGTTAGTCCTGACCTTTTCCCCTTTCGTTTGCTTTTCTTGCGCACAAAACAGATATCAGCAGGCAAAATTTAGGTTGGGAGTTCTTGAAATGAAAGAGGTAACTGTTGACTGCGGTATGCGTTTTCTAAAAAGTTTCTCTTCGACGCTTAGCATATCCTTTTTATTTCCAATAAAGCCCTTTCCACGTTGTCCGTACTTTGTTTTTTTATTTTTATTTTTTTTATTCGAACTTCCTTTCAGAGATTGAAATTCCCAGATTCAAGTTCAACACTAGCAAAAAGCCCTCGTCATAATTTCTATTAGTCAGTTCCCCGCGTCTAGCTTATACATTCCATCCTATACAGAATGACAGATTGAATAAAATTTCATATAGAAAACCCCAAACTCCTTCATGAGCAGCATTAAAAGTGCTCCATAAAAGAAAACCAAATGCATCATATCCCCCTCTAGATTTATCAAAAAGAGTCGGCCCTACCGAAAACGGCAACCAACAATACCCATTGTTCATCAACACCTCCCATTCCGTCTTTCGATCTTTCCTTTCCTAATCCGTCCAATTCCCCTTCTTCATTATTACGAAATCGGATAAGATAAATAAACAAGAAAACAAATACCCGTTTCCATCTTCAATCACACTTCAACACTTAGCAATATACTTCCAGCCCCAGTGACTAGCACACATCCCACTTACGATATGACATGATATGATATGATACGACACGAAACACCACCCCTCCATCCTCACATGAACCTAGAATACATCACATCATAAAACCCACATATATCTAAGAACTCGACAAAACCACGATAAATACAACCCAACCTATGACGAGCTCGGTATAAGTCCAGGTGACACCATACCCGATGCAACACAACCTCGGCAGTGGATTTTGGGCCGAAATACGGCTCGAAGATAAAATGCTGGCACATGACCATGTGACCAGACACTACTCATGTAAAGGTCATGTTATCTATGTAGAGTAGGCTTTCTACTCGAGTCGGCTCTACGCGGGAGAGAGAGGGAAAAAATGCCGAAAGCATGTGGTCTATCCGGAAGGGTGCTCTACTGTGCAGGTGTAATTACAAGAGGAAATAGGCACTGAGAGAAGATGGTTAGGATAGCATATTTCATGTGAGCATTGACCATGGGTTCTGAGAGCGAAACTAAAGGTTTAAAATAAAAGGTTTTTAAGGCACAGAAGGAGTATTCGTTTGATCGACGCCAGGAGGATGAAAAGAGAAAAGTGAGGCTAATAGCATAGAGGAATGAAGAGCCGTTAGTTTAGTGGACAGACATGTACCAAAGCAGCAAATCCCTTCCCTACGCGAGATGTTCTTTGCCGGCCTCGGCCTCCCCAGTCTCCCGGTTTCGAGAGCCAACAACATCCAGCATCAGTGACAACACGCAAAAAGTCCCCGCACATGATCTGGTATTCCCCACGTCACACATTCATCGAACCATTTAGTCGCGACCAGTCTTGCGGAGGGTCTCCGCAAGCCATTCGAGACCTTCGTACAGACCGTCACCAGTAGTAGCGCAAGTGGATTGGATGTACTAGGAAGACATCAGTAAAAGAGACCACTACAAAAGGAGAAAAAGGGGGAAAGTTAGCTTACCCAAGCACGGCGAGTAAGGCTTTGCAGACCAAGTTGCTGCGTGATTTCGGCAGGGCTCATAGCGTTCTGTGAGAGTAATCATCAGTTTCACAGTCCATGGCGCAAAAAAAAAGTGGCGACAGAAGGTACTCACAGGCAAATCCTGCTTGTTGGCGAAGACGAGGAGCAGAGCATCCCGGAGCTCGTCCTCGTTCAACATGCGCTGAAGTTCCTCTCGGGCCTCGACGATACGGTCACGGTCGTTGCTGTCAACCACGAAGATGATACCTTGGGTGTTCTGGAAATAGTGTCTCCACAGAGGACGGATCTTGTCCTGACCACCGACATCCCACACGGTGAACTGAATGTTCTTGTACTCAACCGTCTCAACGTTGAAACCTGTTCACAATCGCAAAAGGCTCGAATTAGCCACCGTATTCGACTTAGGTTTGCGCCCATCTGATCCAATAGCGCCCCTAACCCAAAGGACACGTGCTGAAAAGACTAACCGATCGTGGGGATGGTGGTGACGATTTCACCCAGCTTCAGCTTATACAGAATGGTGGTCTTTCCTGCAGCGTCAAGTCCGACCATCAGAATTCGCATCTCCTTCTTTCCCCATATCTTATCGAACAATCTCGAGAAAGTGAGACCCATGTTGGCGGAGATGTAAGGGGATCTAGAACCAGTGGCACTTCGCGCAATAACACGTCAGTTGAATGATTCGTTAGATAGTGCCAAGAGCCAGAAGACCTGTCTCCTGGGAGGCGTGGACGTTGAAGGATGGTGTTGAGGAACAAGACTTAGAGAGAACAAAAAGGATGGCCGACGCCTTGGGAGGAGTGCAGTAGGGAAGGGTGGATGGCCTCGATTTGACGGTGAAGGATTGTGGGGGGGTTGGCCAGTGTCGCCCGTGCACAGACGAATAAGGGGGAAATACGACGGATGAGGAGAACCTGAAAACCAGCACTTACAAGAGAAACGAAGTCGAAGTGAACGTGCGATGGTAGGGGGTGGATACAGATGGCGTGAGGGAGATACGTCTTGTAGAGCGACGATGTTGTCGTCGTGTGAATTTTCGGGTGCAACGCCAGGTCGAGAAATTCGGCCGTCAGCGTAGCTTCCGTCACTAACCAATCGAGCCGCACGGGGAGATAGAAGCGACACAAGTTATGATTCCCTTTAGAACACGCTGGAAGAACAAGCGCCGTCTGCTACGGAGGGCTAAGATTGCGAGACTGCTGGGTCGATCATGCCATAGCCGTCTGTCGCCTTTTGATTCTTATGCACCCTTTCTGCCTACGCGAAAGAGGACACGGTGTTTCTGTTCCAGGTTGGTCCGGCGATGGCGCTATCCCGCGCCCATCAAGCGAACTCACTGGCCATTGTTAGTCTCTAGGCTCCATTATTTGTACCACACTTCAGCCCTCAGGGCCGCCCGCTGGGCCGCATTCTCTACCGTACGAATCCCTCGTTAGGTCGATGCCAGATAGCATTTTCTTGGTGCCTGTGGATCTCAGGAGCCTCCGGAATATTGCATTTACCATGCTCGCTAACGCCGCCGGCCCTAATCTCCAACCCCACATAACGGATTATTAGACCGACTACGCGTCGATGGAGACAAGCATAATCGCAACTGGTATAAGTGGACCACGTACAGACGAGTGTGCTTGAACCCCCCCAGAGAAGGTGGACGATTTAGGTAAGATACGTGCAGCTTCCGTTGCATTGGTAAGGTCCACAGAAGACCATGGATTGTTTAAATGTACTCTATTCTCAGGCACCAGATCTTCAATCCCTAGACTAGCTGGTCACGGGAGTTCGAGTCTATTCCCGATGTCGTCCTTTCTTTCTGATAAAGAGTTTGTCCCTAGATTTGTGAATGAATGTCTTCAGCAAGGAGCGGTAGATAGTCTTTCCCTCAACAGTGTCACTAGCAACCCCAAAGATTACAAGAGCAACGATCGTGAGGAACAAAATTACCCCAAATGAGACCCAATATGTGCGAGATGTATAGGTACCTTGCAGATCTTCAATCTGCGTCGAGAAGTAGGCGGTCATGAGACTGACCGGCATGAAGAGCATGGTTACTTTGGCCAACAAGATCGTGATCCGTGTCAGTTTCTCTACCGCCTGCGAATCCTTCAGAGCGATAAGATTGAAGTTCTACGTCATGTTAGCTTGAGGCGTTCCGAAGTAAGTTCTACGATACTTACCAGGAATGTGAGAGACTCCTTCTCGGCCAGACACGAGTCTATCTCACTTAGACAGAACAATCTTATGCGATCGATGAGCCTCTGGAAACGACCAACAGCAGCAGAGCTCAGGGGCACTCCTGTCGGTGGGTCAAGGTTTGATAACATGGTGAAGCCGTTTCCTGAGTTTGATTGCTGCAATTCATGGAGATCTGCATCCAAAATAATGCTTCCCATGGCAGACACGGCCTGGTGTGAGCGTGCCTCATCTCGCAAGACACGTTGTCTCTGCAAAATACGTGATATTATGATCTCATAACTTTGGTAGAGACGCTTCAGAACAGCAAGCCGCCTGCCCAGCCAGTGCAGTTCACTGACTAGATCCACATCTGGTCGGCTGAGCATATTCTCTCTCTGTGCTCCCGATCAGTACGCGTAAAAATGTTCATAGCAGGAAAAAAAAGAACTTACAACTTTGTCGAGGTGGGCCGCATATTTATGTTCTCTCCTTGCCACGAGACCGTAACTGGTTACCCAGTCATCAAAAATGTAGTAAAATAGTAAGCTCGAGCCATCTTCCTGGGAGATGCTACTTTCATCCGCTGAACTGTTAGAGAGGTGCCGTATACGAATCGTTGCTAAGTCGTTTGCAGATGTGATAGCATGTTGCCTAGACACCCCAGAGAAAATAAACCCGATGTTACGGCGAATAGTTGTCAGAACCGCTTTCCTTTCCTCAGGACTCGGTATATGTGTTCCCGGAAATGGATTCTCCTGAATCGACATGACAGTACCTAGTGGAGTAAGTACTGGAGATATGATATCTTTGGTGGCTCGTATTACCATCATTGAAAAGTAGGATCCAAGTCCATAGTCTCTTGCCAGCAGGCACACCTCTGCCATTCTTAATATCCATGCCTGGTATCGTATAGAGTGAGTTATATCCGACGCAAGAATCTGTCATAACCATCAGTATATCTACTGGCTTATTATCTATACAGATGGTTTGCACACATTTTGGTCCGTAGTCGACCGACGAGAAATGCCAGATCTGGTTGATTATATCTGAAAAGGTAAGGTTCAAACTTGCGGCATACTCTTTGATCATATCAGGGTCATCCAATTCTTTCTGACCATACGCGCCTTCGAGGTCTTTCGGGTTCGATTGAATGGATTGACGGAAACTCCAATGTTGAACACCATCCGCTTTTTCTGGTTCTGAAACAGGAGCCGGGGTTTGCTTAACAGGATCTGTACACATCATTCCTTGCAGTCTCTCGGACACTCCATATTTGTTGGTGATGAGCTGATAATTATGGTCAGCCGCGAACTGGTGCAGGATGATGAGGACTGCTAACTTTTATCGAGTCTTTCTGTAATTCTGGCACCCATATATTGCTATGAAAATACGTTAGCAAAAGAACATCTGAGTACTATGAAGGATGACTGACATCCACCTGGTTCCGAAGCATCTCGGTTTCTGAATTTCGTCCTAATTAGCCCTTGATATGTTAACACCAAGGGTCTAGAAGTAAGCTCACTGGCTTTTCCAGCAAAGTTGCAAAATCCTGCGTATCGAGGTTGACTGCACACCAAGCATCATCATTGCCGAAATCAAGGACAAAGTTCTGTGTCTCTGCTTCTTCGAGGAGCCGTTGATAATCTTGAAAATGCACCTCTAGATCAATATCATTAAATTTCTGACTTAATCCTGGTCTATCTGAGAGACTGGCGTAGTAGGCTGCAGCGCTGTGTGAGGCGTCGGAAATTGGAGGGGTTGTCATGCTTACTTCTGCTTATTCAATCAACAGAAGCCATACATTAGCAGGGAAAAGAAGTTATTTCTCTCGGCTCGGCGAGAATTGAGGAGGTCTGTCTTAAATATGAAAATAACCCTTGACGTAGATTAGCGCTGAGAATCCTTGTTGAGCATTTATTGGATGATGTACCGCCCCATTGCTTGCTAGTTGGACGCTCGAGTGATTCCGGTCATGAGGCTGCAGAGAAGCTCAGGCTGGGCGCAAGCGCCGACCAGCTGACTCGCCAGGCGGGAAAAGCCCGATTGTCCTTTATGCGGGAAAGTGGGTTAGTTTTAATCACATATCTACCAGGACAAAAATAGCAGAATTGCAGTTCAGCTATGCTACAGCTCTCGGTTTTGGAGGCCTGATGTTGTCGCGCAAGCATTTAGTTTTCTATCGCCGACCAGGAGGCATCGCTGGGGTATTTTGCATTCAGGCAACTCATGGCAGACTCAGTAACAATGCCACTTTTCCATAGAGGTAATCCTATAGGTAGCGATCTACAAGATCTTCTTTTTTGGTGTTGTTGATGTATGGCAGCTGAACAAGTGCTCAAGAGCCTTGGACACTCGCTTTCTCTCAGGGGGCCCGGCCCGGAAACTGGGGAGACCCGTCCCCAGATAAAGCTTATTCCGCACCACCAGACTAGATCAACTCGAATCATCGAATAGACAGGGGATGTCACCAGGTCGCGATCCATGTAATACTATTTTTTAATAAACGTTTCAAGACGTCATACGAGGAGCTTCTAGACCTACTTTCCGAATATCCTAAGATAAAACTACTGTGGGGACCGCCCTCTCAGTGTAACCTCCACTCCGTAGGTAGTATGGCCATTACAAGATCGAGGACTGCGTGTTCTATCATTATAAAATGTCGCTGAAACAAATTTAACAATCGTCTGCTGTCCAATTATTTAGGATATAGATCATCTCCCTCAAATTAGAGATAAAGCAGCCTCGATTATAACGTAAGCTATATAGCTCCACAGTCTAAGCTGATCAAACAAACCGTTTAACATTCTTTCATGTTTCTCCCGGTGTCGACCGAATTAACTCACCACCGAAGGAAGATGGAGGTGAGAAGAAAATTATGTCTCTTGCTGCAATAGTTAGAGTTCTTCATCATGGAACATCATGCAGATTTCTGATAACTTTTCATTACTTACGTCCGGAAGTATATGTACTGATAATATTACTTGGGTAAATATTTCTCTACGAAGAAAACTATCCTTAGTACGCGATGAGTTCTCGATAATATATAGTCTCCTGCGTGAAACTGTATGATGAACTAGGCTTGAGAATATACTCCTAATACCCTAACCTAACCTAAACCGATAAGGGGATATCTACCTTATCTCGAGCTAAGAGCAGCTTATAACAACAGGCAGTCTGTCAAACGAATGTTGCCTGTGTCTCAGGGGTATATCATGCAAAATAGGGTTTACTTCAGGTTATGGGCAATCTCAATAAAGACAGAAGATAGTGTCCCGCTGTCTATGTGCGAATGCAACATTCAAAGTTGGAGATGTCACTCTCTTTGCCGACGGGGTGACAGAAATGCTGCAGTTAGAGTCATAGATACGAGAAAGCCCTTGAACTCCATTTCCTTGAAACTAGCTAGAGATCCAGCCTGGTTATTTCGAGACTACTTGAGTCATTGCAGCACGAACGGGCTGGGCTCACGGGGCGATTAGGGTATGGCTAATCCTTTTATGGTTAGCGCAAACCAGCACCCACAAGCGGGGAGAAGATTTCACACCATATCTAAAAGTGCGCGGACTCCGAACTTTCTCCCGTTCCTGACCTCAACGATATTTTGTGCGCAGAGCCTCACCATAAGAATTTAAAAGTTCTTCTGGAAGACTGTAACAACCATGTCTAAGATCACAGTCGGTGAGTTTTTTTCTTTCCAATCTGGGAAGTGTGCGAAGAACGAGCCTAACGGAAATTGCGTTGAATAGCCGGAGTGCGCCAGAATGTCCAGCAGCTGCTCGACTACTCTCTCAATGAGAAGAAGAGGAACTTCCTCGAGACCGTCGAGCTGCAGATCGGTCTGAAGAACTATGACCCCCAGCGTGACAAGCGTTTCTCGGGTACTATCAAGCTGCCCAGCGTTCCCCGTCCCGGAATGACCATCTGGTGCGTTTTTTTCGACCTTCCACATTGAGAAGCGACAGCATTTTCCATTCGAGAAAATATCGCATAGAACACCCTATTTACTGACTGTTGTCGCATGATAGTGTCCTTGGTGACCAGCACGACATTGACCGTGCTAAGCACCTTGGCGTTGATGCCATGTCCTCCGAGGATCTGAAGAAGCTGAACAAGAACAAGAAGCTCATCAAGAAGCTCGCCCGCAAGTACGATGCTTTCCTGGCTTCCGACTCTCTGATCAAGCAGATTCCCCGTCTCTTGGGTCCTGGTCTGTCCAAGGGTACGTTCAAAGTGATCTCCCATCTTGCCACTTCAACTCCGACTAACAGGTGATTTTACAGCCGGTAAATTCCCTACCCCCATCTCCCACGCTGAGGACATGGGCAACAAGGTCACCGAGGTCAAGTCCACCATCAAGTTCCAGTTGAAGAAGGTTCTGTGCCTGGGTGTTGCCGTCGGTAACGTTGGCATGACTGAGGAGGAGCTGATCTCCAACATCATGATGTCCATCAACTACCTTGTTTCTCTTCTGAAGAAGGGCTGGCAGAACGTTGGTTCCCTTGTCATCAAGGCTACCATGTCTCCTCCCAAGAGACTCTACTAGATGCTGCTCTACGCTGCGTCGCGCTGGGGGTTATAAGTACATCTGTGAGATAGTATTTGCCTTTAGCTAGATAAAATACGAGTCACGGTGTAACGATTCCTCTAACTACATCTAATCCCTAACGTCGTAATGCTAAAAGAGAGCCTCTACCCTAGGTCTATTCTTTTCTATTCGAAATTATAAACTCCGTGGTATCTCGCAGCCCACGGATCGTACATAGTACATTGTAAACAAATATTCATACAGTCACGACCAGCATTACTCTTACTGCATACCTTCCATCAGGTCCGTCTTGTCCAAGATCATGCCCCTCATCCCAATAAATTCCCGCAGAGCCTCCCATTCCTCACCCTCTTCCTCTCCCCGCATCCAAGACTCCTTGAAACCCCAAGCAACTGCAACTTTGTCCAACGCTGCACGCTCTTCTTCCCTGAGCCAGCGATGTCGTAGTGGCATACCCGGCATCCAGACCACTCGATCCATCTGGTCATTCGCTGACGTGATGGCTACAATGCCCACGGAAGACGTGAAGCCCACATAGGCGAGGATCGCAGAGAATATAAGACCTCTGGCCGTACTTTCATCCATAGTATTCTGCAAGGTCGAGGCCCAGGAAGCGATGACGTACGATGCAGCAGGAGCAGCAGCCAGACCGACCAGCGGCGCAGACGCCTTTTTGAAAATCTTCGCTCTGTAGAAGGCGGGAGCGCAGAAAGTGCTATCAATGATTGCAAGCACGAGAGGTAAGTTCTTCTGCTCAGTAGCAACGTCAAGTGCCATATTCGCCAGCTCCGACGGCACAGCGTTCTTGACGCTCTTTGGGTTCGGCTGACGATATTGCACAGGCGAGCTGTTTTCCACGGGTACAGGCTTGTTGGCGTAGAGGGTGAAGATCTCGGGGAAATTATCTGCCTTCTTCAGAAGGGTCTGGACCTTCGTATAATATTCCAGAGCTTCAGGTGAAATGAAGACCTTTTCATCTTTGAGAATGGCGTTCACAAGTTGCGATATCGAATCTGTTACTCGCCGTTTGGTGCTTAGGTTCACTTTTGATCGCTGCGTCCCTGTTGGCTTCTCCTCCAAATTCAACAGCGATGAGGTCGCATTCCCTTCTTCTTTATTTTCTTTCTTCTTGTCCTTCTCTCCCGGGACGATGCTCTCCACTATTTTCAGGCATTTCTGCAGCAATTGTACCACGGATTCATCGGAGGGCACGGCATCGGAATTGCGAATAGCGCGAGCCTCCTGCTGCACTTCCTGCAAAGCAGTGTCAGTGTCTATTGGGATCACTTGCTTCTGCTCAGTAGAGGCAAATCGTCGGAATATAGGCTGGGACGTTGTCAATGGCGCTCTAAGCAGTCCTTTCGTCTTCCATCCCGCGAGATCTGCGCGGTTATTCAAAAGCCGTGTCTGTTGAACGACGGACGCACGATGAGCCGATCGAGTCGTAGAAAATCGGCAGAATTGGCAGACGATCCCTTGAGGCTGCGATCGCCTTTGCGCTCGGAGCGTAAGGCCCTTCATGTCTGCAGGGTGTTTTGTAGAATCTGTGTTGAGATCTCCGACACGGACAGATCTTGGGGTACCGAAAGGGCAGCGGAGACGCCGGGCACGCAGTCACCGCGCTTAGCACCGCCACCACCTCCATGATCCATCCTCCGTATCTCAACTGCAACTTCTCTTGTCCTGAACATTCTTTAACCAACACATCCCCGGGGCCTCCACCACTTTCTTCCTCGCAGGCGCGGGTGCCTACTGAAGGCTGATTATTTAGCTATAACCTCGGCCTTCTTATGCGCCCTCCCAGACATTCAACATTGCTGTATCTGTCTTAACTACCGTACATCCAGGCGACATCCAGCAATATGCCTCCTCCACCACCCCCTCCTCCTCCCCCTCCCCCGGCTATGGGAGGTCCCCCGCCTCCGCCTCCGCCTCCAGGAGATACTCCCTCTCGACCTCCTAGGGGAGTAGCTCAAGATAGGGTACGTTCAAAGCACTGCCGGAAGCTGTCCATGTCCTCATGTATCTCCCCAGCTAGCTTATGCAGAATGACTGACACTTTGATAGAGCAAACTTCTCTCAGATATCAGCAAGGGTGCTCGATTAAAGAAGACTGTGACAAACGATCGATCGGCGCCTATAATTCAGAAAGAAGGGGGTCGCTCAGGCGGTGCACCGATTGCTAGTGCTCCTCCAGTACCAGGAATGCTGAAGCCTCCAGGAGGACAGGCGCCTCCCGTTCCTGGTGGAGGAGCTGCTAATCGCCTACGAAGCAACAGCTCAGGAGTCGATGGCAGTAGCAGCGTTGCATCAGCACCGCAACTAGGTGGTTTGTTTGCTGGAGGGATGCCCAAGCTCCGAAGTCGAGGCGGGGTTGATACCGGGGCAAATCGAGATGCATCATATCTATCAGATTCAGAGAGTTCGCGACCAACATCAACAGTGTCTATGTTTACTCCTAAACCTCCGGGGGCACCGAGGCCTCCTGGTGCACGTCCCCCACCACGTCCTACATCCACGGAGTCACCTCCTATCAACCCGTTGGTTGCGCAATTACGAAAACCACCTCCTAAACCGGCCTTGAGGCCGTCATCCACGCTATCCACATTCTCAACGAAGTCCGCGCCACCGCGTGTGCCATCTTCAGCTAAACCACCACCGGTTTCTTTCAGAAAGCCATCCACTCCTGCTCCACCTCCTCCCCCCACGAACGCAGGCCCTGCTCCTCCTTCTGCTCCTCCTCCACCACCTTCAATCTCCGCCCCTAGACCTCCTACAAGGTCAACACCACCGCCGCCGCCGCCACCCCCATCAGCACCATCTCAGTCTGCGAATCAGCCTGCGAACGGAGGTCTCGCGGCTGTCATCGCGGTACAGGCCGCGCGAAACGCCCTTGGACACAATCACACAAACAACCACACGAACAACCATGCGCCTGCAGCGCCTCCTCCCCCTCCGCCATCATCGTCATTCTCTGCTCCGCCAGCTCCTCCACCGCCGCCTCCAGTTGTAGCTCCGTCAGCTCCATCAGCGCCTCCCTCGGCACCCCCGCCTCCTTCTCAACCAGCTCGATCAATGCTAGACCCGAGTGCATATACGCTTATGAATGGTAAAACCTCTCCTCTGGGGAGTCCTCGAAGCATTTCAAGCCAGGGTCCTATCAGAATAGACGATACTAGATTCAAGTTTCAGAGCGAGGGCCTCTTGCCGAAGCCTAGGCCATTTTCAGGAGGAGTTAGGAAGTATCGTGCTGGAAGAGGAAGCACTGTGCCGCTAGATTTGACTTCGTTGGGTTGAGTATGGAGTTGAGCCTGATGGATACCTTAGTGCGTAATCCATATTTATAGCGACTTAACTAGGCTGTAAAAATGGAAAGATCCTTTAATCTTAGCCGCAGGCTCATCGTTTCATCTCCCCAGTATATCTCAACTGGGGTATGTATTTGTATTTTGTACTTTGAACTCATAGTTCTGTTTCTAAATAAACTATCAATCCTAAGCCTCACAATGGGCTATATCTCATTGAGTTTCATTATTTCTGCGATATTTATATGAAACTCAGGGTATCAAAACCTTCGCGAACGCAGAATGCGGAAACCAGACAAACGTAGTTCGAGACCATCACATGATGCATCAATCGACAATAATAATGATCGCATTCGGAGAGCGTCCCAACCCTCGGACTCCCCAACACTCATTGTGCTGACTAGATAGCAATTACTATGAATACCTCCTAATCACATCATTTTTTATATTATATATACACATCCTCAAGGCATATCCATCAATCATGCCAACCGTTCTACGCGAAGTATGTTAATGTCAATGGCGTCACCGTCTCCCCGCATTTGGCTAACTTAGCTTCCCCCACCACAAAAGGACCGCTCACTATCACCACCACCAGGCTGGACCTCCGACCCTTACGAACTTGATGATAACCAATCCTTCTGGGCCCAGGAAGAACCCGGAGCACCTGGATACTATGTCAAGACGCGCGAATTCGAAGATCCGCATCTAATCATGCGCACGACGCCGGATAATGGGGCGCCGGAGTATCTATTTCGATCGGGGAGTAGATATTTCTTCTGGAGTGAGGTCGAGGATACGGTGTGGGAGGTGCTTGAGCCGAAGGGGTTGGAGGAGATCGTGGAGAGGATGAGGATGGGGGGAGGTGGGAGGAAGGGACTAAGGGTTAAGAGGAGGGTGTGACGTGATGGCATGAGATGGACGGGGTTTGGGATTAGGTTTGGATTGTTAAATAGGTTTTTGGTTGGGTATGGGAAGCGGAGATGCCTAGTGTCCTGTGTTGTATGATTAAAAATATAAGTTAATAGTTGTTATAATAAGTGGGTTATGGGAATGTATACTTGCAGAAGAAACTTGGCCGCCTGTCAGTTTTACATTCTACACCCTGGACTACCGAGTATATTACCGGCAGGAAAACGAAAGCTCAGGTTAAAGGAGAATGTCTCCTAGCATGTTGGAGATATCAGATTGCAGAATCCCATGTGTACCATTCTCGAAAAGAGTTCGTTTTTAGAATACACAAGACATGAGGCTAATATCATTTACGCTTCAATCCATATTTTGAATTTTAGTATAATTTATAACACTAATTTAGTGATTACAAAGCTATGTTTGAATCACACAATCCACTCACCCTTGAGATAGGCTACTATTTTATATATATTAGGAGTCAGCAGATCAAATCTGCTGAGGGTGATGAATGAAACCTAGCTCAATTGCTGGGTCAAATTGAGCCCCCGTATGGAGTCTCGTCGAACATAAATATTCAGCAGTATATAATCGGTGATCAGCCTTGCTATGCAACAACGAAGACGTTTTCTGACTTCGGGCGATAATGTCCATCCTTCGCTAATACCTTCTTATATCAGCTCATGCCGCTTCTTCTACAGGGCTCAGCTTGCTGGTTTCCTCAAGGGCAAGCCGTATGTCTTCCGGTCTGTTGATTGTGCTATTCATATAGCGTTCACCATAACCTTGCCATCTCTCGACCATAGTCTGTCCACCAAACAACGGGTGATCGCACCAAAGGCAAATACGACGCCGCTCGCAGTCAATGCCTGGTGAATTTGAGCATCCCTCGCCAACGCAACACTGCCTCTGCTCTTCCACATTTGTACATTGTCGAGCGCGACAGGCGGAACAGATCCAACCGTCCTTAGCGGCACAGAAACAGAAATCTCCTTCTCCAGGGGCAAATGTATAAAGGGTCACTTTCGGCGGCGGAGTAGTGAAATTACGGCCTCTATGTGGATTCCCACTGGTCCAACATTGTACACAGAGGTATCGAGTTCGCGTCCTATATGCATTGTTGGCCTGTGCAAATGACTCCTACACACAAGAGTTAGTGAAATAGCAATAGGAAACATGAGTTTGAAGTAACACTGACCTTAACTATACATGCATCGCAGACAGGCATCGAACAGAATTTACACATATGGGAGACATTTCCTTTCGTATGTTGAGGCTCGGAGCATGACATATGCGCGATGGACTTCAGACCAGACCAGTATGATGTCCGATGTTCTCCTACATAGATATCCGGCCGTACAGGCTTCCTTGACGAAATTCCACCTAATGATGAAGCGGAGGATGGCGGGGGAAAGCCATGAAGCGCAGCTCTGCAGCCGGAATCCAAACGTGAAAGGTTCAGTAGATCACCCACTCCCAGATAGGAGGCGAGGTTGGAAACTACCGGCCAGGGATAAAGTATATCCAGCAACCCACACATAGGTCATTCGCAGTTAGGATATACTCGTAGCAATCTATGTGAAGACTGAATGGCGCCGGCACGTCGCGGGATGGAGAACCACCAGCGGTTCTCAATGAGAGCTTCGCGACGATCGCCCGTCTTCGAGTCGTGATGTCGGATACAGCACGGGAAAAATCACAATCGCTGTTGCAGCCTATCAATCTGGCATGGCAAGTAACCGCTCAAATTTCCTCGACCTGGTCGCTCTCCGCACTTGTCCCATGGAAGCAGGATATCTTGAATTGCGTTGACAGTATAGAACCGATTCGAGTAGCCCTCAGACAGGAAGGCATCGATTAGGGCAGCGTCGAAGAGCAGTATGAAGTGAAGAGTCATACAGGCAGACACTCATCGTGGGTTTCTGTCAGCATGAGAGAAGGCTGAGCTTCAGCGTGTGCGTTGCTCACGCAAGGCGGGGAAATCGGTGCCCGGAAAGAGTCCAAAGACGGGGCAACCTATCCAGAGCTCGGCCTTTAGTCAACGGCGCGGGACAGCGAAAACCACCACTAACGCTCTATCCAAGGACGCCAGACCTTCAGGTTTTGTATCACGACGTCAGCCCTTCACTCCCTGTGTGCAGACCAAAAGCACGATCAAAAATTGGCCATCTGACTCCACCAGCTGCGTCACTCCCCGCGTGCGACGCGGCAAGGCTGGACGTCAGCTTTAATCTCGCGTGCAGTGGAGCTCCTCGTTGGTTCGAAGGACAGCAGCAAACTGCTTATGACTCTGCAGACCTGACTGCAGATCTGTCGCAATGTCTCTCCAGGCATACATAAACAGTGAGTCTCTAGGATTTTATGTCATGGCTACTCCCGCTACCGTCGGGGAGCCTCTTTGATCGCGTGCATGCTAACCCAGGTCCTATCTCCACAGAGAAAGTCCTCATTTTAACCGTTGATGGACGTACACTTCTGGGGACGCTTCTTTCAACCGACCAGCTCACAAATCTTGTGCTAGCCAATACGATCGAACGCATCATTCGAACTCCAGACGACCCTGAGCCAAGCTCTCAGGTCGAGCATGGCCTGTATCTCATCCGTGGAGACAACGTTGTGATCTGTGGAGAAGTGGACGAAGGAATTGACGCGCAAATCGACTGGACGAAAGTCAAGGGAGAAGTCATAAAAGGAACGAAGAATGCGTGAACTATATGAGACGAAAGAGGAACTTGCTGGCTTGCGTGGAGTTGTGGAAGAAAGTGAGGGGATCGAAATGCGCTTCATGGGAAAACGCGCTGGGGACATGATATTCCCCCGATGTATCTTGAAGATGGACAATGTGGCCCATCCAGCCTCCAGACTACGTCAAGAGAACGCGCTTTTCGGGGCCGCAAAGTGCCCTCTAAAGAATTCTCTACGATGTTAGGCACAAAAATCAGGTGCCTGTGAGTCGTCATCGTCGAATAGCTTGGAGTACTAGGGTTCTAGATTCACACATCCACCATCGGTTCGACAAGGGGGCTTCTACAGTGGCCATTGCGAAGACGCGGAAGGGAGGAATACACTACTTTCCAAAGTGAATGCTTTTGGAGGAATACGTTGGACAATTTCGTCCATTTCACTTAGCATTAGAGGAATAGTTGCGAAATGAATAATAATGCCCTTGCATCAAGATGCTCGATATGTTCATTCAAACTATTGGAGGTCACCCCGTGGGATGTTGGTGGCGTACGTACGCAGCTCTCTACTTGAGACGGGAAACGGTCTTAGCTTATTGTGGAGATCGTACGAAGTACGGTAGGTCCATTACTTCCATTAGGTCCTAATGCTGCTAATACAGCATTGCGATCTTACACTGCACAGTCAGATGGATACGAACCCTGCCGCAATGGCGCTTATGGGGTTTGTCCAATTGGTCCCTTGATCACGGAGCGCAGACAATCCTCCTATAGGAGCCATGACGGTATAAAGAATAGTAGATATAGAGGGAAGGGGCCAAACACAACCCAAACACAGAACTTTTGTTCGTCCAATTATATCATAAGCACCACGTTGGCAAGGGTCTAGTGGAAAGCCAAGAATCTTTGACGGCAGTTCCGTCTTGCGGTCGTTCTGAACTTCTAAGGTATCAAAACGTGAGTGACACTAGTGGTTCTGAAGGCCTCCGGCAGTTGTGATGACACCTGCAGGTCAATCGGATACTGGATGTGCGGTTTACCGATGATCTCTATTTCATGGAAAGTTAGGTAGTGGTGAAGCCTTGACCAGGTGATCTGTATTAGTTCCTAGGATCAGCAGACTGCATTTGAACCTTTTTCCCGTGCGACAGAAATCAACAAGCGAGCAACGAAGTATATTACGTCCATGACTGAGCTACAGCGGAATCTGATGGTTACTCCGAAAACACCTGTCATAACGTTCACCATTGAGATTGGGTTGTAAAATACCCGACCCCCTTGCGTCAGCGACTTTGCCGTGTCATTACTTTGGAGCTTGGAGACCTAGGGTTCCGTGTCAATCAATGTCAGAGATCTGCGAACATCTCGCACCCGTCTCCATCCACATCGTAGCCAGTGGAACGCCCCATTTCCGGCCGCCAGTCATATCTATCTGGACATCCAGGCGAATGGGGCGATACACGTGGGAGTCTTGCTGGATAGGGAAACGTGAGGTCGTTCGCTAAGGTTCATCGACCTGACCTTCACGATAGAATCCAACCAAACCACAAAAAGACTTGGACGTTGGTCTCCGTGGACCCGCACGAGCGTCTAGTCGAGTCGTCGTTCGTCCTGCACCCGGAGAAAAAGAAGAGATTGATGGTCAGTGTGAAAAGCGGCTGGTTTCTTCGCGAGACCGGCATGGAACGGCGCGGCACTGCCTTCCCCTTTGCGGCCGTGTCTCTCCCCCGTGCTCCCGTCCAGCCACGGAGAGACCCCTCGCTCCTGAAGACTTCCCCAGCTTCATCTTTGACTTGACAGACTCCAACGTTGTTTTTATCCCACCGGCTGACGCCTCCAACGCCTATTTCTCCTCTTCTCGCCGCTCCTTTTTCCCTGTTACTTCATACATCCAATTTCGACACTACGTCAGTCGGCCGCGCCATCCACGTTTCAGGTCGCTGGGCGGCCTCTCACTATACAAGATTCGAGATATCACCTTTGATCTTGAGTGCGTCGCGTTAATTGCCAATCTCGAGACTATTTCGACTCCAGCCACTTGTTTCTGTGTATCCGTTGCCAGATTCAGTCTGTATCCGATGTGGTCTTTCAGGCGACAAGTCTCGGAGCCGTACACATCTCGAACCGCATAGGTGACGTCGCCTCAGCCTCACCATGTGGCTGTATAGAGGCGTGCAGTCTGCCGTCTTCTATTATGTCACTTGCACCCCATGTGCGGGTGCGATTGACCGTCGAAAACGGAAGAAGGAAGCAATACGAACCCAGCGTCAGAAGGCGAAGCAATCTGCCCTAGTCACGGACCAACCGCGACCATTTGCTCAACCAACACCGTTCAGCACGAATGAAGGATGGAAGGAAGAGATTGCTTTGGGTCCTGGTCCTCCAGCCAGGAGGGGAGGGAACCGCCAGGGCAATAATCGCTCGAACAGTGGGCAAAGAGAAAGAGACTCTACAAGCGCCGCCGAGGACTCAAGTACCACTTTGGGATACGAGTCACCACACAAGAGGGGAGGACTTGGTGAGCGATGGAACTGGATGCGATATCAAAGAGAAGATGAGCCGCTTTGGGGGCAAGAGATCAAGGGTTCATCCGTTGGCATATCGGGGAGAGCCAGAGCAGATACGAATGCCTCCGAGAAATACTACTATGCTCCAAGAGCACCTCCTGTGAATGACCTCCATCCTCCGATTGTTAGTGGGCCCACAAATCGGGCAGAGACACGGTGGATGTTGCAGCCGCCTCCCAGTGCAAAGGTCATGGCTGGAAAAGTGAGATCGGATGCATCTACTCGTGGGAGTCGTGGTGGCAGCCAGGATGGGAGTACGCAAAAGAAAATCGTGCGTGTTAGACCTCCTGGCGCACTCGCCGAGAGTGACGACGAGGATGATATCCAGGTTGAATATACCACCCGGTCAGCTAGCTCGAGGAGAAACTCCCCTGATGAGAGCCATAAACTACCTCCCCTCACAACATCTCACAACCAGTCTTCTTCCAAAGATTACGCTTTCGGAGATGCCAAGCTTCCAAGCCGTCCCCCACTAGCGGCCGTGGCATCTCATACAGGAGTTCCTAACCACAGTCGGAAGAGCGTTGAATCTCACCGTCTCCACACAGCCTCGTCATCTATATACTCGGCATCATCTTCACCTTCTCTATTGTCGTCCCATGCTGATTCTATCGATGCCTCAAATTCCTATCTGCAATATGGTCTGCCTGAAACGCCGCGATCGCGACCGGTATCCAAAGCGACCGAAGACAGCGGTAAAGCATTCTCGAATGCGATGTCCATCACGCGGCAAGTTTCGAAAGATGTTCAGGCAGTGCACTTAGAAATAGACGGAGAGACCAATATGCCAGATCAAGTCGAGCAAATCCGTCCCTGGCGATGGAGTATGGACATATGATCTGGGTTAGACCAGTTGTCAAATCCATAAAACATATCCCATCCCCTTCTGGGTCTCGACGCACAGCGTACGAAGATACCGCCGCCCGTCATGGGCACGGCCACAAACAAGAGCTATCCGCGGGGCGGCTGCCTTGAGGGGTTGTGTCTCGGAGCCTGGCAGGACCAGCGCACTCAGTACACGCGATGCTGAGCCTTCTGCATACAGGGGAACTGTTTGCTAGAGAGGCTGATGCAACCCAGGGCCTTTGACCACTTCTATCCTTCATCCCATTTTCTCCTTCTCAGTGACCTATTTTTTCGCTTCTTCTAGCGACCTTGTACAGTATACTCCTTCTTAATAGGATCATTGATTTTGCTTAGCCTGCCACAGTCGTTGCATTTCCTTCTGCGTGTCCTCTCCCATTGGTTTGTTTGGTCTTTCCTGCCGTCGTTAGTCCCTACATGAGCATTTTAATTTCTTATTTGTTGGCGTTGGAGGCCTGACTGGTTAATGACATGCATGCGTGTTCTTTTCGTTGTCTTGAGGATGAAAGAGCATAGCGTGCATTGCCGTATTGGCTTTTTCTTTTTGTTTTGCATTTGGATTGTTTGCGCCATGGTTGCCACAAAAAAAGACCACCTTGAATAGCGGTCAGCGTACTGTCATCTCTCTGTTTCGGTTGTCTGATGGCTACTAGAAAAGTGTCTTGCATCTCTCTTGATGCGTTTGTCTGCAAAGAAAGCAGCAGTCTCCAAAAGCAGAATGGAGATTAGAGCACGGCGCTAAACAATACACAAACAATAAGAAATCAGGTTCGAATAAACAGGGTTCCAAGCCAAGTAAATAGATAGATCCCGGTGATCACTCACATGCCTCATCTCCACCTTCGGGAATTTCCTAGAACTACTTAGTCTATAGTGCATAATAATAATTTTGTCCTAAATTCTAAGGCATAAATATTACGGAGGTTAAAAAAAAAAAGAAAAAAAAAAAAAAAAGACTTGCCCCCCTCCCCTCCACCGGGCCTTCTCTAATGAATTACTACATAACCCTAATTTGAAACATCTAGCACCGCTTACTGTCACGCAGTGGAGGAGATCTCAAGTATATCTAGATCATCGGGGACTAACTAGCTATGTATAGTTTCTAGAGTCTAATTACTGGACGAACTTACAGTGTCGTAGAGGTTTCACCCCTATTTCAGCTTAGATTGAATGGATATGGACGAACTATAGAGTTTTTTTTTTTTATATTTTGTGGTTAGGTATATCTGAATTTTTTTTAAACCCATAGATGCCATGGGTTGAGTCAGGTTATTCAAAATGTAGGTGATAGAGATATAAGGGGAAAGGCGACCTTAGTGATCGCGCAGTGAGATGGCTATGCAGGAAACAATCAATTTGATGATAGACGCCAATGAAGCAAGAGCTAAAAAGGAAAAATGACGGCAACTTTTTTTCATTCAGGATGGGTCTGCCTCTGCCGTGCTAATAATATAATCCCTTCGAAGAGGACTTGAGACATAAGATTCGTAAAAATCTCGCTTTGACTGTGTCCCTAGTACACCTTCTTCTTCTCGTCGACACTTAGCTGGCCGGGGCCCATGTTAACCAGAAGAAGGAGACCGCCACTGTAACATGCCGTTAGCCTTGGAGCCACATATGGATTTTGGAAGTTGACTAGATGCAGCAACAAACAGGATGGAACCACTTACACAATGGATAGGGTCTGGAAGAAGTCGTACTTGGCGAAGTCTTTGTGTGGGTGTTGGGCGTGTAGCTAAAAAAAAACTGACGTCAGCAACCTATACTTTGCCGCATGTGGTCTGACACCTGAGGAATATAGACATACCGTCCAGAAGTTGTTCACGAGGACATTGAACACGCTGAGCAAGAGGACGAGGATGACAGCGCTCCACTTAGCCTTGAATCCAACAACTACCATGACACAGGCAACAAATCCAAACAAGCTGACCAGAACGCGCCAAAAGGTCCATTCGCCGGCGAGGATGAATCCGATAAATAGGAAGATAAGGAGCACACGTCCGGCGAACTGGAAGTACATCTTGCGGTCCTTCTCGTCAATCTGAGGGAGACCAGCAGGAGCAAACTTCTTGCGAACCCAGGAGTCGGAAAGGACCATGAGGAGACCTCCGACGACACTGAGGTTGCGCAGGAAGAAGTTGATATCAAAGATCAATCCGTATCCAAAGGCCTGGGTCACAACAACTCCCATGAGACCTCCGACAGCAATTTCGCTGTGCTTCCGTGCGATGACGAGGACCGAACATGTAGTCATGGCGACAATGTTGGCAATTAGGAAGAGATGCGTAATACCCCATGGAACTACAAGACACCAGTCATGTTAGATCTCTACGTTTGTTCCATAATAGCATATAAAGACGGATCGCGATCCGCAAAAGCGAAGGGGTAAAATTGCAAGGTTACGGGCAGGAGCTTACTATGTCGGTAATCACGAAGGTATAACAATTGGTCGTTCCACTGTGTAATAATACGCAACGCATCTTCCAGGAAGGTGACCACGATCAGAAAACGGCCAATTGCCGGTAGATATCTGCTCAGGAATAATCCAATGTCAGAATGATCTTTCCGCAGCTTGTCTTCTAATCCGGCCCCGGCGGGAACAAAGACACGGAATCAACAAGGACCAGTTTTGACGTACGGCTTAATAGGATCCGAAAACGTGTCCAGCATGTCCTCAATCTTGCTCGTCTGTTCCCGAATTGCATCCAACGGACTCGGGTCACTCGTTGCATCTGACGTCCCTGGCCCGCCAAAGGGGTTCTGATGTCCGAGGTTGTAGCCCGCGGTTCCGCGTATTTGCGCCATGACGTACAGCTATAGAAGCAGAACGGTAAAAGGAATGGTCACGTCAAATAGTCAGAGTCAAAAGGAAGGTAACAGGAAGGCTACCCGTCATATAACTGAAGAGATGAAAGGAAGAACGGGCGGGGTCTCGAGATCTGGGAAGGTTATAGACGGGAGAGCTTCCGGACCAGTTGGTCCAGTACAGGCCACGATAACCGTAACTTGGCTTCCCGCCTAGTCGAGTATGGTTGCCAAGACCTCGGGGCGCGGGCACTTCTCTTTTGGGCGGATGTGGAAGAAAACTGAGGGAACTGGAGCATGGACTAGTACTACGACGTAAGGGACAACTCAAAGACATTCGACAGCACGAGGAGAGCAGACATCGGTGAATGGCTCTACTCAAAGGACTAAAATAGTCGATAGCTTGGTTTCAATATTCTCCGTAGAGCAGTAGAAAACCACATCGAATCTTCTCTGCAGCGGTTAAAAATAGACATGTAGTAAGTGATGGATCCAGTGCTGGTGGAAGAGGCTGATGAGCTAAGATGGCTGAGTGGACACTGGCGTGCAGATCATCGTCATACCTTTTCTTGGTAACGGCCGCAACAACGTGGAAACGCTGATTAGTAGCACTCAAAAATTATTTGTCGCTCTCAAGTGCTGAAGTAGTCTATTGACATTGTTTTTTAATTGTACCCACCCGTCGTCTACGGAACGAGTCTCAAAGTATCACAATGGGAACCACGTGCAAACATTTCAATAGCCCGGACATAGTAACTGCTAGATCTCAACGCTTCAGGGCTGGCCGATGCTCATCCGGTCTGTGCTTACATGAGGATAATGGAAATTGATATTTAACCAGACAAATAAGACAGCAAACACAGGAGTTTCTGGAAAGCACACTCTCTCCAATTATGGAATTCAGGTATAGCATCAACATTCATGGCAGAGATATAGACAGGTTCGTTCTGCATGAGGAACCGCCATACAGATAAATCCCCACCTAGGATTTTGGAAAGTAACAAATACTAAGCGTATATAGTACACGATGCCAAAGTAAAAGAAAAAGGAACTACTATTGAGCTGTTGAGGGTCTGTCGATATAAGACAATATGGTATAGAACAGCTTTAAATAAGCGCAGGGTCAGGACAATATCATCTCCACCCTTCGCAAGGAAGGGTCTCGGCGACGGACGCCGTAGGGAAATGTATTTCCCAATACAATAAAGCGGGCTAAAGAAGATCCCGCCCCAATGGGCTTTTTGGTACAACATCCTGAACGCCAAAGCCATGGGAATAGATAATACAGAGTGATTGAGGGATAGATACTTGAGCGCTGGTGACCAGAATCAAGAAAACACCGTTGCAGGTGGGAGCGCACTCAAGCAGCCCAGTCAGAGTCAAGAGGGTGGTTCTTTTTGCCGGTACGGAAGCTCTCCGGAAGGTATGTCTTCTCAACCTGCGGGAGCTTGGGCTCAACCCAGTCACTGGGTGCCTGGTTCTCAGGCGTACGATCCTCCGACGCACTGCCAATGGCATCACTGACTCCCTCATCAGCCTTGTCTGCCTTCTTCTTTCCCTTCTTGCCAGAAACAGTCGTCCATGCATCGTCACCACTAACGCCAAGGATTCGCATCTGCTCTTCCTCCGAAGGCAGCTCCTGAGTCCACTTTCCCTCAGATGAATCATTTGCTGACTTAGCGTTGTTGGAGACAGAAGGGGACGCTTGAAGGGTTTTATCATCAAAAGTGTCGAGGAGACCCGCATCCTGAACTGGCGCTGCCTTCGAAGCACCATTGACCGCGTTCGATGAAGTATTGTTGGTATTCCAGACATTGGCCGGAGCGGGCTGCTTGGATCTAGCGGCCTCACGACGTTCGGCCTCCCGTGCTGTATGCAGCTGCTGCTCCAGAAGCTTGCGCCTCTGCTGTTCAGCTTCCTGCGTTTGGCGCTTTCTCTCTTCATTCTTCAACCTCTGCTGGCGCTGTTTCTTGGTTTCCACAGGCTTAAAAGTCTGTTGCTTCTGCTTCTTGGGCGCACTCTCAAAGGAGCCGGTCAGTCTCAGGACCGAAGCGCCAGGCGCGGGAGCTTCCAGCATATCAGAGACATGTCCCGCTGTCGGGACGGTAGGCTTCACCGCAGGCGACCCAGCTGAAGAAAGGTCATCATCCGCATCAGCTCCGGTCGTGGAGGAAGCACGAGTAGAGCCACGGGATCCCGAGACCTCACTGCTACCGCTCTCGAGGTGGCTGACAGCAGTCTCTTTTCCCCGCTTCTCCTTACCAGAAGCTTTGCCCTTAGGAACTGGGGTAACACCCTGCCTTGCGGCAGCAAGCTGTCTCGCGAATTCCTTATTGTCAACGTCCGCCTCTGGTTTCTCATCAACTGGAACTGTTGCCTTCACTGGTGGGTTCTCCTTGGACTTTGGGGCCGGGGCAGGCGGAGCGGGCGACGCTTTCTTTGTCTTGCGCTTCGGCTTCTTGGTATCCTGTACGCTCTCGACCTTCTCAGTCAAAGGTTTGACTGCAGTTTTGCTTTTCGGGTGAGGGACATTGGTATAATACCAGCCCAGACTGCCGGCAACGACCAGCACAAGGACCCAGCTCAGGTAGGGGTTCATTTTCGCTGGTGCTGGGGAATTGAAATCAGTGCCATTGACTAGGAAAGCCAAAGGTGAACAATGTAAACATACCGTAATTGTCTTAAATGGCGGAGATATGGGCAATGTGGCTGATATAGCGGGGTCCGAAATCGCTTATACCTCGCAAGCGGCCGCTGAAGACCGTTGCGGAAACAGTGACACCTTGTGGAGGCAGCACGAAGTGAGCTGGAAGCACAAGCCCCGAATTCAGGACCGTCCGATGGTCAGACGGAAGATTCAGATAGCGATCTCTCGCAAATCTCCAGACTTCAGGTCATCAGGGGAACAGCCAGAACAATTGAAAAAAAAAGTGCAAGACTGGAGATCGTGCGAAAGGCTAGCGCTTCAGCCTGTCCCAGAGACCGTCACCTCAGATGGATATATCCTCGGTTTGCCGATGATTCCTCAAGTCACAGCATTCACCGCGTTGTAGTCGCGACCCAAATTCGATTACGTAGCGCAAGGGTCAACGTGGAGGAAGCTGGAGCATCAAAGGTTTCGATTGCGCTTGGTAAGCGTCAGGACGACGACAGAAGACGAGCGGGAGCGATCAGAGGATGGAGATAATGGCAGCCAAGGCCATCGTACGGGAGCTTGACCGGTGAGGATGAAACGAGTGAAAGCCGGAGGAAGAGGCCAGCAGGGCGAGATGGGATGTGAAGGGGGAGGGGGCGAGTATACTTACATTCAACGGAGGTGATGTGGTCTTTGCGCGCACTCAGTGGTCTTGGGACTCTTCTTGGGGCGCTTGCCGGGGACGCCAGGGTTGTGGCCGAGCTGGTTGAATTGACGTCCAGCTCCACCATGAAATTGCCTGCTCTCCCCTTCCGCCCAGCATCCACCTCCATCCTCAATAGTCGCTTCGTCCAGCCTGTGGAGAGCGTGCCGGACCTTGCCTCTCGACTGGGCTCGCTGCCCACTAGGACGCTACTGCTTTCGCCCTCTCCACCACACTTCCCGAATCCCGACAGACGCGCCGTCGAAAGAAATGAGCTGCGTCTCCCCTGGCTCGGAGATGCGTTAGAACAATGGACGATAGAACCCCATCGCGGGCTTCCCCTGTTCACAAAACTCCGGACTGGCCACGTTCCGCATCTCCAGCCAGTCGCTGCCTTTGTGACCAGTTCTTTCAAACGGGCAGCGTGTCTTCTTCGCTGCCTTACCGGCCTGGTGTCGTTGGACACTCGACCAGGCCCTCTTCGCCACTAATCTCGTTTAAGCAGGCGAGACCCTATCTGCCGCTGTTCCAGCTCGGAATCTGATTCAGAATATCCACCGACTGGCTCCCTCCGCAGTGTCGGTGTAACGTGGTCAGATCGCTTCCATACCATCACCGGCATGGTTCATGGAACCTGCAGTATATTTCTCCTTCAGTCAGGATCGAGATGCCACCCCAAGGATATCAATTCCCCCTTTCTGCAGCATGGCAGCTTGATCAATTGCCCGACTAGAGTTTCTATTACTTTCACATTACATGATCACCCATCAGATTCGCAGAACGATATCGCACTCATAGGATCCACCGCTGGTCTCAGCTCAGCAGATGGACGGAGTAATTAAGCCACTTTCGAGTCTTTGGACCGTCTATTCGTGCGAGAACATCAGAAGATCTAGGCGCCGAGAACATTGATCATCTAGACGAATCAACAACACGCTACGCGTTCCTCAGAGACGGCGTCCTTTGTAGACGACATAGTCAAAGTGAAACATGAGTAGCCCCGGTTGCCACCGTGCAAGCATCCAATCTAGAATACTCTAGGTTTGAGCGTTCCGCATACTAGTAGTCTACCAAGACTTAAGTCTGGGGCTCAGCGGCTGCAACGGTACGGTTCTCCTCTTTAGGTTAAAGGACAAGAGATCGGGAAGGCGCAGTCTACATGCACCTGAGGTACTCAGCCTTCCAGCATCGGCTGCTACAAGTAGTAAGGATAGATCTTCTATTGTTCCAGAATCCCAGTATTCTTTTTAACATATTCATCGCCCTTTATGAAACATTTGCTGCAGGAGTAATCAAATCGGAAGTTAGCCGTACCATGCACGTGCGTGCTGCATATGATGGACTCATTCCAATTCCGACAGGAAAACAAACAAAGCCCCAGGGATCAAGTTGATCAAGTTTTCCTTGTACTTTGCGATTCGGGAAAGGACTGTGCAGAGAGTTTGGAGGAGTACGAATAACCTTATGTAGAATGGGCTTATTCCCATACCCCCACCTTTGATGTGGTTAACTATTGGTAGCTTGCATTGTTGCTGATGCAGGTTCATTTCCCTTTATTATTCTTTTTCAGTTCTAGGAATGCAATATTCTTTTAGATATATTCTCCGACCAGAGAAATTCCGATGATAATTATCCAGTAGAGTAGAATCGCACGTTAGCCTAAGCCAGCCTTCCCGAACTTGCCCTCCAGTTGTCCTCACACCTTGGTTGAAAAGTACGGACTCCGCGCTCATCTCCGGTAGGGCTAAGAGCCAGTACTATTACCCACCAAACGTAATCAGTAATGCACCGACCAGTTGGGGATTCAGCGATAACAAAAGACCGACCGCGTGTGGATTCATTGTGGGTCTGATCTGGTTTTCTAGATGAAATAGGGAATGGTGACCTGAGGTATTCCTACTGCGTGCTACAGACACCACCTCTTCAGTTTATATATCCTTGCGTTTTCGATACCCCGCAGGTCGTATCTCGGACTTGCACAACAGAGCTGGAGTATAGCATCGCAACGAATCCTTTCACGATGCCAGAGAAAAAGAAGATCATCATCGACACTGATCCGGTAAGGTTTCTTTCCCACCCGTGTCTGAATCGTCGGTGCATGACATCAAATTAGAAAGACGTGTCCGGCGATGTCTCTACCCCGCCCCCGCGTGTCAGTAGTGACAAGCTCACGAGACGCGTGGCCAACGCATGGGATATATGCATCTTGATGCAATTTCTCATCTGAAAATATTACCTATACTTATATTCTTTTCTTTCCATTCAGGGTATTGACGATATCCTGGGTCTGCTACTCGCTCTGTCAGCAAAAGAGGAGGAAGTTGAGATTCTGTTGATCTCTTTGACGTTTGGTAATGTCGAGGTCCGCAGGTACGTAAATTCTGTATTATATCTCTCCTCGATCGAAATATGGAGATAGACACGAGTTCCTTCGTTCATTTCGAAGTCGGATTTGGTGTGGGACCGTTAATTCTCTTTATGCTCCGAATTGCTTCATCTTACCACGTCTACTGCACAATGCATATAATTCCTTCTGTCACATGAACTGAAACATTTGTATGGCTAATTCAACTATAGCTGTCTCCGAAATGCTGTCTCTATGTTTCATATCATTGAGCGCGAAATGCGCTGGAGAAAGGAACACGGAAAGCCAGAAGGGTTCGGTGCCCTGCGTGCTTCTAAGCCCCTAGTCGCCGTGGGAGCTGAAGAGCCCCTCGAGGACCAGAAGATGTTGGCTGATTATTTCCGTGAGCGCCCAGCTATTTCCTACTCACTGTTTTTATTTGTACTTTCGCCGTTCTAATGTTCAACTTCCAACAGATGGAAAGGACGGGTTAGGAGGTATCCACGCCAGTGTATGTCATGCTACCTCCTGCTTCTCTACCTTTTGCTCTCCCCTGCCATGTATCCACATCATGTACTGATATTTCTCAACAGCACCCGCATTTGACTCCGAGCGAGACGTGGGAACAGCTTTTCGATCCCTCCGCTGATCCCAGCGAGATCGATTCGGTCCAATGTGATGGGAAGGAGACCGCTCACCAGTCCTTCACTCCCTCCAAGAAGCCTGCGCACCAGGAAATTCTTCGCATCCTGAAAGAGAATGATCCGGAATCTGTCACACTCATTGCGGTAGGACCATTGACGAACCTTGCTCTAGCAGCTGCGGAGGATGCAGAGACCTTTTTGAGGGTGAAGGAAGTGGTGGTAATGGGTGGCACTGTGAACACACCGGGAAATGTAAGCTTTTTTTTACCTCGACTGGAATACGATTTTCTAATATCTTACCCATTGAGGCGTCGAGGTTAATATAATGAATGGTTCACTCACACTATACTATAGGTTACGCCCGTAGGCGAGTTCAATGCCTATGCTGATGCTGTCGCCGCAGCACGGGTCTTCGCGCTTACATCTCCCATGCCCACGAGCACAATCCCACTAACTCGCTCCGAGAAGCTCACACCATACCCAGCCAAGCTTAACAAGCAGCTCACACTTCGCCTGTTTCCCTTGGATATCACTCTGCGCCACAATATGACACGGGGCCAATTTAGACAGACAGTGGCACCGCTACTCGAGGCGGGCTCTCCACTGGCTGAATGGGTTTCTGCTTTTATGGGGCACACCTTCCGAACGCTGGAATCACTGCATGTCGGTCACGAAGGAGACGCTGCATCACTCAGCTTACACGATCCTGTGTGCGTGTGGTACGCACTCACTGCGGACGATAAGCGATGGACTCCCTCGTCAACTTCCCCGGAGGATATCCGTATCGAGTCATTAGGCCAGTGGACTCGGGGAATGTGTGTTGTGGACCGGAGAAACAGACATCGTATTGACAGCGAGGCCGCCAGCACCAGCGATCACGGACACTGGCTGAGTATGCGAGCCGGAAATCGAATCTGGAGGATCGACGGTTCACCAGTAGAACACGACTTTGGCGATGTGTTGCTGCAGAGGATTTTTGAGTGAAAGAAACTATCAAACTCTAGCAGGGAAAGGGAGCCTATCATCGAAGATATGGCAAGCAACCAGGAACCAATGCACATAGTGTACATATGACGATTATTAATTCGAAATAGAATCGAACAGATAGACCAACACTGGGCAAGACCGACCGAAATGAAAGTTCCACTAGCGGAGCACATCTCTCCATGAGCAGACTCACAGTAAATTGATCTTCGCATCTTCTTAGAAAAGGGACCGAAGATCTTTCCTCATCATCAGATCCCCCAAGCACAAGCCTCATGAAACGATTCGATAAACTCCACGCACTGATAGTCAATGAGAAAGATAACCTTGCATGGCCCCTCCATGCTTTCCACACAGATCGATTATTTCTTGGATCGAACAATTATCTCAATCAAAGAAAAAGATTACGATGATATCATAAAAAATGTGGCTTTTTGACACTACTTATCGTAGCTTGTAGATCGCACGCGTTGGTACGACTCTATGAAGTATTACAGACACAGACCAATGAGATTGGAATGAGAGGGGTCGATCAATTTAGTATCGATTGTCACACTACACCAGCAAATTGACATAACCTAACTGATATAATTCAATCACTCGAAAAAAAAACCGACCTGAAGAAAAAGAAGAAGGAATACTTAGGGGTTGACTACGTGCGATTTCTCCCGATAGGCCATCGGATATAGTTCCGGATATAGATAGAGTTACAAGCCACCCTTCTCTACTCTCTTGATACGGAAATTAAATGCAATTCCAATATGAAGATCATTACATATAGGGCTGAGGATCCCGGAATGTGCGTTTGTGTTTCATGGGTGTGCTGCTCGGTGGAGCGCGTCTTGATAGGATGTGTCAGGTGTACTTCCCCGAGGTATGCTGACGCGGTACTTTCAAAATACTATCGGACGGCGCATAGATGAACCGTTTAGGGGAAAAAAGATTGGAAATCAGGTACGATGTCTATAGGATTGGACTGGTATAGTATATGGTGGGGTTGTAGGATCAGCGGTACTGGCATGTGGGAATGTTGGTACTTGGGAGGGGAAGGGAGGGGGGCTGGAGAGATTGCATTTCCGGATTGGGACGACGTGTCGCTGTTACACGAAGTATATAAGACTTCAGTCTTCGATGTGTCGATGGGGTAATAATAATTCTTAGTCTCAAAGACAAATGGTCGAGTAAAGCCCTCTTTTGGATTTATTGGTCTTGGTAAATACCTCGCGGGCGAAGTATTACGGCAGACTTTGGTATATTCTTTCCGGGAAGAGAAGGACGAGGCTAGGAGAACGGGATCATCATGCAATTGCACATCTTCACCTTCACCACTCTGGCTCTGGCTGGTGTGGCTGCTGCCTTACCCAGGTTTCCAGTCTCTGGCAACCACACTCATGGGGTCTCGAACTTCACTACGAACTTGACTACCGTCCGCTACAACACGACACGAGCGGCGCCGAGGAACAGCACCCGGGCCACCCAATCCAATGCATCTGATACGGACGACTGCACGACCCTGTGCTCTCTGCAGGCGCAAATTTGCACTATTGCGCTCCCCACGCAGGACGACTACTGGTGAGTGCTTTTCCTCCCACCCCTCCGTGGCGGCGTGGGCATATAAGCTGACGGGGATTGGCAGCTGGGGCACGTACCTGGACTGTAGTCAGATGTGTGACCCGTCCAAGATCCACTGAACCAACGTAAGTTCCCGTTGAACCGTCGAGGAACGAAGCACGTGCGGGGATTCCTGTCCTGAAGACTCCCATCCGTCATGCTGACTGGCCGCTCAGGAAGCAACCTACCCGGTTTAACTCCCTGGAAGAGGTCCCGAAACGTGTCGGGGAAGCGTGAACACCAGGCAAAGATGTGGGTAGGGGTGCATAAGTTTATGAAGGTCGGAAGGAACGGGCATGTTTTTGACGCGCGATGAAAAAAAATTGATGGTTCTATGATTGCCCAGTACGAACAAGGCGTTTCTTCTTTTTTTTTTTTTGTTCTTCTTCTTCCCGGATAGGGGGGTTCTGATGAGATTACGATACCTGTGCTTTAAGTTCCAGAATGAATATGAATGAATGGATTTCGGAAGCATCTCGGTGATATCCAGTTCCGTCGGACGTGGTAGGCATGATTGATGCTGCCGTAAAGGGAATATGTGTGGCCGTGGAGGCGTTCCGTACTCCAGAGGTTCAGACGAGTCCGAAGGGGTTTCGTGCACGATTGGTGGAGGGCCAGAGGAGGGCCAGACGTCGCTTGTGGGATTTCGACAAGCGCAGCGACTGGCGAAGGATCGAGTCCACGGGCGTCTCGTGCTGCTCCTGAGAGGTTGACGGGGCAGGCCAATCAGCGGCCCGGGATAGCTCACATGGCACCGCGTGCCTATCAGGCGAGGTCTCGCGAGCACACAGCACGCGACACTCCGATCTCCTCCATATCAGCGACGATCTTTTCGGGCTGGAGGCCCAGTTCGCTCTCATCATGGGGGCGTGCCCGGGCCAGATGCCTGGAGAAGCCGCTGCAGCTCTTCTTAAAAGCTCCATCGCCCCTCCGTTCACCCCTCGGAGTGACAGACCGGTACTACTCCCTGACTGTCGCCCGCGGGACCTGCAAATTTCTTGTGTGATGAGCTATTTATCCTGCCATTGAGCTGCCCGGGAACCGTATCCAGCGCCAGATCGGGAAATCCCTCACGCTGCGTGCGAGAACTGCCAGAGACCCAGCAATGCCTCCTCCCCGCCTGCCTCCAACACCGTCGATGTCGGGCGAGCTGACTATTAAGGATCAGCCGTTCCCTGAGGGCTCAGAGTCTTACTTTGCGTTGCCTCCAGCCGCGTTGCAGTCATCTGTTACGGAAGGGCCAGGGAAGGGTGAGTCGAAGATGGATCCAGCAGTGTATCGCCCGGCATCCCCGACATCACCACGGTCAGCCACCGGGGTACGCAATTCGAATCCGCCGCGGAGAGCCGGCACTAAGAGGCCGCTGGAAGGCTTCGATCTGCCACCACCTCCGACTCGGACTCGCAAGATCATCCAAATGAAGCCCAAGGGCCAAACTCCCGCCAAGACGGAGCCGGAAAATAAAACGAAAGATGCTAGCAAGACACCATCCAATGTGGCTTCTCAAGCGAATGCATCGAAAAAGAAGCAGCCCAGCGCGACAAGCGCCGCGGGCAGGAAGATCGCGAGGAAGACAGCACACAGCCTGATCGAGCGAAGACGGAGATCAAAGATGAATGAGGAGTTCGCTACTTTGAAGGATATGATCCCGGCCTGCAAAGGCCAGGAGATGCACAAGCTTGCAATCCTGCAGGTGGGTATTTCCATGGCTACAGGCAAGGCAGTCAGCTGACATGTTCCAGGCGAGCATTGACTACGTCAATTATCTCGAACAATGTATATCAGATCTGAAGACTGCGGGCAGCCATAATACGGACCTGCCAAGTCTACCACCGCCTGGCCCGCCATCGCCCACATCTCCGGATTTCTTGCCCGAATCGCAACATTCTGGCGATAGCGCACCTTCTACCTCGGCATCGCCGGAGCTAGTGCCAGATCGATCTCAGATTAACAATATGTCGCCATCCCTTTCTCCACGCAGCTATCAATACCAAATTCACTCCTCTGGTGAATTGAGAGGTAACATGCTCCCTAGCCCCGCTCTGGGCCCAACCCGGTCGCGAGAGAGTTCGATACGTTCACCCGAGCGGCCATGGATCGTATCTAATGCCCCGTCTGTCGCTGCATCTCCTGCTCTTCAGCCACAGCGGAACAGTGTCTCGTATAGAGATGGGGATGTTGACCATGAAGCTTCCGCCGCCCTTCTGATGTTGAACATGGACAGGAGAGGCACTTTGGATGCAACCAAAGACGTGCTTCCACCTGCTTTCACACAACCTTCGGACAATAACCGAAAGATGGGAATGAGTGTGAGGGATTTGCTTATCTCCTAGATCAATGTAATTTGCATGGTGTTCATGTGTTTCAGGAGGGGGGTGGCTGCATTGATGATATAGGTCCATGGTCCACGGTAACAGGACCTTTTATGTTTTTATACTGTCGGCGTATATCTAGCGTTCTGGATTGTGGTATACAAGCAAGGAAAGGATAAAGGATTTGATGATAACTGATGGCATTACGAAATTGAACCGGTCGGAGTTTATTTTTAACGAATGGAAAAGTTTACTTAGTGCACTACGACCCACGGGGTACGAGGGTCACAACGAATTAAAGAAATAAATTTCTTGTGTTCAAGATCTTTGAACGCACTCATTTGCTCTCCTTAAATACTGAATAGCCCAAAAGGATCTGATGCGATCAAACTTCTTTCTAGCGCTGCCCGAGGCGTACTACACTAGGAGCAGCAGCGGCAGCATTCCTCTGCTAGTACTTCTGCATCGATCTTACCCCCCCAGCAGGATATTAACAAACTGCCCTAAAGATAGAACCGACAAAAACAGACAAAATCCCTCCCTACTGATATTTAAGCAACACCTCTCACTGGTGTTTATATTGTGGGGCTCGAAGTAAGTGGAGAAGACTTGGCTATCTCACTTAGGGCTGGCTGCAGCAGTTCCGAATTGCGGGGATTTACCCCAGATATTCTCAACTTCGCTGATCTTGGTGATTCTAGAAAACTTCGTTTGGGATGTTGGTTGTGGAGATTGGATGGCTTTTTGTATTCTTGTGTAAACCCAGGATTAAGGACCGATTACTGATATTTGTCATGGTCTTGGGTATAGAAAAAAAATAGAGAATAGAGTGATAGAGAGTGAGCTATCTGAATGCACGTTCCAAGGAGCTTGGTCCTCATTTGAGGCAAATATAGTCCCAGAATTGAAAGTACCGCTAGTACTATCTACGTGACTTAGTTCAATAATGCTTGGATGGGGTATGGCCTAATAAGAAATATTTTGTGGTGAAAGTTTATGTTATTGCTATATTTGGAGATCATAATCATCTGCTAGAGTGTTGCTACGCAATTTAGTAGTCTAGTTGCTTGCTGCTGGATATTGTTGAAGATGGATTCGTGCAAGTGCATCATGCTATCTGTAATTTTGTTTTGTTCCATGCTTATTCTGCATGGACATTATCGCTATGCGTTACAGATGCTACGAGCTACAATGGCATTGAATCTCTTTCACTCAGCGAACGTCGTGGCTGGGGCCATCTGTGGAGTAAGGTCCCCTGGAGAATCTGAAGTGTCGATTGAGCTAAGAAAGTACAGGTGTTAGCCTACGTGACTGTAAATCTCCCAGGAGTCAAAGGGTATGATGAGTGGCTCTGTGTCTTCACTATTGAGGGTCTTGCTATTGTTATTCAATAATTTCTTGTTTTTATCGTCGACTAGCCAAAGAGCGCAAAATTCTTGAACGAAGGCTCCTATAATCTGTCGCTGGGCTTTTTATTCAATTTTTCAATATCTGCATAGATCGTAACTGCTGGATATGTGATTATCCTTTGCTAGCAGTCTGCACCTATGGGAGATCGCTATTTTGTCATCTATATGATCACTTCAGTGGTCACATGACACAGATTATCGTCATGGAGTGGCACAGTAAAATAATGGCGGCTATTACAAACAATTCATTGCGCCTAGGGTGTGGATTGGATTCTGCAATTTGGGATGGTTCAGTAACTATCAGTATCTATCTCGTCCCCGGAAGCTCCTATGTACGCCACAGGTTTCAAGGCTAGTCTTCGCATGGCTTTAGATCTATGGTCCTACCTTCATCGTTTTATTTTTGCTATCTAATTTATGGAAATCATTTCAGAGACCAAAATAGGAAGAATTATTGGCATACTATTCCCAGTGAAGAAGTGGAGGATCTGGGTGATAATCATTCTCGCTTCTCGGCTTTCTGAGCGATTTTTCTTATCGATTTACGCTGTCTTTTAATGCGTTTCTTTCTATGAATTTGAGGTATCATTTTTTATTTGTATATGGTAGCTATTATCGCGGTCAAAGTAACAGTAGATATTCCTGTCTCCCATTGGAAATGTGTCGTCCTCTTAGGTAAGCTATGACGTATTCGCATCCCGCATTACCGTATTGAGTAAACTATATACTTCAATTCCGATTTATCCAGGTCGTGACGTAATAAGGCAAGTCATTGTAAAGTCTATCATATTCGCCACGACACTTGAGATATTACACTCAAATATAAGATATCTCAGGTTCCTGAAACCATTCTCCTCTCTATTGTGACAAGCACCGATCTAACAGGATATATCGGCTAGGGCGGAATTAGAGCCGGGTCCCCGCACTTTTCACTGTTCCGGCGTAGCCGGACTCTGCGACGGACTGGTTTTCTTGACTCCTTTTCTCCACTAGTTCTCCATCTCCTCGTGCTCCCTTTCCCTTTTGTCAAGCCCTGAAACAAGGAGCTCTTGCATGAACGACGAAGTTTGATACTCTTGCCAAGAAGCAATCATGGCTGGCTTTCACTCAAATCGCAAGAAGTCCTCGTCCGTGGACGAGGAATGGAGGGAGGAGGCTCCATTTCACGCTCCTCGAATCCCGTCTACAACGGTCGGCGGTATTCGTCGACTTCGCGATTCGTTGTCATCCAAGATCTCTCGCACGGCGATTGCGGAGAGGGAGTTTCTGAAGAAGGAAGCCCGATATAAGACACCGCTGACGCAGAGGAATATCGATTACTTTACCACGCAGCAGCAGTTAAAAGATGCTTGTCCTTTAGAGCGGACTACGGAGGGACAGGTCTCAGAATGGCTGAGGCAGCTCTCTTGAGTTCGTTCATCTTTCATGGTTGACTGTAGATATCGTGCGTGTCTTCTTGACTAACTCTCTCTAAAGTCTACCAGGATCGAGGTCATCGCATATATAGAGAAACAACCGCCGATGGCTCTTTATGATCTATACGCTGCCAAGCCGCCAGGACAGTATAGAACGTTTAACTGTCGAATCGTGCTTGGTCGTTTTATCATGTGATAAATTTTATACGCGAGATTTGTGGGGCCTATTACTGGGGCGTTTTGTGCCAAGAGCAACAGGGGAATATATCCCAGGATCCTATCGACGCCACACCGGGATGAAGAAAACCCTTCTATTCGCGAATTATTTGAAAGTCGGCATTGCGCTCGTTTCAGAAGGATAGGAGAACCTATACTCGATCGCAAGACGTCGGATTTACAGGGATTCTGCTACACCATCTCATGACAATTCGGAACCGAAAGCTACAAGCACCAAGGTGTTTCATCAGCAGGCCCTGAATTTATCGTTTCGACGCATGCACAGATCAGGGGGACGATTTCTGTCCTCTTGTACAGTGCTATTCGAATTATCATATGGAGAATAATGTAATGTCTGTTGCCTGGGGAAATATCCAAGGCAATTAGATCCTAATTGCAGGATTGCATAGACTGCTCTCGGAAGTTCCGGAACTGCGCAATCCTGTGGAAATTATACCGAAACTTTTCGGGACTTTGCAACAATGGGGAAAGACATATGGCTCGCTTTTTGGAAGGTGATCCATGATCGCCTTAGTAGAGCTAGTGTTTCGGGACTTCTGGGAAAGCCCGAGAGTTAATTGTGGGAGGTGGTTTGGAACATATGCTAGATTATCAGATGTATTTATCTCTCTAGGATATTAGCTACATGCAACAGGGATATGTATATAATAAATAATTTTTACTTACGGCCGGTGATGACCGTGCGATCTATTTGACAGGGAGGTTCCAATTATAGTCTGTATCCTTGTCCTTGTTAACTCGGTACAGGGCCAAGGCTCTGATTTTCGGGATCTCACTAGTCGTGGTCCCGTCGGGAGAGGGGCTACCGACCCCTCCTCCGAACAGGCAAATACAAACACATCCATTATTCCGCCAAAGATCTCTAGATATTTTTCCTATCCGATTACTCTAGTGAGTAAAGAGTGACGGAATAGAATAGGGAAACTAGATGCCACAACCCAAGAAGGTCGCTATCATTGGTACGTGGAATCGCATCCGGAGGACTGGTAAAGGATCTGAGCGCATATGTTACCTATCTGTATATTAATCCATGATGCAATCCATTGCGATGATTTGAGATACAATGTTGCTATACTTTATCGTTGTTTCCATCAGAAATTTCTTTTCTTTTCTTTTCTTTTTTTTTATTTGACGTTTCAGACATTCTGATTCCATCTCAGGCGCTGGTCCTTCCGGCCTTGTGACCGCCAAAACTCTCCTACATAATTATCCCCAAGGCGTATTCATTCCTACCATATTCGAAAGGAACCATGCTGTGGGTGGGCTCTGGTCCGTCACGGCAGACGAGAAGGATGACTCTCAACCTGTTCACGGCAGCCGGGCCACTCAGTTCGTAAGTCCGTCAATGCCAACCAACCTGAGCCGGTTTTCAGTATCTTTCTCCGACCTGGCATGGGAGTCAGTTGAAGGGTTTGGATCGGGTGATTTACCGATGTTCCCGAGGGCATGGCAGGTCGGGAAGTATTTGGAAAAGTATGCTGAATTGTATGTCCCGAGGGAGGTCCTGAGGTTGGGATGCAGAGTTGTGAGGACTCTTCGTCAGAAGATTGATGGGGATAATAGTGGCGTGAAATGGATTGTGGAGTGGGTCGAGGATGAGAGAGAAGTACAGGAAAAGTATGCATTCAAAGATGGCCGCCGATTATATCCTAGTCACTGCTAACTGGTTTTAAGGAGCAATGGAAATGGCTATCCTAAAGTTGACAGGAATGAAAAAGTGTCAGTGGAAAGCTTTGATTTCCTCGTTGTGGCGTCAGGGTACTTCTCACGACCATATATCCCTGATATACCTGGCCTGGCCGACTTTCAGGACAGAGTCATCCACAGCTCTGCGCTCCGTAACATTGATCGTTTCTTATCCACCACCTCTTCTGCTCACTGTGGGAAGTTAGTAGTAATAGGTGGCAGCATGTCAGGGGTAGAGGCTGCCTCAGCCCTAGCTCTTCATTTGTCTTCCTCAGCTCACTCACCACGACCTTCGAATCAAAATTGGGCTGGATATACGGTGCACCATATCTCTTCTAGGCCCTTTTGGTGTGTTCCGACATATCTTCCAAAAAAATCTTTGGAAAACCCGCAATCAACATCATTCCTTCCACTCGATCTCGTCATGTACGATCTCTCACGGCGTCCTCAGGGGAAGATCGAGTACTATATTGGACCCATGACCCCTGAGCGATCAGCTATGATAAACAAATACTTCGAGTCACTCCTAGGAACCGACCAAAGCAATCTAGGATCCGGAAATCTCACATTGACTACCCAAACTAACAAATCACGTCCTCCATGGGTAGCCGTGAGTGACAGTTACGCAGAATATGTCCGTTCAGGGGAAGTCAATGCCATTATTGGACGTGTCGAGGCTGCGCAAATATCTCCGGATCTGCAAAATGTGGAGCTTAATATTAAGCTTGCTGGCGGAACGCAACTTGTCCTGGACGATGTTGCGGCTATTGTGTTGGCGACAGGTTTCAGCCCTTCTGATTCGTTGTCACTATTACCAGCAGAAATTCTCTCATTGCTCGAATACTCTTCAGATGATACTTTCTTTCCGATCATTTTGGACAGCAAAGGCTGCATGCATTCTGATATACCTGATCTCGGATTTGTTGGACTATACAGAGGTCCATACTGGGGTGTGATGGAAATGCAGGCTAGGATCCTCGCACAACATTGGTCATCATATGCAAGCAGTGAATCTGGTCAATTGTTACAGAATCCCAGGAAAGGTCTTGAGGAAAGACAGCACTTCCTCGAGCTCCGACAAGCGGATCCAAAACAATTCCGTGCTCAATTCCCGATGGGTGACTATGTGGGTCTCATGGAATCGTTTGCAAGAGACCTGGGTATCACGCGCTTTGAGCTCCCCAATTTCGAGGAGAGGAGCGGTCCTGCTATTCCGGCCCGTTACGCATTGCCTTGCGTGAGCTCTGAGAAGACCAAGATAATTAGTGAGACGGAAACGACCACTTCGCTTGATGCCCTCCAGGTTGTGTTGTCCAATAAGGGGATCGAGACCAAGTCAATTGCAAAGGCGGTGTTCCGTGCACTACAGGGACGATGGAAATTCAACAAGCAATTTTATCCTTACTACGATAGGCTTGACCGAAATGGAAATGCTGCTGCAGTATCCACATCAGGTGTTGCGACTTTCCATCCTAGGTATCCATCGAATCTCGAATATAGCGGAGAATATCTTTACGAGGAGCACGAGTCGAAAACAAATGAACCACTGTCAATGGTCAATTCAGAAAGGCCAACGAGGCTAGTCTACCGGCTACGAGAAACGGCTCCAATTTCACCTAGCGACAGATTCAGTGCTTGGCCCGTCGATACAGAACGGAATCCCAATGCAGCACAAAGGCCCTTGATATATCTAGAGTTTGAACATTTATCTTTTGATTCTGTGATCCGGGTTCATGCACAAAGCATTCCTGACCCATGTCTCATAGCAGGTGATTTCGCTATAGAAGCGAACCATAAGAAAGATACATACGAGTATGTGTATCACTTTCACATGAAAGGTATAAATATAACCTCGTGGGAACTGCTTATTTATGACTGTTCCCTTTCTGAAGAAAAGCAGAAAATAGATAAAGGAGAAAGAGATACATCTCATCCAAAGAAACTCAGACAACTGCTGTCAAAAAGGGTATATGAAAGATAACGAGCGGATTGACAATGCTATATTTACATGAGAATCATAAATGCAATTATTTGAAAAAAAGACCCAAGTAAGAAGGATCAGGACACCAAAGCCATTTTTCGATCAATATGACTAAGGACTTATTATGGAGCCATCGGCGCAGAATCAATTAAAATGGTGGTAAAGAAGCCTACCATGGACACTTGAGTATCATTTATGAGTCCAGCTCTGTTGAACAGTGATGTTCATAGCGATAGACTCAGAAACGCCCGATTTATTTGGTCGGGAAATTCCCTCTTCACGAGCTACACTGTCTGCCCGCGAGATATCAGTCGTTAGATAAACTTCATCGTCGTCCGGTCGGAATGTTGCCTTGGTGATATTTTTATAGCTATGTCGCCTCGCAGACGGCGCTCCACGACGTCCACTTTGGGTTGCATAACCAGCTTGCTTTCCCATGTCGTCTGTCTTCTTGCTTGACATGAAATTACTAAGGCCCCAAGAGGCCATGAGCTGGCGTAAAACTGGCCGCATTGTGGGCAAGCATGCGCTCACTATCCCGATGCAGGGTTCAACGTTGGACCATATCATAGCATCACCAATAGCCCAAGTGATGTCGACACTACTTTTCAACTTGGTGATGGAGTAGATTCGGACGATAGTCGCGACACAGACACTGAAAACCAGAACAAGATTAGCTTTCGACCTTTGGAGACGAAATAGCAGACGTTGAAAAGATACGTACAAACCACCCAACATGAAGATACCTATGATGGCAAGTCTCTTGGAAGCCTTCATCTGGAGACTCCAGACTATTGGTATTGGTAGACAGAGGATAAGAACATCGGTCAAAAGGTTTGCTACCGCGTTCCACAGATAGAACTCATATAAGCTGATAACGCATTTGCCTCCACTCAGTGGATTAACCCACTGAGTCCAGAAAAACGATGTCGGTCTGCAAGCCACTGATATGGTCACCGACACCGAGACAGCATATCCGAAAGCAAGAAAAGCACATACGTAGAGTGACCATGTGAGATCGAAGATCCGACGATATAGAAGGAGAACTGCGTATTTGACCATAGGGACAGTATTTGCGTAGAGAATGACATAGGCGAAGATGATCTGGCTTTATTGTGAGTATTCAGGACACCTCCACTGGTGAGAAACTTGGTCAGGATTAGCTTACCTTCATACTTTCCAGCACATTGTCCTCAGGAACAGACCATATATGCTTTCCAATACCGTAGGCTCCACCTAAGGAACGGTATCAGTCTTTTGGATTCTTTTGTGAAAGAGAGGAGGGTGCTTACCCAATATACAACATATACCTGTACCATATGCAAAGATCTGGCTACACCATCAGCAATTTGATGTTTTGTTTCAGCATGAGTAGTCCATACCAAAGAAAGCAAGGTCATCCAGTCATCAGCTCCCAGTCCTGTACCTGTGTTCATGCAACGGGAGTAGAAGCGCACCGCGACGAAGAATGTTGCGATGCCCATAACAACTGCCACTGTTGCATTATTTGAAGGAGTCCTGTTTTCCGTCAAATCAAGCCCCGCGGGAGCAGTGCCAATGATTAGGCTCGACATCCTGGATTTCGACCTTGGTTTCCAGCCCTTGAGCGCAACGGTCTTTCTTAAAGAATGTCAACAGCAGTTGGATTTGAATATTGCAGTCACGGACAGAAAGTGTTTGCGGAACGAGTGCCTGCAAGAGCCAGCTTGCGGTCTCATGGACAGCAATGGCCATCTGTACTCCACAGCGGAAGGGACGCAAAACAGATATAACACTTCTCTACTAGACAGGATGCCACAGATACGTATGCATCCATGCGAACTACGGGTATGCTCACCATGGCTCCGGTTTCGCTAGTCTAGGAGAGAGACTATTTGATAGGCAGTCTAACCTCTGACCGTGCATTTCCCTGACTTCACTGATGGTTGACATGGGTTACCCATGCAGGAACAGCCCGCATTCTGCGCTTCTGGAGCTATAATTTTAGCATGGCTGGACACGGGAAGAAATGGGTCTTCTAAAAGGAATCCAGGATTTCTTCCGTGCTGCCAGAGTCTGGGGCTTAGTTCTTAAGGTAGGTACTTATTGCCCCCCCAGAATCTAGGGTCACCAATCTCTCGATTAGAGAGATATCTAAATTTGTCTGTAGGGCTAACAACATTTTCGACTATGTTCCTGAATTCTACCAACTTCATGAAAAACTAATATTGATTACTGACACACAAGAAAAATTCTTTCTCCGCAACATGAGACCAGGAAGACTCGAAAATCAGAACCTTTACCAACAGGACGGTAGACATTGCTCTGGCTGTTTCGGGCTTCGGTCCGCATGCCCTAAAATATGTTGACAACTCGGACACCATTGGCTAGTACGACGAACTAACATCTCCAACCATTCCCAATGGCTACACTATCGTCGATCAGACGATTTTAATTCGGAAAATTTCCGAACGGGACTGTCAAAAGTCCTACTAGTTATTAACGCGCAAACCAACACTACAATGGCCCATTCTAAAGGTCTTAAGCTTGTTTCGGACCCACTTCCCGTTATGTAGATCCACAACGGGTTCTGCGCAGTATTTCCTTAATGGTGGCTAGAGGAATTTGGATTCTTGTTTAGTCAAGCCTCTATGAAGTCTTCTGCATCTGAATTTTAGGTTTCGATTGATTGGTGTGAATGGTTACGGCCGTTACGTGATGCTTGGACCCCTCTATTTTGTCGATGATATTCCGGTTGCCTGCAATGCCAGTTCGATTCAATAAACGGGTGTATCTTTCTCACTCACATTCAAGACATCTTCAGAAATATTTGCTTGTCATCATGACTGACACAAAGGAGACATCTACCCTCCCCCAAGGACGGTCCAAGAACTGGATACCAATCGATCCGAATCGATTTGCTTTTACGCCAAGGAAACTTCGTCTCGTCTGCATTGGGGCTGGTTTCTCTGGTCTGACCCTGGCTCATCGAATCAAATACAGCAAGAAGAAGCTGAACGACTACGTGGACTTTGTCATCTATGATAAGAACTCGAATGTTGGTGGGACATGGGCTGAGAATCGTTTCCCTGGACTGTGTTGGTAAGTTTTACCATTTAACCCCTTGAGGTTAAGGCCCCAGTTGAGACTCTTTCCGGTATATCGGTACAGTCAGGGGACTTCCTGGCATGAACATGAACGCTAGACTAACACGATTATCTTATGAAAAGTGATGCCCCGTCCCGTACGTGTTGCATCCCGTCTTTACACCGCTCCTGGATAGGGGAATTCGTCCCGCACTGAGTGCCTCCACTTCGAGATGCTGTGTGCCATTGCTTATTATAACTGAACAGATGTATACTCCTTCGATTTTGAACCGAACCCGAGATGGTCCACGTTCTACGCTTCAGGAGACGAGATCCTCGACTACATCGAGAAGACAACGAAGAAGTACAAGCTTGACGAGTTTGTACAACTCAATTCAAAGATAATCGAGAGCGTTTGGGACGAGCCATCCGGGAAATGGAAGATTAAGGTCCAACAGGGGGATAAGATCATCGATGACGAGGCTGATATTTTGATCAGCGGCACGGGAATCCTAAAGTAAGCTTAACTGTAAATATCGTGAGCGACACGGCACGATCAGGACTAATACTTCTGAATGTAGCAAATGGTCTTGGCCGCAGATCCCCGGCCTCAACGACTTCAAGGGAAAGCTTATGCATAGTGCACAATGGTAGGTGCTAATCTTGTTGCTACTTCATTCGTGAATCCGGAAGAGTCCTTACTAACATGACCCCAAAGGGACTCGTCGTACGATTATGCTGGCAAGAAGGTTGCCGTCATCGGCAACGGGTCGTCTGGAATCCAGATTGTACCAGCGATGCAGAAGTCTGCCAATAAAGTGGTAAACTATGTTCGACACCCAACATGGATCTCCATCAACTTTGGAGGCCAGTTCACTCCTTCAGGTTCAAACTTTCACTACTCAGATGAGCAGCAGAAGAAATTTGAGTCCTCGCCAGAGGAATTTCTGGCTTACCGCAAGCAGCTTGAGCATTCGTCAGTCTTCCCAATGGAGTTCATTTCATGAGCTGCGTTTGAATAACTAATCTTAAGAGGGACAGTCTAAACTTCGTCTATGGTGCTATGCTCAAGGGCTCTCCTGTCAATGCCATGTTCAAGGAAATGTGCACTAATCTCATGAAAGCGCGACTTGGTAACGATGAAGCCCTTGCAGAAAAGTTCATCCCGAAATACACTATTGGTTGTCGTCGTCTGACTCCAGGAGACGGTTACCTCGAAGCATTGCAGGCTCCCAACGCATCTGCCAACTTCACCCCAATCAAACGAATTACAAGCACAGGCATTGAGACAACAGATGGCAAAGAAGAACAGTTTGACTTAATAGTCTGCGCCACTGGATTTGACGTTGACTTTGTCCCATCCTTCAAACTTGTCGGACGTGATGGCTTCAACATCACCACCGCTTGGAAGCAGTCGAACCCTGACGCATATTTCTCTACATGCGTGCCGCATGCTCCCAACTTCTTCATGTTCCACGGACCTAACTGCCCAATTGGTCATGGATCTGTGACGCGTGCTGTTGGTTGGTTGGCTGACTACATCACCGAGTGGACTGAGAAGATTGCAACTGAGGGCATCAAGTCCGTCTGCGTCAAAGACGACGTCGTCGATGATTTTAACGTCTACATCCAAGAACAACTCCAGCGTACCGTCTGGGCTGATGAGTGTGAGGGTTGGTATAAGAAGGGTAAAGACCCAAACCGCGTTGTGGCCATGTATGCAGGAAGCGTGCTGCATTTTAAGGGTGAGTACTTGTCCACGTCGTTAAATACGATCTTCCACGCAGTGTCCTATTTATCTAGCCCATGAGTTACTCTTGCTGACATAGATCAATAGCATCTCTCGAGAAAGTCCGTGGCGAGGACTTTGACTTCCAATACATCTCGCGGAATCGCTTCGCATACCTGGGCAATGGAGAACTTGCGCTGGAGAAGGGAGAGAATGCCGATCTGGCGTATTATATGACTGAATAAGAAAACCATGTTTCCAAGCGAGATATTACTGCACGGTCTGAAAATAAAACGTGAATGTTGGCCGGAACCACGTCGAAGAGAAATCTGGATCAGTGGAACAATTCTCTCAGTTTTAGGAATATGAGACGAGTTCTCTCAACGATTTTGCATAGAATATGTGATGATTATGATTTCCGCAGTATTACTAGAAGGTCAGCACTACCTTAGGTTAGTAGCATTATAGAGCGAACGCTGGGAATCTCAAGCACACCGTATGAGTTCTGTTACTGTAACCTTATATACAGAAAGCTCGGGTCTTCATAGAGACCAGCAAACTTGGAATAAAAATGATAATACTAAATGGGTGCTTCCGTCCGCTCCCAGCCATACGAATAGCCGTCGTGGTAAAGCTAAAACTAATTTCAATAGTGTAATCAGAACCTAGCAGGAATGGGGTATTGAAAAAGTTGAGACTATTGATCATGCTGCTGTGAGTGGATTGTAACAGGTCGCCCCCTGGCCCCAGCCTAAGATCCCACTAGAGGACTGCATCGCGGAACGTTCCGAGCAGAAGACAACCGACATCGGTTTGCGTTCCGCCTGTACATGTATACTGCCGACAATATGCAACGCCAGGTTTGATCGTAAAGCTTTCTATAAGGATTTTTGTGCTGTGAATGTTCCTAACATGATGAGATATCAAGTCGTAATAGACTAACATTCAGCTCCCCAAAGCGTAAAGCGAGAATTTCACTACGTGCTCTCTATCTAATGACCCTCAGAAACAATGCTAAGCTCGGACCCGTTTCCGCGTCTTTGAGAGAACGAACCGAGTAAGCAGCTCTGACCTCTAAGAAGAATTAAGCTTGCTGACAGCTCTAAGTGGCGCATCTTGAACAAAGAGATCCTTGGCTCGGTAGCTTTCTCCGCATAAGCATGGAATGCAATCCGAACCCCGCGGGGAAGCGCAACGCAAATGCGTAATAATAGCATCGCATTAATGGTTCACCTCGGGTAGCCACTCCTCTTTTCAAAGACGATGAGACGCTATTCTACCCAATCAAGGCTATTCTTTTATACTGATCTAGCATTCATTCGTAGAATGCAGTAACGGTCCTGGGCCCCGCGGTGATGCAAAGGTCGCGTTGGATTCGTCCTTCCAAAAACGGGGAAGCCCGTTATTGATCGACACAGTAAGATCGCAGGGATCCTCGGTCAACATCGAAGACAATAATGAAATCTAATCGTGGTTCCAATCATAATGTCGGAATTTCTGCTGGACTTCCGCATTTGTTACACATACGGTCGGCTAGTCAGCTATTCCCCGCGCGCACTCTCAGAGTAATATATAAGGCCTAACTTGCCCATTTTTGTCGGACTCAGACTTTCTGGGTACCTGGAGGGTGTTCGTACCATTCCTCCATTATCTACTCGATGGCAGCCAACATGGGGATCCAAGTCATTGTCGCGATTATTGCCATCGCATACTTCCTCATCAAATACTTCAACCGAACAGATATCCCAAAGATCAAGAATCTGCCCGAAATTCCGGGAATTCCTATTTTCGGCAATCTGATCCAATTAGGCGATGAGCATGCAAAGAAGGCTCGAGAATGGGTAAAACAATACGGCCCTGTATTCCAGGTTCGTATGGGGAATAAGAGAATCGTCTTCGCGAATACTTTTGAATCTGTGAAATACTTCTGGGTCACCCATCAGTCTGCATTGATCTCTCGACCCACGCTGCATACCTTCCACACTGTCGTTTCCAGCTCTCAGGGCTTCACGATCGGGACATCGCCTTGGGATGAATCCTGCAAGAGGAGGCGCAAGGCTGCTGCGACGGCGCTGAATAGACCGGCTGTGCAGTCCTATATGCCGATTATTGATCTCGAATCGAACGCGAGTATTAAGGAATTACTTCAGGATAGTAAGGATGGGACGGTTGATATTGATCCGAACCCGTACTTTCAGCGTTTTGCTCTCAATACCAGCTTGACGCTGAATTATGGTATTCGAATCGATGGAAGTATTGACGACGAGCTATTGAAGGAAATCTGTTTTGTTGAGCGCGAAGTGAGCAACTTCAGGAGTACAAGCAACAATTGGCAGGACTACATCCCCTTGCTGCGTCTCTGGCCAAGCAGAAACTCACAGGCAAAAGAGTTCCGTGAGCGAAGAGACGCATACCTCTCACTGCTTCTGGACATGTTGAGAGACCGCATTGCCAAGGGCACGGACAAACCATGTATTACAGGAAATATCCTGAAAGATCCGGAAGCTAAGCTCAATGAAGGTAAGAAACTAGATTAAACGAATCCTCCTTCAAAAAAAGTTATCAGCGCGCTAATACTCTCCAGCGGAGGTGAAATCAATCTGCCTAACCATGGTCTCAGCGGGTCTCGACACCGTCCCCGGAAATCTCATCATGGGCATCGCCTATCTATCCAGCCTACACGGCCAAGAGATCCAGAAACGCGCATACGACGAGATAATTAAAGTCTACCCTGACGGAGATGCATGGGAGAAATGTCTCCTGGAAGAAAAAGTACCATACATTACCGCTCTTGTCAAAGAAGTTCTCCGCTTCTGGACTGTCATCCCGATCTGTCTTCCTCGAGTTACTATTAAAGATATCCCATGGAAAGATGCCGTTATTCCCGCAGGAACTACTTTCTTCATGGTACGTTCTGAACATGCTCTTCTTCAGACCCAATGCGTCATAACTATACCCATATCTCATTATCCTATGAGCAAGTATGTATAATTACTAACTTCCTACCTAGAACGCCTACGCAGCAGATAACGACGAGACACACTTCAAATCTCCCTTCTCATTCAATCCAGACCGATATCTCGACGTACCAGACGGTTTGGGAACGCCTCATTACGCCTACGGCGCTGGAAGCCGCATGTGCGCTGGTTCGCACCTCGCTAATCGAGAACTTTATACCGCATTTCTGCGACTGATTAGCGCGTTTGAAATTGTGCCTGCGAAGAATCATGCGGATGATCCGATTCTCGATCCTTTAGAGTGTAATATGACAAAGACTGGTTTGACGCTGGATCCGAAGCCGTTCAAGGTTGGATTCAGGGTGCGAGATCGCAAAAAGTTAGAGGAGTGGATTAGAGGGAGTGATGAGAGGACAAAGGGGCTGTGAATTGGTTGGAAGGAGCGAAGAAACAGATCGGGGGAAGAGATCAGCCTCTGGCATATGATATATAGCGATGTGCGAGATTGGCTGTTGGTCTGATTCTTATTATTTCACGTTTGATCTATACCGTCGTCCTGTATCTGTGCAGGATCTCATGATTAAACACCAAATGTTATCTACTAGAATATGCATGTACACACAAATTAGAAAAACATATCTATTGGACGTATCATTTGGACTTGGGCCTCGAGCTGGATACTAGCTGCATTCTCCTGACAGATACTATGTGATCCGAGCAGACCCGAGCATCCTAGACTTCTACTAATTATTGTTATTCGAGTCTGGACTCTATCAGGAAGTATGTCTCCAATTCTACTGCATATCCCAAAATAATTTCTATTCACTAGCACAGACAAAACTTTTTTCTTTTTTCTTTTTCAAACGTTTTCTGTGATGGTTTGCCCGCACTCGCTCGGACGCGTGGTATGAATGGTTGCAAAGTGGTCTTTAGGGGGTTGAAGATTCTCTCCGTAAAATTCTCTCAATGACGGCCCTGAATCTATTTCTGTCAAGGGAAAGCGCACACTCATTCTGCGAGCTCTTGGAAGCACTGGGACTCTTTCAGTCGTATCTGTTATCGTGCTTTGTGTATTTTTGGTAGACTTTGGTGACTCGAGGTCGAATACCTCCTGCACTCTCTTTCGAGCACCTTTGGAGAAAAGTCCTAATCGGTCCCATTTCTGCTGTGGGATTGAGTCCTTTGCCGTCGAGCTTTCCGTATCACTTAGGGTAATATCTGGACTTTTCTCTGTACTTGTTCTTTTCACTCTAAGAAATGGTACCCTAGAAAGCCATGAAGTTCGACTAATTGCTCCTACCTGCTTCGAAGGTCGAGAAACACTGCGTTGTCTGATCGGACTTTTCTTTATCCTTCTATCCGTGTCAAGTCGATCATTTTCTCTGGATCTCCTTCCAACATCTCGTATGCATACCAGAACCAGGGTGACGGTGATCGCTGCGATCATGACAGCGCAGAGAACATAAAAGGCTCGGGCCTCCTGATGCCGTTTTCTCCTGCAATGTGCATGAATGAGGGAGTAATCCTTGTATGGATAGCACATTCTGCAAACAGTATTGGCATTTTTCTTAAGTCGCAAACTACTCAAAGTACAGATCCTTTCTAGGTCTGGTACTGAGCAAATGGTCTCTTCACATGCATGAGGTGCTTTCTGGAACATTGCACGGGCCGTGTCTTTGCGTGGGTCAAAAGGTGTCTCAGGTGGGAAGCTTTCACGATCTGCCGCTCTTGCTGCTCTCTTTTGTGGTAATTGGTAAGTGCTCCCGATTTCTCGCTCGGTGTATCTTCGAATTGAGTCCTGGCAGAAGATCAAATCCTCCTTTATATTCTGAAGTATAAGAGTCTTGTTTGTTCTCTCCAAGACATCATCCAAAACGTCCCTGCACATTTCTAAGTCCTTTACCAAAGAGGAAGGCCAAGATTCTGCAGTCTCTTCTAGTCGTTCTTCGATATTGGCATCGTTTGTCTCAGTTTTAGAACCCTGTAATGCAAATTCTGTCGGAAGCACATACCAGCCGAGAGCGATATGTTCCCGGTCTGCCATGTTGGACACGCTGTACGCTGCAGATAGCGATTCATCTTTTCCATTGCTATCAAATGGATGCGTAAGATATTGCCGAATTATCGCCGTATCAATAGGGAGTCTCTGCAAAACGGCAATGCCAGCCTTCCATAGCCCATATAGGAGTACAAACCCTACCAAGTACTTTAGCAATCCACCTTTGAAGCACATTTGGTGCTTTAAACAGTTCCTCGTGTCACAAGAGGTCTGAAAATACTGAATGAAGGCTATGACGAATGTTAATAGTGAACAGAGTTGCCTTTGATTGAGATGATGCAGCAGATACGTGAACTTAATAACTGTGGTAATGAAGAGGAAGTATCTCTGCTGTATACACTGTGCTCTTGATTATGAAGAAAGGGCATGGAGGATACTGGAACCTGATATCGGTAAGTAGCTTCACTCCCTTGGGTGCTTGAGGCAGGAGCGCCGCTCATTCTCCAAGGTCCGACGGTAACAGCATCGCAGCTTCCATGCGACGTAAAGCGAGAAGCAGGGGTACTAAGAGTTAATCCTTAAAAAACCATCACTCTCTCCCGGACATTATGTAGTCCTCCCATATTATCATAGGCCTTTGAACTGTAAATAATCCTAGATTCAATCAACTAGATACAACTCCTCTTCCAGTTGACATCACTCCTTCACCGTACCCAGTATAACGGCCTAGCCTTCTCCGACAAGAAAAACACAGACCCCAATTGATAGGAATATTGACCACCCGACATGGATGGACTTTATTTCCCTGTCGTCGACAAGCGTGAAAGCCACCTATATCCACATGCTGGCAGCAGCAATGACGGATGATTTGATGGCACATTTCTTCCCTTCTTTTCTTTAGTTGTCACGTTGTTTTCTGCGATGTTGCATTCGTTGAGAAAACCGGATCTCCGGCCACTGGGGGTGGCTATCCTGGATGCAAGGTATTAGATATACAGCAGGGACATGGGTGGGATAGTAAGTACAAATTATTCAAGCATTCCTATCAGGCAATATTCTCCTTTCTGTCAAGTTTCAGAAACAGAGTTTCTAGCGGGAAAAGAGAATCGAGACAGGAGCAAAACAACCTCAATTGCTCCATCGCCACTTTTATGGGACCCTAAATGTTTGCTCCAAGTGCTGCGGGACTGTCACACGTCCAATAGCCTGTGAATACTAACGACACAAAAATCTCGGGTGGCTAGTGGCCCCGGCTTCTCAGATCCTCTTCTCCTCACTTTGGTTAACTTCTTATGAGGCGGTGACACATGAAGTCAACAGACCTTGAAAAAGGAGATCGTAAGAGGGCGACGGTATTATTGTGATTGACTAGTTGCACATAATGAAGAGCAACATGCTGGTTCCAGTCTTCGCTAAAGTCCTGTCAGACAAAAGGGTAATGTTGTACAACATAGGGGGGTCAAACAAACATGTGCTTCTATCATGTCGCCCAGCGGAGTCGAAGCAATCTGCAGACTGTAGACTACCGTCAATTAGTGTTGCTTTGTTTGCCTGTAAATTCGTAAGCGGGAGTAATCTATCCCAAATGCTTATGAAAAGAGATATGACCTTCAGAACTACGACGGCTAGGAAGACTGGTTAATGATACTCATTATTCACAGCGATCTAATTATAAACTCGTAATTACGTTACAGCCTGCGACTGGCGCGATCCATCTCAATCCGTTTCGCCATCAGCAAGGAACTCAAACTCTAAAGCATCATGCGGATCGTCTTCAACCTGCCAGCACTTGGAAGGAGAAGCAGTGCAGAGACTGTAATCGACATCTAATAGGTACAGTGAATAGAAATATGAAAACCAATGGTGCTTGTGGTACCAACCACGGTAGCGAATCAAATGGTGTGGAACACCTGTTGTGGTAGGACAGCCCAGTGGTGAAGTATGATCATTTGTAGGTAAGCGTCTGCGTTCGTTCTTTGAGGATTCATAAAATTGACAATGCGAGGAATATCGGTGTAAGTCGTTCAAGAAAGGAGGGCAGTCAGGCTAGCAGTGAATGATCTCCAGACGCAGTAATCGAGTCGATCAACTTTGACGCGGTATGACCAGCATCCACCGAGCCTATTGAATGACCAACTTCCGACTCTTCATCCGGACATCGGGATTGGAATTCAAGACGTCTATTGTAGGGGCAACTTCACGTCTTGTACCCCTCTTTTAATGATGTCCTCCACCTTCCATCTGGGAGGTGCAAGCTTGGCTGGACGGTACTTGCGGTTCCATTCCTTTTCCATTTCCGGGGCAGGGGTCAGTTCATCGGGCGGAGGCAGAGAACCTCCCGCAATACCGGTGGAAAACTTCAGCTGCAGAACATTGCCAATCTCGTCGCATGCAGTCAGCAGGCGATCAAGGTCCTCTTTCGTGTGGGCTGCCGAAACACAGAAGCGAGCTCTCGAAGACACTAAGGGCGTAGCTGGGTAACCGACCACCACGACGGAAATCTTGCGCTTCAACATCTCATGCGAGAAGGCAGGCATCTTGGCGGGATTGAAGAGGAGCACTGGAATAATAGGCGAGTCATCATGACCGTAGACAATGAATCCAAGACGCTTCAAGCCAAGGCGCAGGTAGCGGGAGTTGAATGCCAAACGCTGAAGTCTCTCCTCACCCTGACCGGGAACGAGTTCACCACTAATGATTCGAAGGGAGGTAGAGATCTGAGCCAGGACGGGAGGCGTCGGGGATTCACCGTAGATGACACCAGCGTTTGTCGCACGCAGCTTGTCGATCATGACTTTGTCACCAGCGACATAACCACCGTTGGCTCCGAAAGACTTGGTAAGCGTACCCATGAGAATATCAACCTCCTTGGTGTCGATGCCAAAATAGTCGCACACGCCACGACCCTTGGGTCCAATGGCACCAACTGAATGAGCTTCGTCAATAAAGAGGTTGAACTTGTACTTCTTCTTCAGCGCAATAATGCCTGGCAGGTTGCACATGGATCCCTCCATGGAGTACAGTCCCTCGACAACAACCAAGATCTTCTTCCAGGGACGGTGGGTCCTAGGCTGGCCCTGAGATATAGCCTCTCGGAGCTTCTCCTCCAATTGCTTCATGTCGTTGTGCTTGAACATGCCAATGGATGCACCCGACAGACGAGCACCGAAACGGATCGATGCGTGGTTCAGTTCGTCTGAGATAATCAAGCAGCCCTTTGAGACCAAGGCCGGGAAGATAGTAGCATTGGTACCAAATCCCATAGAGAACACCATAGCAGATTCCTTGCCCACAAACTTGGCGATGAGATCCTCAACCTCCAAGTGAAGATCCCCGGTTCCGACCTCAGCGCGGGTGCTAACGGTACTAATACCGTATTTTCTGATGGCCTCCTCGGCCGCTTCTGCGCACGGGCCTTCGGATTGAGCGAAGCCCAGGTAATTGTAAGAGCTCATGTTCAGAGTGTCTGTGGTAGTACCAGTGAAATAGAAATGCTTGTTGTGGTCCTTCGTGGCGCGATCAAGCAAGGTAATGTACCTGCCCGGAACTCCAGTCACCGGGCGCTCGAAACAATCATTGATACGGAGCTTCAAACGACGGATGTAAAAGCTATCAAAGTCGCTATTCAGGGCACCGTAGCCATTGCGAGGCTTCAGATGCCGATAGTTCTCTTCCCGGAAACGCTTTCCAAAAAAGTCACGCACATGTCCAAAGGCAATTAGGATTAAGTAACTAATATAAGTCGTCAGGAGGTAATAATAAGGCGGCTCATCCATCACCGGTTCAGGGAAAGCCCCGCCATTATGCCGACTGGTATAACGGTGGCTGGGGTGACCTAGAGGGCCGAACTGAGCATGCTGCTTCGCAATCCGGCGCGTCTCCTCCGCTGACAGAGGTTGAAAAAGCGTCGTTGGCGGTTCGTCCATATTGGCGCTATCCGCCGTGGCTGTAGACAGGGAGATAGTCGGTAAGGACAGTGAAGCCGAACTGATCGGCGGGGTCGCAACGTTCGACTGCGAAATCCCACTCGCGGCGAGCAGGGACGCGTGTGCTGTCTGTGGTTCCGACTTGGACTTGGGAGACGTTGCGAAGAGCTGGCTCAGACGGTTTGATTTAGACGGAGCCTTGACGGGAATACCGCCCTTTTCAGAAGACAAGGACGGCGAGTTGGCGGAAGAGGAAGAGGTATTGGCAAAAAGATTCGTAGATTGACGAGGCATCGCAAGGCGACAGGACTAATTAGGAATCGTTTGTCTGAGGATAATGCCAAAAAAGCAGCACCGTATGACCCGATAAGGTATCACAACTTGACTGGATGTCGTCAACCCCGGTGGCAGGCGCGTCCCAACAAATACGTCCCGTAGCGGGTGATGGATGAAGTCTAAGATCCGCAATGTCAGCGTCCGGAGACCACAATGGAGGGCAAAAAGGTGAAAAACGGTGTAAATGCATCTCTATCACCACGAAGAGGTATGTGCGGGGGAATTATCAAGGAATCGAAGCAGGTGACATACCCGTGAGTAGACTACGATCCGGGAGAGCCGAAGTAGCGTTCGATGGCCTGCAATGCGGGAGGGCACCCTGCCCTGTTTCCAAGTGAATCGGCTGCTGGCGGCCGAATATGAGGGAGGAATTGTATAGGAGGGGAGAGGACCAGAGAGAAATAAGAAATCCAGAAAGCAGGAAACGGGGAAAAGGAGAGCCAGGTAAAAGAGCGCGCGAGTCTTTCTCAGAGGGTCACTGCTTGTGGAGAGTTGAGAGAGAGCAGGGCTGGGGATGTTGTGATACACAGACCCAATACGGCCCTGATACACGAACGATACACTTGGCGGGTCACTTAGCGGTGTTTCCGGGCAGCCACTGGCAGCGGAAATCTACGCCGGGGTCAGGCCATTGAAATTTTCAAGGCCCCTGGGAGGAAGAAAGGGGCAAAGCGTTGGCCGGCGAAAAAAACGACCGGCCGTATTAGCAACCGCTGCTCCACCGCGCCGTCTCAGTTCTTTTGTTTTTGTGTCGGTGAATCGATCGTGAATCGGTCGTTTGCAGATCTTCATGACGCTTCTTCCCATCTTTTTCGTCCCTGCTCCTCGCGGTGCTGCCATGATCACAGAGTGGTGGCTGATTTTCTGGTTGAAACTCGAAGTGTGATGATGACCTCATTGATCCGGCCGTGTACCTGAGAGTACCAAGGAGCAACAGTCCGACACAGGGAATGGCCAAAGAAACACCGTTTCCGTCCAGAGAGAACTGCTGCCCGATGCTTAAACGCGTTAGTGGCGATATCGAAGAAACACAAGCGGGTCCAGGTCGACAGCCCCAAAAGACACGGTTCCCAGTGACCGGGTCATTCATAGCGAACGGATCCTCTAGACGCTCGGGTGGGGTCCTCGACGGTACAGACTAGTACATAGTCATAATTATGCCGCAGTCCATTCCATTACGGTGCCATGGATGGTATGATGGGTTCCAACCGTCAGGAGGAGCATTGCCCACATAAAGAATCCTGACTCCTGGTCATAATTGATACGCAGCCACTGTTTCGATCGAGTCAGTCTAGGAATTGACCAAACTTGCAAGAGACAAGAGCTGCTGCACTTCATGGAACAGGGCCGGTAGTCAAAGATGCAGTCTCTCAGCTGGAGCTAATCAAATATTTTAGCAGACAACCACTGTATAATTTCCGAGACAAGAACAGTCTCTACCCAGACAGGGTATTAAATTGCATAACTGTCTCGGCACGGACCTGCACCTTGTTCCTTGTTCCCGCTTAGGCATCAACCATCCAAGGCTCATTTAACTATTATTCCTCCCTAGGACCGATAGGGTTCCTTGCGGGGATGCCATATTCTGAAAACAATGCCTGAGGCCTTAAACATTTGTGGTCCGGTTTCCACTAGGAGACAACGCGTCATGGTCAAATTCATACGCTTATTGATTCGGCATGGAATGATGAGTTTGCTTGTCGAGACACAGAACGCGCAGTATAGATTACAGTTAAGCTAGAAGCAGAAATAGGTATTTCGAGGAGGATCCACCGTACAAGATCATAGTTGCAAGTATTACTTTGTGTGTTCTTCTATCCTGTGAAATAGTATAAGACTTCAAATATACAGGACGCTACCCAATAGAAAAATAGGAGACCACATTATTATCGTCGAAGCGATATCATTGGCAAAGAATGGCCGATGCTTTCCGTGCCGCGGAACAGTCTTTGGAAGTGTTACCGATTCTTTCCCTCGGCTCGTTGTCCTAGTCTGAATTGTTGTCGATATGCGATAGTGGTCCGTGTCCCACATCGCTCAAGACTCCGAAATCCGGGGTTATTGTCCATTCTGAGAGAAGGTCAATTGAATCATTGCATACGCACAGCAGGAAAACCTCAGCAAGTTGGAGGATTCAATAGTGGACGCACTGTCATTATAATTGCAGGATGGCTTCTACGAACGGAGATGACGTCTTGACTGTGAAGGAACTCTGGCGCCCCTCTTCTCCAGAAAAGACGAAGATATATGAATTCAAGGAACTCGTCAGCAAGAAGCACGATGTTACCTTCAAGGATTACAATGATCTCTACCAATGGAGTGTAACAGAACCTGCCAAGTTCTGGGAAGAGATCTGGCATTATACCGAGATCAAGGCTCATAAACCATATACCAAAGTAAGCAGTTCAATAGTCTCCTTTTCTTCTTGATGAAATTTTTTTCACTCTTGTGCACTATGCCCCTTCTGACTCCCTTCTTCACTATGAGACATAAATTATATCTGACATTTATAGGTCCTGGAACATAATGTGCCTCTCTTCCCCCGGCCTGATTTCTTTGAGGACAGTCGTCTGAATTTTGCGGAGAATCTGCTCTACCCCGCAACCAACCCCCGCGATGATGACATTGCCATCATCGGTGTCACAGAGACCACCCGTGAGCACGTATCATGGAAGGAACTTCGTGAGCGTGTCCGACAGTGCACAAATGCTCTGAGGGAGGCCGGTGTACAAATTGGAGACCGGGTCGCAGGCATCCTAGGCAACAATGTCAATGCCGTGGTTGCAATGCTGGCCACGACATCCATCGGTGCATATTGGACAGCTGTATCCCCCGACACTGGTGTTCATGCTGTTTTGGAGCGCCTGAAGCAAATTGAGCCTAAAATCCTGTTTGCAGACAATGGGTCGACATACAATGGGAAGGTGCATGAAACTCACGCAAAGGTCCAAGAGGTGGTTGCAGAATTGCCATCCCTCAGCCTTGTGATTATATTTGAGGCTGTCAAAGGACACCCTTTTGACTTGACCTCAATAAAGCCACAGGCGGGTCGCATATCCACCTACGCTGATCTGCTGTCGACAATACGGGAGCCTGCAGCGCCTCTTCACTTCGAGTCGTTGCCTCCAGACCACCCCGTATATATCCTGTACTCATCTGGTACGACAGGGGCTCCCAAACCAATTGTCCACGGTTCCCTGGGAACACTGCTACAACATAAAAAGGAACATGTCCTCCACAGTGACATCCGTCCAGGTGATCGCCTGTTCTACTTCACTACCACAACGTGGATGATGTGGCACTGGCTAATATCCGGACTGGCAAGCGGAGCGACAATCATTGTCTACGATGGTTCTCCCTTCCGGCCTCTGGACTCTGAAGGTGGTAAGGGAGAGATGGCCATGCCCCGACTCATAGATGAACTCGGAATTACGCATTTTGGAACTTCTGCCAAGTACCTGTCCATGCTGGAGCAAGCAGCGCTGAACCCAAGGCAACATCCGAATCGCCCAGCATCTCTGAACACATTAAGAGCGATTTTCAGTACTGCCTCTCCATTGGCGCCGTCAACGTTTGAATACGTCTACTCTTCCTTCCATCCCGATATCATGCTTGGCTCCATCACCGGTGGCACGGACATTCTCTCGCTATTCGGAACCAGCTGTCCAATTCTGCCTGTCCACAAGGGAGAGATTCAATGCCGCGGCCTAGGTATGGCTGTCTCCGTATTCGATTACGCTGGTAACGATATCAGCCCCACCGACGAACCGGGTGATCTTGTTTGCACGAAGCCGTTTCCCATTCAGCCTGTCATGTTCTGGCCGCCTGGCCCCGTTGGCAGTGAGAAGTACCGGAAGAGTTACTTCGATGCCTTTGGCCCATCAATATGGCACCACGGTGATTTTATCCGTTTGAACCCTCACACTGGTGGGTTAGTGATGCTTGGCCGGAGCGATGGTGTCCTGAAACCAGCCGGTGTCCGATTCGGAAGCGCAGAGATCTACAACGTCGTCCTCAAGCATTTCGCGGACGAAGTCGAAGACTCACTTTGCATCGGACGTAGAAGAGAGGGCATCGATACGGACGAGACTGTGGTCCTCTTCGTGAAGCTGGCTTCACCGTCAGGCTCTTCGACTACTATTTCCCCAGACCTGGTAGCCCGCATTCAAGCAGCTGTTCGCAAAGAACTCAGCCCACGCCATGTTCCTGGAATCGTGGACGCCTGTCCAGAGATCCCAGTTACATCGAACGGTAAGAAAGTGGAAAATGCTGTAAAGCAAATCCTTTGCGGTTTGAACATCAAGACCGGTGCGAGCGTTGCCAATGCTTCTTGTCTCGATTGGTACCGAGACTGGGCCGCAAAGCATCCATAAGCACGTCAGCGTCATATTATTTCATATACATACCATGACAATGTCGTCTCCGCTCTTTCAACTTGAAAATCAATATTTAGACAGGTAGACTATAGATAGATGGAGCCTGCACATAAACATAATCAAAATTTGATCTCATGCATTGAAAACAGCAGCCAAGTCCTATTCATTATGTTCATCTAAGAATCATCACCCTCTCACGAGATCAAGTCACGAAGATTACCTCATCCTCTAAACAAAACAACCCCGCATAATCATTCTTAAATTAGGTTTGCAATTTAACTCGTGCCAAAAAAATCTTCTTAGTCTAATACTGTATCTGGCATGGCTACTACTACCCTTCGTAAAATCCCTGTTCCTAACTTCCACATGATCACGCTGGGATCAGATCTGATGGCAGCAAGGATGTCCCTCAGCCAACTCTCACCATTTTCTTCGGTTCAATTCTCAGCCCTATAAAACATGTAGTGATGTAAGTTCCCAATCATCCATACCTGAAAAGTATCAAATTGCGAAGTGTGGAAGTGACGTCTTCTTGACATGATAGGATAGTCGTTTGCAGGCTTGAATCGCCTCAGGCCACCAGTGGTGGCTGAAGATTATGGCTCGCCTTTTTCAGGCCGGATGAATAAGACCCGGGTAACTACACATTGAAGCTGAGATTAGATATCATTTTGTTCAGCACGGGCCGCTAGAAGCTGAATTGAAGTAGGTTGGTTCAGCGCTCTATGACATACTTGACTCGGGGAGCGGAGACAGGTGGGATATTAGCATTATCATGATTATTATTATTAGACTATTTCTCAATAGGTCCTGGTATATAAAGAGCGAACGGAGCTGATTTATGATCTCTATGGCGTGGAAACAGAGATACTCCTGTTCGTTTGCTATACAAACTTCTTGACCATCTCTACAAATTAAATCACCATGTCGAAGCACATGCGTGCTACCGTTTGGGAGGGGGAACCCTACCATATGACTGTGAAGGACTGGCCAATTCCAAAAATCAGAGATCCCCAAGACGTGGTTGTTCGACTCACCACTGCTGCGATTTGCGGTTCGGATCTGCATGATTATCATGGTGCGCATATAGAATATCTTTGAGATCCTGATATGGACACGAGTTAATATCAAGATTAGGTCGTCTTGGAAGCAAGAACCCACCGTGGGTGATAGGCCACGAAGGAGTAGGTATCGTCACGGAAGTCGGCGACGCTGTCTTTTCACTCAAGAAGGGTGATCGTGTCATCATCTCGTGCGTATATCATTGCCCCAGTTACGAAGCTAGATACTCCGTCATGGGTATAGTACTAATTGATATAAAGTGCGGCCGTGTCTTGCGGCTTCTGTGACAATTGCATAAAAAACAACTTCTCTTACTGTCTCAATGTCAATCCTCCCTCTGAGGGTGGTCTGTTTGGGGAGGGAGCTGATTTTGGTAACGTTCATGGCCATTTCGGGGGCACCCAAGGTTTGTTCAACCTTTTTCAATTGAAACAAGAAATAGAATCGCTAATTTTGTCTTACCAGCGGAATATATACGAGTTCCATTTGCTGACGAGAGCTGCCTCTTGATCCCACCTGGAAAGGATAAAGAGGCCGACTTTGTGATGGTCAGCGACATATTTTGTACTGCGTGGGTAATATATTTCTCTGCCTTCAGCAACTCAAACTGATTATCTCTCAGTTGGTGGGGTCTCAGCGTCTCTGGCTACCAACCCGGTGATTCAGTTGCCATCTTCGGAGCTGGCCCAGTTGGTCTGCTTGCAGCACATAGTGCCATCATCCAAGGTGCTCGAGTCGTCTATGTTATTGACCATATAAAAGCTCGTCTCGACAAGGCTGAAGCCATTGGTGCCGTTCCTATCAACTTCACCAAGACGGACCCTATTGCGGAGATCATGAAACATGAGCCTCGTGGCGTCAACCGCAGCCTGGACTGCGTTGGATTCGAATGTCTCAATGCAGATCTCAAGTCTGATCCCGGCTATGTCATCTCACAGTGTATATCTGCGACGGCCCCCTCTGGCGGTATCGGCATCGTAGGTGTTTACTGGCCCTCGACAGGGCCGACCCCAGGAGCACCACGATCAGATCCAGCTCTGAGTACATTCCCTGTCCCTGTTGGAGAACTCTGGGCAAGGGGAGTCACAATTGGCACAGGAGTCGCTGAGATTCGAAAATACCAGCCTCTTCTGAGGGACTTGATTGCAAGCGGCACCGCGAATCCAGCGTTCGTTGTCAGCAAAGAAGTGAGCATTGAGGATGTCCCGGAGGCGTATCGAGAATTCTCTGCACACAGACAGACAAAGGTGCTTATCCGCTTTGATTGGAGTGAGCCCGAAGAACAAGAGCCAAAGAGTAAGCGTCAAAAGCGTGCTCATCGGCCAACTATTGCCAATGGAAATGCTCCCGAGAGCGTAGCGGATACTTTTCGAGGAAACATCCATTAAGTGTGGAAATATATTTGTTTCCTTGTCTGATATTCGGTGCTACATTTTTGTATTTTGACATCTCTGATGAAACCTAAACTATATGATGCTGTGTAGTATGAATATGTTGTTACATATAGCCGATTCCGCTCTAAGTCTCTTTGTAGGGTGAGTGAGTACCAATGGTGTAGTATTTCGAGAACAACCAGAGTACTTACTACAGCTTGCTCAACAGACTGCGGAAATTTTGCCGATAAGAATTATATCTTCAGTCACTCTTGCTCCTGCTGCGTTTTAGTAATAATAGATCATCTGGACTTCAACTAAGATCTGATTAGATAATCGGCATTGATGTCGGGCCGATGCATCGCCGCTCCGAGCCAAGGAAGAAAGCTTCCTGGCTTTTCCAAACATCTTCCGCTGAGTGAAGTAACGATAATAGAAGAAACGGAGAAGAGGACCGTCAAACTTCGTTTCCTGTTTTCAGATTTGCAATAATGCGTCGCTCAGCGCTGCGGGCGGTCGAGTCGGCTAAGCCACTCACTCGAACTGTTCCTCGCGCAGTCTCGAGGAACTTCGCTACTGCTATCGGAGAGCCGAACGTCAAGGTATGTAATGTCCCGGGCTGCTCAATAATACATGTTTTTCTAACATGTATATCTTATTTAGGATCCCGCAGAGCTTGACCAGATTACAACTCTCCCAAATGGAGTCCGTGTGGCTACCGAATCCCTCCCGGGTCCGTTCTCCGGTGTTGGCGTTTATGTCGATGCTGGGTCTCGGTATGAAGATGATAGTCTTCGAGGTGTGAGTCATATCATGGATCGTTTGGCATTCAAATCGACAAAGTCGCGATCAGGGGATGAAATGCTCGAGGCACTGGAGGCACTTGGAGGAAACATCCAATGCGCGTCGTCCCGCGAGTCCTTGATGTATCAGTCCGCGAGTTTTAATTCCACCGTTCCAACTACTCTCGGTCTCCTGGCGGAGACAATCCGCGAGCCTCTGATCACGGACGAGGAAGTCGATCAGCAGCTTGCGACTGCGGAGTACGAGATCCGAGAGATCTGGTCGAAGCCGGAGCTTATTCTACCCGAGCTGGTTCATATGGCTGCGTACAAGAATAACACACTCGGAAACCCGCTGCTATGTCCGGAGGAGAGGTTGGGAGAGATAAACAAGGCTGTTATTGAAAAGTACCGCAAGACTTTCTTCAATCCAGAGAGGATGGTCGTTGCCTTTGCCGGTGTTCCGCACGAAGAGGCCGTGAAGCTCACCGAGAAGTACTTCGGAGATATGAAGAAGAGCGAAGGCCCTGTTCTTTCTGGGATTGGAATTGAGACTACTCTTTCGGATTCTCCTTCCGCGAAGAAGGAGGGTGAGGTGCCTACCGTCCCTCAATTCAGTCCAACCTCAACGACATCCAATACTGCGAGCATTTCGCAATCGAAAATCCTTTCGAAAATTCCTTTCCTCAAAAAGCTCTCCGCCTCTAACAACGATACGACTGTCACACCACTCGACCCCAGTCTCATTCAGTCATCGACATTAGACCTCAGCCGATCTTCCCACTACACCGGTGGGTTCCTTTCGCTTCCTCCTATTCCGCCTCCCGCAAACCCTATGCTCCCTCGTCTGAGCCACATCCATCTCGCTTTTGAAGCACTTCCAATCTCCTCTCCGGATATCTATGCTCTTGCAACCCTGCAGACCCTCCTCGGAGGTGGTGGGTCGTTCTCTGCTGGTGGTCCCGGCAAGGGCATGTACTCTCGTCTGTACACCAACGTGCTCAATCAGCACGGATGGGTCGAAAGCTGCATTGCCTTCAATCACAGTTACACAGACAGTGGTCTTTTTGGTATCTCGGCGTCGTGCAGTCCCACACGAACTGCTCAGATGCTCGAGGTCATGTGCCGTGAGCTGCAATCCCTGACCTCCGACTCAGGCTACTCCGCCTTGCAGCCTCAGGAGGTCAACCGTGCTAAGAATCAGCTCCGTTCTTCTCTTCTAATGAACCTAGAGTCGCGCATGGTTGAGCTGGAGGATCTCGGTCGGCAGGTCCAGGTCCACGGCCGCAAGATCCCAGTCACAGAGATGTGCCAGAAGATTGAGTCCCTGACTGTGGAGGATCTGCGACGGGTGGCTAAGCAGGTCTTTGGCGGTCACGTCCACAATCAGGGACGGGGTACTGGTAAGCCGACAGTCGTGTTGCAGGAGGGAGAACTGGAGGGCTATAAGTTGCGACCGTTTCCATGGGATGAGATTCAGGAGCGGATTTCGCGGTGGAAGCTAGGAAGGCTGTAGACACTTATGGTTCCCCGATGTGTTTGTAGAACTGGCTTTATCTTCACTTCCGATTTAATGTACAATATAGATTTTGAGATGACGCTTTCCCCTTTTGCGGGCAACGGTGATTTGCATAAGACGGCGGCGCGTGAAGAGTGATGATACTCATGGTAACAGCTACCACCAATACTAGAGTATATAGACAATAATGAAGAATGCTCACCTCATTTGAAGATTGAAGGTGCACAGACTGTTTCGTCAACAGACAAATAGAGCTTGTCTGTGCCCCGACACTCGGCGGCTACGGATAGACGGATTTCAGGACTTTACGGTCGCATTCAAAAGCAGCTGTGGTTAATCTTTCTGACGAGAATGCAGCAATGACATTCGAGACGCTCTCTTTAAAATACAGCAACCAGTGTGATCTGGTCTTCTTTATTGATGAAATCGCTTTGTTTTGAATGTAGCGATAGATGTCACGTTCGTCATCGGACCCGAGGTGTCCAAGCTCCTTGCCGCTTTTGGGGCGGGAAAAAGTTGGACTCGATTCGACCGCCCGAAAGTCCATCTCTCATCCGGGTTCCAACTTCGACAACTTTACATCCCCGAACATTCATCAACTGTCAAGTTCCCGGTGTAGATTGTGCATCTTTTTCTTTTCCTGTGACGGTATATTTCTTCTTTCTGGGATACCATTTTTATTCAATTTTTAATACACCACCGTCACAATGGTCAAGCTTACCGAGGTCGAGGACGAACACTTCAAGGAGAAGCCTGTTCCTACCAAGAACGAGGTGCTCCTTGCGTCTGATGATGAAGATGATGACTTTACCGACACTGGTGAGTGGATGGCCCCTTTTTTTCCCACTATTCTGGGATCTCAGGATGGGAGTTTGTTCGCCGGAGTGCCAGCAGCTACGATCGCTCGCACGCGATCAGATCCTGCATCGGCAGAGCGTTCTCCTCTCAATCATGTCAGCACCTTTCTCGATTTCATCTCAGTGTCGCGAACTGGGTCGCGAGACACTCTGCATATAATCCCTCTGCAAATAAATCATCCCGATAATGGAAGTTGACACTTTCTCTTTTCCGATGTTCAGAGTCCGAAATCTCCACCGACTCCGCCCTTGACATTGAGAATGAGACTCTTTACGAGCGTATCACCGCTCTGAAGGACATCATCCCTCCGGCTCAGCGCCGCACAATCTCCAACACTGTTTCTTCCATCACATCTTTCACAAAGTCCAGCCTACTGTTCAGCGGTCGGGCGCTGTGGATCCTGAGCACCAGCGCCTTCCTGATCGGTGTCCCGTGGGCTCTGGCCTACGCTGAGGAGGAGCAATACGTTCAGATGGAGCGGGAGCAGGGTATGATCCGGGGTGCTAATGAGGTTCGTTGACACTTTCCTACGCATTATTATCACTTTTGGTTCCAGTAATTGCGGCTTTCATGGCCGGTGTAAGGCCGCCTGCATCGTGGAGCAAAATGCTTTTTCGTGTCGATTTGCAAGAGTAAAGGAAAAAAAAAGTTTACAACCATTTGCAACCAGCGATGCTAACATCATTCCTCTTACGCAGATGCTCACCCCTGGCCTGACTCATCCCGAGGAGCACAAGAGCCAGCCCTCTTTGTAAAACCGCCCGCTTAAAGAAAGGGAGCACAGGGCTGCGGGGAGGACCTGAGCCGATCTATTTTCGTCGATAGATCGGGAGACTACATCCTTGACGTCAGCCATTATCCATATTGTCTAACGGTGTGCAAGAAAAGCCGGGGCTACAGGAATAGTGCCGATTGCATTTCGAACGAAGCCGCCGAAAATGTTTGAAGTTGAAGGCAGTATGGTTTTGGGAGTCATGGTTGTCCTGGATGTTAGGTCTACGAGCTGGGAAACTGGAGGTCGCCCCCAACGCTTGGATCCCTCTGTATTCTCTGTACTTCTGCCATTTTTATCCTCTCTGACTCTCACCCTGCGGATTGCATATAAACGTGATCCGTCATGTACTTGTACTACGATTCTTTATAACTCTGTGATTTATACATGTCATGGGATGTCCAAATGGATTCTGTTAAGACTTTTGATGATCCTCTCGTTATGTCATGAACACGTAAATCTAAATTAAGATAGCCTGATATACCTGAAACCATCATAAGAATCAGGCATATCAACACATTCTTTCCGTTCATTATGAGCATATCCATCTCGTCATCATATTTTCGTTAGCGGAGGTCTCAAGAGACTATCCTGGAATAGTATGTGCCATAAAGGAAATACAGGAAATGTAAAATTAGGGATGTTAAATTAGGGGTATCTTTGAAAGGGCGATCCTTCTTAGGAAGATAAAAGATTGGGAATAATCATCCTCGAATCGGGTAGAATATGTATCAAGGCAATTGTGGTCTCTTGCCCAGAGCAAGAAATATGTCCGTTGACAATGTAGGTAGGTATTCCTGAAGAACAAACATGAATTCACGGGAAAGAGGGCAAGCTACCACCGACTCTCCTAATAATATTGTCAGCAATCTCATAGGGAAACTTTAGATAAGGGCGGAGTTCGTACTGTCGTTTCCCTGGCAGCTTTCAGATTGATATGGAAGTCACGCCAGAGTCTCTTGACCTCGCCACTTTCGACCATGCTGTCGACGACCTCGTTGGCGTACTTGGTCTGCCGCTTTACACTCCAGTGGCTGCGTTCGATTATTTTGTCATCGGTGAAAACACCTTGTCGCTCTAGGTAGTCAATGACCCATTCGTTGAGGTGGAAGCGCCAGTGGACGAGGGTGTGAGCCATTGTGGCTCGGGATTTGCAGTGTCTGAGATGGGGTTAGTTGCTGATAGAACTGGCTATATTGTTGTATAGGAGAGCTCTGAAGATCAAAGAGTCAGAGCAGGAATGCTAACCTTCCCAAGTAGAACCGCCTATCTTCATCTGGCAATGGATTGCCTTCCCGATCCTTGTCCCTGGAGTCCAGAGACTCCTCCGATTCCTCATCACTGTCCTCCTCATCGGAAAGAGGTTCAAGTGTTTCGAGGGAATAAGGCTTCCCGTAGAGTTTGATGTCGAAAGACGCCGGGTGACCAGACCTGTTGCAAGCATCGCAAGGATGGCCTTCAGTGATCGGGAAAAGAGTCACCTCAATTTGTGGCCTAGCCATTAGAGCCCTACGGAAGTCGGAGTTCCACACTGTAGAAACGAGCTGAGAACCGGCTCGACCTTTGACCTCATCTTCCAGTTTCATAAAAGCAACTTGGTAGACAGGATCATTGCGAGGAAAAGCTGGATTGAGCTTGTTATGCACCATCCATTCCACAACATCCCTGAAGAACTCTTTAGGCTGTTTGTAGCTGTGCCGTGTAAATTCGAAAGGCACATCGGCAAGATCGGTGGGTACGCCTAATTCAGTTTCCTCATCTTCGAGGACGAAATCCTCCTCATAACGGTCCAAGTCCTCATTTTCAGATATTTGTGGTTCAACATCACTGTTTTCGGTGCGTTCTAACTCGGACTCATCCCCGATTTCCTGTACCGATTGGTCCTGTTCGCTATCTAATTCCTCTTCTGGTTCATTCTCTGAGACACTTGTCGCTTTTTCACCAGCACGCCTTCGACGAAGCAACTCCAGCTGTTTCTGTCGAGTATGACGTGCAGAATCTGCTAGTCGACCACGAGTGCGTGTCTTCTTGACCGCTGCATCGAACTGTCAGCATGGACTATACATATTGAAACAATGGAGATGAGTCACCTGAATCCTTCAGATCCTCGAGGTCCTCTTCCAGATCAAGTCTATCCTGCTCAGTAGTCTGGCGAGGAGTCCGAAGAGCCTCTGCTCCGCTGTACAGTCTCCTGCGTTTCGCAGGAGAGGAGACTACTAAATCGTCTGATTCATCTAAATCATCAACAGAGAATGCAGTACTCAGCGCTGCTCCACGCTTCAGTCGTCGAGAAGTCGGGCGGGTCACGATCTCTTCCTCCTCAGTTGTCTCCAGAGATTCCTGATCAGAAAGATGCTGAGCTGAACGTCGCGTACGAGACGAAGACGCAGCCAGAATCGGCGACTCTGAACCATCTCGAGACTCTCTAGACGCCTCAGCTGGCTTTATCTTCTGTGGCGTCCTGATTTCCAGACCAAACTCCCGATTACCTGAACTCCCATCTGCCCCGCGCGAACGAAGCTTCCTGCTTGAAGAAGCCTTTCCCTTTGACCCCTCCCCCTTGCGCGACTTCATTGTTTGTACCGGTGTAGTAGATCCTTCAGAGCTGCTTTCGTTCTCTTCTTCCTCGGCGACCGCTTTGAACTGCCTTCGTCTACGAGCAGAAGCTTGAATGACGTCGTCATCAGATGAGGAATCTTCTGCTGTTAAGCTGCTCGGTAGGGACGATCGTGGTCGTGTGACTTCAGATTTCTGCAGTTCATCTTCACTCGTCTCTTCCTTCATGTGCCCTTCAACCCGCAATGTCAGTCACAATGGCTTTCCTCTTCTCTTTCTTCTCAAAATAAACGACGACCTAGCACTAAGATATTCTCACCTTCATCATCATCATCTTCTTCTTCCTTTACCCTCACCTTTGACATCTTCTTCCCTTTCCTCCCTGACTTCTTAACCGGAGTATTCATGGTTGTAGTCGACGCATCGCGAGCAGCGGAACGAGTCCTTGACGAGCGCGCATCTTTGCGAGTAAAAGACGGATAATCATCTATTCGTAACCTGCTGCGGGAAATAGTCGCTTTTGAAGGATGCTCATATCGAACGTTCGCCACGCGGTCTGAGCCAGGACTATGCTCAAGATCCGGGGAGGACGCCACGGGCGTAAAGGATAGACGCGTCTGCTTGACTTTGCCGTATGTGCGGGGCATGGCGGGCGTGGCAGCTTAGATGCTGCATGTATTGAAAGTGGTTGCGGAGTGGGATGCGGTATTGGTGCTTTCCATGTGGATAGAATAATTAGTGGAAATTCCCAAGGGAAATGTATAGGTTATGTACGGTGTGAGCTTCTCCAGCATTTGCTGGTCATCTTATCTTTGAAGTTTCGCGGCTCGTTTCGCGTAGATTTGGTACACGAAATCACGTGCACGTTATTGATTAATTGGAGTGTCGTAGACTTATGACGTATATTCCCTACATGTTGCTTTTTACTAGAAATATGGTAGCTTCTTGATTCAGTTGAACATTGTATCTCATATTTCAATAATGATAATATATAATATGTTGAACTGCAAATAGTCTAGAGTCCAAGGATGAGGACCGGCCAACCACCATGCATATAGAAGGCAGTCATATATCCAAACGCCAATAATGCATCTCAAAACGCCACGTGAAGGCAGATTTGACTGCCATAATGCTCGCCAAAAGAATATCCAATAAGAAAACCAAGCTCAAAGGTGCACCTTCCTTAGCATCATATATATCATTCAGAAGGGTCGGTATTGGTAGCAAGAAAACTCTGCAGAGAACCAGTCTAGTTGGATGGTCCGTTAGACGGTACCATACCGTTCGTGACCGTCAGCCAGAAGAGCTTGCTCCTCCCGTACGAGATTCCGGTCGGGCGAAACAGAAGGGATCCAGCCTCTCATCCATCCGCTGACTCTCCTCCACCTGCTGCGGCCTCGATCATCGACACTGATCACAGATACCTCACCAACCTCGCCATACATGACAAACTGGAGGCCCATGAACCCATCCAGACCAAGGACACCAGCAGCACCGAGGAAGAATGGAATAGCTCTTCCAATCCATTCCACACGGTTATTTCCCTCCGGTCCAACCCAGCCACCACTGCCATATGCTGGCAAGTCGTACCAGGCGTTGGGATTCGTTACGAGTGATGCGGAGTAGAAGAAGTTTCCACAGAATGCGGCCAGGAAGAGAAGTGGGGATAGGCCCGCAGTACTTTTTCGGCAGTAGTTCTTGTATAATTGAGGAAGTCTAGAGCCAAGATACAGCAGCGTAGACGTCCATGATAGTATACGTCCTGCAATCTCGATAGGAGTCTCTGTTGGCTCCTCTAGAAGCTGCAGGCGAGAAGGTGAGCCTGTGGGAGATGCATTTGCCAAAACAGCACAAAGCATAGATGCCAAAAGAACCGTCTTCGGAGATGCCATGGGCATTAACAACCCGTTTCCAGCACGGGTGACTGAACGACTTGATGATCCGAGCTTCTCATTGCTGTAGGACATAGACCGACTTTCTGGTACATACTGGAATGATCCCTTCCTTTCTCCTGCATCTTTCGGCTCAGTTTCGGATGGGATATCGGTTGGAGAAATATCTTCGCTTGAAGCATCTTCGAATGGAGAAACTCCTTCAAAGAATTGTCCGCCTTCATTTCCATCGTACTCGGAGTAGATTCCATTTTTCCCTTTCTGCTCTGGCCGGAAATAAGTGTACCAGTAATATTGAATCACGAGCACCACGTCAACGAAGACATAGTAACCGGCAACTGTCACCTGCCAACCAGCCTGCCGTGTGAATAGAGCGCCTAGAAGGTTCGTCGTATCGCCCAGACACCACTCAACGAGGAAGAACGGCGACAGGCCAGCGGTCGATTTGAGGCTGTAGTTCTTGTAGATTTGCGGGAGTTGTGCGAACAACCATGACACAATGCTTAGTGTTCCCAGCAGTGAGGAGATAAGTGCGAGAGGCGTAGGAATGCAGATATGAAAGAACGAAGTGACGGTAGCAAGAAACGGTGAGGTAGGTTCGCAATGTTGAGGAAGAGAACTAAGACTGACGTCCTGCAGCCATGAGAAAGACATTATCTAGCAGACCAAGGGTGTCCAGACTTGGTTTTCACCCGTATCTCTTATGACTTTCGGAACCGTGTTGATATCAGAGATCGTTCACGAGTGTCACACAGCTGTCGAAAGCAGGTGAACTTCGTTAGATGATAGTAAGAAAGAAGGTCTAGTTTCAGAAGATAGACAGGATCCGATTATTCAATTAGGAAATGTGGGCCTTGGAGTCACTTTAGGCCTCGAATAACCCCGGAATCTCGATTTGGTGATTCCCCCCAAGAAGGTGGAGAATAGGTCGTTATCAGATAACGGAACAGGAAGCGCACGAGAGATCGACAGGACTCTCTAGATAGAAAGAATCAACGTACGAAGGGATATCTTCGTACGGTTTATGGAAAAGAGAGTGGTATGAAGAGTAGGAAAGCGTGGGAAGGGAGAAGGAGAGGAGAAACACAAGGCGAGGCGTGGGAGTCACGCAGATGACCACCGGATGGGGAAGTCTGGCATAGCGGCTGTGTAATCGTTGACTAGTTGAGTTATGCTAACTATCAGTGGGCTATCTCAGCGATAAGCCATCTGTCTCTCGCTTCGTGGATCCTTCCCCACACGCGAGTCTCGGGAAGAGTAATGCTCGGGACGAGCAGGAAAGTCTCAGGACGCCGCCCGGAAGGGAAATATGATAAGCGAAGTCATCGCCACTCGTCGCGTGTCCTGGTCACGCCGTATATCTTGACTTCACCGGGATCCCCGTCTGTGCGAGAGGCAAAGGCCGAAAGAGACATTCTGGCGGAGAGGAGGTCAGTCGAGTCTGGCTCCGAGGACGGAGCTGATAACGGCCCTCACCCCATAGGCTCCTCGTTCTTGGGGTTCGCCGATCGTCCTGAAGTGAGGCTTGGAGGCTGCAGCTTGAGGGTCGGATTCATAATGGATCAACCACAGGAACTCTCCCATAAGAGCTGAGGGAGTCGAACATCAGAACAGAGTTGGTAGAGGCCGGACCGGGAGATCTCACACTTTGCGGGGATTGATGTTCCTGCTTCCGCCCAGATCTCGCTGCGCCTCGTCTCCATCACATCATTCGCTTCCCTTAGAGTCAGGGATCTACAACGCGTGGCTGGCTGAGATCCTTCGGACGAACGGTGCAATAACCCTATCCAATTAAGAGATACTAACAAGGCACGACGAAGCGTATACAGCAGTCTGGACTTTATGATACTTATTACGATAATATCCCGTTGCAAAAGGGTCCCGCAAGAAGCCACGGAGTAATTACGATGATCCAATGATTAAGCACCTGCTCGGCGTGATGTGATTTTCTGATCATTATTGTTTGAGTCGGTAAATGGGATACAGTCACCAGGGTAGCTAGAAACGCCATCCACATCCTTCGAACTGAATAGGACATATTCTTCCATGGGTTAGCTCTCGTATTCACATAAGTAAAAAAGTGGAGGTAATGTCCAGCAGGGGGATTTGAGAATCGATATAATCCACGCAGAACGCAGGCGGGATCAAAATAAAAGAGAAGTATGCCACGTAATCTCTCAGGTACTTATTAGACCCACAACACCAAATGAAGAATATAAATGATCCATGACCATGCTGGATCTTTCAATGCCACTAAAAAAAATTATAAGAGCGGGAAGTTCCAGTCCCAATGTAAGTAATACCTGCCAGAGGTGAGTAGCTATTGCCATGCATTTCCTGCAACCCATGCGACTGCGAGAGCTACGCCTGCCATTTGTCGTGACCGCCTCTCAACATGGGAGCCTTCACCTGCAAGAATATCAAATGCATTGCCAGACCCTCCAAAACCTTTGGTGGCTGCAGCGGGTATCGAGTTCGTCTTAGACGAAGACGATGAGGATGAGGATGATGATTTCGGTTTTGAAGGTTCGACGCCGGCAGTGGTCACTGCTGTCGCCGTGCTGAGAGTAATGCTGAGTGTCGAAGGTGCCGTCGTCGAGGCAGAAGTTGACTCTGATGTTGTCGTGCTTGAGGTTGTCGCTGCTGAAGTTGACTGCGGTAGCTGCGAAGTCGATGTTTGCGTACTGCTTTGTTGTTCGGTTGTGGTAGTAACTTTGCTTTGGCTAGTTTTAGTTTTCGTTGTTGTCTCTGTCGAACTAGTATCAACGGTTTGCGACACCGTTGTACTTTGAGCCGAGGAGGTCGAGGAGGTCGAGGGGGTTGAGGAAGTTGAGGAGCTCGAGGAGCTTGAGCTCGAGGAGCCCGGACAGAGCGTCGACACTCCCTCTCCTTGAAAGAAGAGCCCTATCAAACTATCTTCCCCCGCCCGTTGTCCTTCGCACGCCTCGTTCAACAAAGTACTAATTGTCTCCAATCCGGCTATACAACTCGATGAACAAGTATGCCCTTTCTTGAAATCCTTTGTAGTACAACCGGAGATATCGTCCTCCCACACCGCTGTACATGCCTTCGAAAATCCTGAGATGGACTGAATATCTGACAGAGAAACCGAATCTGCATACGAGACACAAGAGTATAGCAGAACTGTCAGGAGCAGAGACTTCTTCCAGGGTGAGACCATTGCAGTGGATGCCATCCAGAAATCTGATACGAGTAGACAGACTGTCTACTAAACCGAAACCAAAGAAAGATGGTTGGTCTCAAGTAAATTATTCCAGTAAGGCTGATGGGTTGCGCTCTTGCTAGAACGGCTTTGATGCGAATGACCCGCAATGTAATCACCGCTCAACACTTCCTGCGTGTAATCGAAGGGATATATGATACCCGGCACAAGTGACTCTAGGAAGTAGATCGGTGTGTAGAGTCGAATGAATGAGACGAACAATGTCTGACACAAAAGTTGACCAGGCAGAGAAAGGGAAAAGGACTCGATGCTTTCCTATTAAATTAGAAGCCACAAGATTCTTGGTAGACTGTCGAACTAGTAGCGTTATAGTTCAGATCCCCTTGAGCTCACAGCAGCAGGGCCAAGCAATAATGCACTGAAAAATGCCTATCCAGCAGCAGAACACCATGCATTAGTGTCCAGCACTATTCTAGCAGTGCGTGATGGCACCGACCGGATGCATGTCGCAATGTATCGAGAAGAATAAAAAGCGCCTCGAGGCTTGAACCACGATATGGCTAGCACAGTTAACAAATACAATACGGCGGCATCACCGGGAAAGACAGGTCAAGGAGCCGTGAGGCGATATTATTATTATAACAGACCAAGTATTGCCAAGTGTGTCAGAATCTATTCTCTCTGTCCGAGAAACATCGGCACCCAACAGATCGTCCAGGTTTCCCTCATGGTCGATCAATGACGAACCCTATATCAAATCATCAACGGGCTTTACCCCTTGCAGCTGCAAGAGTGGGTAGAGATGGGCAGACGATCACATCTCCCACGAATGGCGAACCGCGTCCGAGCTTCCCAGATCGCAGGTGAGACATGCTTTTAGAGATGGTTCGTATCAGGCGCCTGCTCTGGCTGAAACTGCAGCACCATCTAAGTACCTTGAGCTTGGCCTTACCACTTTCGGCATGTGTCCTGAAACAGGGGATATGGAGATCTTGTCAAATCATTGGTGGTTGCACTTCAGCTCAACGTTTAGCGAACATCACCGTCTCAACGTTGCTTGCCACTTAGTGGGTGAGAGGACTGCGTCCACTTCGTGAGGATGCTGTTAATGTTTTTCCAATGTCGTCATAGTGTGTTTTAGAAAACCTCCGATCCCCATCCAAGTTGCTCGTATAGTGGGGTGCTGGAACCGACACGACCCGGGGCGGCAGGCAGTTACCTATTCAGGCAATTTGGCTCTGGTATTCTAAGGCCCTTTTTCGGGATTGTTTCAATGGTCATTGCATGTTGTGGATTTGTAACCTCCGAACTTACTGTTTTGGTAAGCACCAGTTGAGATACGTCGTAAATAATAGCACTATTGGAGACCTTCACCCCGCCAGACAACGGATCAATGATGTCTAATGGAGAGACAAAATACTTCTATTCTCGAGGCGCATTTCTTGGGGAAACAGCTTTTTGGAGTCTCACATTCGATCAGATTGATACATTCAATGTAATCTGAGTGCGTCTATAAATAGAACAAGGTACTATATCATAACATATCATTCATCTCATCATGAGATTATTAATGCCAACCGTAGCGGGAAATCCAATAATGATAAAGCAAAGCAAATCAATCAAAATCCAGCCACAACAAGAAATATAAAAACCTCTCAAGAGTATAATAGAGAAAAAGACCCATAAACCAAACTCATAACCACAGAAGACATCACAATAGACAAAGGCGCACTAACTCCCAGAGTTGTTGTCGGATCAGATCACTCCTCACCACTTCCCGCCCCAGGAGCTCCCGCCAAAACTGCCTCCCTGGTTAGGAGGATATCCTTGGCCCTCATGGTGCTTATGCTCCTTAATTTTATCACCAATAAAATTACCAAGGATAGCACCACCAACCGCACCCAAGAGGCCATGGTTCTTCTTATGGCCTAGGTAGTAGCCGGCAGCACCACCGATGAGGGAGCTGCCTAGACCCCGCTCGCCTTCCGCTGCGTTGGGGTCTGCAGCGCCTTCAGGGTACTGGGCGTGAGGGTTGTTCGGGTCATATGGCTGTTGCGGCTGTTGGGGGTTAGGCGATGGCGAGTAGCCGCGGGTATCGGTGGCGTCGCCGCTTGGGAGATGTGTTAGTCTCTGCTTTTATTCCAAAAGAAACATATGATGGGTAGGGAAGGATAGACATACTAGTATCCCTGGTGACCCTGCGGGTTACTATTATCATAAGCACCGAACTGCTGACCTGCCTGACCGTGCTGGAAACCACCGGCCATCGGCGGACCGAAGGAGTCCTGTCTCCGTGGAGGGCCGAAGTTCTCTGGCGGCGCACCGCCTTGGTACGGTGCTGGAGGCTGGTATGAGTTGGGCTGTTGCTGGTATGGATAACTGGGGTCTTGCTGTGGTGGTTGTTGGTACCCGCCGTACGGTTGTTGTGGTTGCGGTTGATAGGCAGGGTCTTGATAATATTGACCTCCTTGAGGCTGGGGAGGGGCATATCCTCCCGGTGGAGGAGCGGAGTAGTATTGGTTGTTGTTGTATGGGTCGGACATGATGTTAAGATGTGTTGTGGATGTGGTTGGTATGAAAAGGCAGTCCCTTGAGGATGATGCTTCGGTTGTAGTTTGAAGAAAAAAATAAGCAGGACGGTTGAGATAATATATACGCTCTTACCTTCTCCTATTCTAAGCGCTCAGTGGGGTAGGATGAAGATGACCCCACCTAGGCACGTGTGACGGCTAACGGTTGTTGGGAAATCAGCTAGATTTAGGTACCTAGTGTTCGGTTAGATTAGTGCTCAAGCGTCCCGGGCTGAGCAGTGCCACACTACTGTATGTGTAATGGGGCTTATGACGTTCTGCGCCCCGCCATCAGCAGGGCGCAGCAGGGGATTCGAATCTTTACCGTCTTCTAGAGCGTTTTCCATGCATCTCAGCTTTGCCTGAACAGCGGAGATATGCATGGAAAATAGAAGAGGCGATTACAGGATGAGTCAACGGTCTTCGTCGGGCGTCTTCGCCTGCAACTGGGCGGTGTACGAATAGGCACCACCTACTTGCCTCTGGATGCTACTGCGAATGACAGCGTGAGTGAAAAATAGGCTTTACATAAGACAAATATTTGAGAGAAGTTCTTGATCAAAAGAAACCAAGCGCCACCTGTGGCTGTGGCGAAGATAAGAATTGTTGTTATGTATATAGACAAGCATGGGGGTATTTAAAGGAAGAAGAAGCCTGACGTCCAAAACCGCCGGAGTGCTGAAAGAAAATGGTAAAAGTAAGAATGAAACATGTCAATGTGGAATGCCCGAGTAAAACAATGAACGGGGCTAGAAGGAAAAGAGGAAAGAAAGATAAGAGGCCTGCACCAGAGAAACTCGTCATAAACGAGCTCCCAACACCTGTGAGCATAAACCAACATAGGGGACATAAACGAAGAGTGATCCATGCATCCATTCCCATGGATTCTGGATAAGGTAAAAATAATTGCATGATAGAGATGCCAGCTTGGAATGGTAGAACAAGAATCATAGTTCCACATCCAACGCATCAAAAGGTTCAAACTGTCATATACTTGGGATTTCGTTCGGATCGTTCTCCTCGTGAGACTGGCGACAACAAACCAGCATTGGAATTCAAAAATGCCAAGCGAATGAGAGATATGTGCGAGTACTGCCAACAGACTGGGCGTCAAAAAACCTGTTGGCGGGGGTCTGATGTATACAAAATCCAAACCTCACGTGTCCCGGCAGATGTTGCGCGAGAAAACTCCCGACTAAGTAGATGGATATTTTTTATTTGACCGCAATCTTCTCAGTCTTGCGGGCTATCCATTTCCCTAGCAACTCATCAAGCTGACCGGACATCTCCTTGAGTCGCCTACTTTCTTCCTTGAAAAGGCTGCCAGTTATAGGATGATCAGGACCGGCCGGAGGCACATTGGACTTATCATGTACGATAATAAGCAAGTCCCGGATGTCATTCTCATCATCCAAGTAGGACAGCAGGCTAGCATCACTCCACGTAGGAGTTGGAGCCGAAGATGCAGCAGATTCTGGAGCACCATTCTCGCCTTTAGACTCAGGCACCTCAATGAGCTCGGGAGAAGAAGACGATGATAGAGGAGATACAGGTTGTTCTTCCGGCGAGGAAGTATCGACAATCAGTCCAGGTGGTTGTGTAGATGGCTGGGTGTCTATCGGGGACACATTGATCGGTGATACCGGCGCACCAGTCTCCATGTTCGATGCTAACTGTATCTGTTGCGGCGGAGAAACTCTTAATTTAGGCTCCTTCGATGCAGGTTGGCCCGTGGTATCTTGCCGGGGCTCAGCAGTACCCTGCTTCGATCGATCTATCGCCGATTGTGTTGATGTGCTAAAGTTAGACGAAGTCTTATCAAGAGAATTTAAGTCTGTATCGATATTCGTCTCTTCCTTTGGAGCTGCAGCTGCAGGTGCGCGTGCCGTATCTGAGGAGCGTAACCGAAGCGGTTCTGGAACGTCCTCAGCCTGTGGAGACATAACTCGGCGGATTGATGAGCCAAAGTTCTCTTTCGTTGGAGAGATCTTGTCCTGGATGTCGCTAGAAAACTCTTGGCCCATATATATTTGCTGGGTTTCCTTCGTGGATGAGGATACATCCACGGGGGGCTGTTTCTGCAGCTTGCTAGACTGTCGTTGCGGTCCTTGCGGTCCTTGCGGTCCTTGCGGTCCTTGAGGTCCTTGAGGTTTAGAGGAACGAGACTCCTGCGTAAGAGACTCCGATGATGTCTTCGGTTGCGGGGACGAACGAGAAGACTCCTCGGAGGACTTCTCAGGTTCCTCGACCTCGTCTTCAGGCGCTTTGTTCTTCTTGTCCTTTCTCTTGAAAAGTCCACTGAGCATACCAGACTTCTTGTCCTTGCGTTTCTTGTCATCCTTGCCTTTATCTGCCGCAGCAAGCTCCTTTTCGATTCTTTCCATGCTGCCGCGACTCTTTGGAACACACAATGATATCAGCCGAAGTCTGCCACAAGTAACATGATTGCCGGTCTTACCTCTTTAGTCTCATTGGACAGCCCGTTACTTGCTGAGTCATCCCGTAAAAGGTTTGGCGTGAGAGATATCTTCTTCGTCTCCACACTATCATCTTTGAAGAAGGAATCCGTATTACGTACGGTTCCGTTTCTGGACCTGTTCGGTGTAAGTTCGTCTAAAAAAATCGGTTAGCAAAGAATAACTCGCTCCCGACAAAGCCATCTTACCCTGTCTGTCGAGCATCTCCTCGCTTGTACGACGATTCTCCAAACTTGTACGCTCCGAATCCTGAGCATCTTGCGAGGAATCTGTCTCTCCAGTTTTCTTCTCCTTGCTTTGTTTGGGTCTCAGAGGCTCAACGACCATGTCAGCATCCTGCTTTTCATGCACTTCTTGTGTATCCTCGGCTACAGCTTCTGCATCGTCATCAAAATATCCTTGTCCGTCCTGTTCTTCATCTGTCGAATAGTCGACGTCCGATGCCTCAACGTACGTAGGAGCTGCGAAGGTGACAGTCTTGGCATTCCTGCGACGCATTGCTTTCTTAAGCGGGTTTTTGGACTTTTCAGGATTGTCCCCCAACATTGTGGCCGAAAGCTGAAAACATTATTAAAGCCTAGTTCAGAAGTATGGCGTAAGCAACTTACGTCAATATTCCGGTGCTTGTTCAATCGGGCAAGTCTTTCAGTGGGCGTTTCGATATGTTCAGCTGGTAGATAACCTGCCATTGTTAGTCATGCGAGCGCTCTGATGAGCCATGCCACTTACCAATGCTTCCATCTTTCACGACACGGACAAGCCACCAATAACTGTTGCTGTCATCGAGTAGGACCATAGTATCTCCTTTTGTTGCATTGGCTTGCCCTTCAACTGTTGCAACAAATGTGTGAAGAGCATAGACAAACTCGAAATCGATGTCCTCTGTTTCTCGTCAGCATTGGTTTCCCCAGTTCGAATGATAAGACAATGGCAAAGTTCGCGTTCATAGATACACAGTCGAACATGATAGAAGTTACTCACCATCGTCAATTGAAGGGGAGCTGGAGATCTTATCCATCATGTCATCGTCTAGGTCATCTCCTTCTCCGTCGGCAAGCTCTTCTTCTTCCGTAGATCCTCCGCCTGCGCCATTGCTGTATTGTCCGTTACGACCATCATCAATTCCATCTTCTAGGTCCATGTCTTCGGAGTCATCATAGATATCCACTCCGTTTTGATGTCCGTTGCCCAATCCCTGATTATGCCCGTCCCCTCTCGCATCATGTTCTGCATGGCGCATAGACTGTTCTTGATGGGGAGCAGGCCGGCCAGCCCCAGCGGTGCGCACATGTTGCCGTGTATGGTCCTGAGCCGAGGGTGTCTGCTGTTGACTTTGAAGGTCCATTGTATCTGTATCCAGATGTTAGCATGTACGACCGGCTTTTAAACGGCACAAAGCCATTTGTTCAAGGTCAAGGAGCTTTCATACCAGCACGGATCATCTGCGGTCTCGTCATGGCTGCAACTCTTCAAACAAGCGTATAACCAGGGATCGACACAATATGAATCTGTAACGGCGATTTGTCGACCAGGAGCATGAGGCACAACGATGTCAGCGCAGGAGCGATTGATATCCTGCATCTACCGGGATAATTCGAATAACCAATAAAAGTCGACAGTGGGAAAATGAGTGGAAAACAGCGCAATGAGTAAGATACCGTCGACAAACGAAGGCGAGAAAGTGCGGATCGAAGTGTATCGGGGATAGACTAGGAACAACAACAACTCAGGCAGAACAAGAGATAAGAACTCCAGGACACAAAGTAGGGATTCAGAAGGAAACGAAATCTAAAGATTGGCAAACGGACAGGAGTCCGATATGAACAACCAAGTACCGCGTCCTACCTTGAGTCGGTCTGGAGCCCCGTAGGAGTCCGTCTCAAAAGGAGGTGGTCTCCAGGGACCCTCAAACAAGCGCCCTTGCGCGCGGTTGCCGGAGGCTCACCCCCACGCCAAGATATGCCAAGCCCCATATATGTTTAGGGTTTAGGGCAAGATCACTATTTAGGGCTTAGAGGAATCAGCTGAGGGTGGAGATGAGGAGATGGTAATCCGTCATCGGCAGCCTCCGATTCGGACGGATCAGTTCTCTCCGCGTTCTCCTCCGCCTGCTTTTTCTTGTTCCCCCAGACTTCCAGCTATTCACCCGGTTTGGATTTCTCATCATACACATCGCCCGTCTACTTCTCATCCGAACTTCTCACGCTGCGCTGCTCCTGGTGTTCTTGATCAAAACATATGTAATCTACAAAGCGGGGTTGACGTATACGACATTATTACTTCTCCGAATTTCCCCTCCCGGCGCCGTCAAACTCTCGGCGCTGGGGGCAGGTAGCACATCTTTTGCTAACCATCACACCACGATATCTTCGCCACCTTCTCTAGTCAGAACAACAAACAGCAACCGTCATCAAGCCATCAGAAACCCATCTACATGATACTTATCATTCCGTTAGCATCTGCACTCGGAAACTGTTCGTGCTCTCTTCGAGGGCATGGCTCGTGTTGAGAGGGAAGCTCTTGGAAGATTGAAGATCGACACTGCATTCTCTCGTCATCAAATACCAGGGTATGCTCACAAGTCTGGAACAATAGCGAATGAGGATGGAGTGGAGGACCCTGGCAGGCACATGTTGGGCCGGTCGGAGCGCAATGGTCATGGCGTTGATGAAGAGAGTGAAGTGTTGAATGAGCTGCATACTGAAACGCCGCCGATTTCTGTTCCACGCGCTGGAGATCATCCTACCAGTATACATGGAGACATCAGTTACTCTCACAAACCTGAGGATGTTCAGCCGTCACCGATCGAAACGTTCCTACAACATCGGCGACCGTCCATCAGCTTCGATCCTCATGTCAGGCTCGAGTCTGGTGACCGTCACGAGTTGCAGGAGCCATTGGCTAAACGCGATGATGGAAACAAGTCAAGATCCAGGCTTCAGATGCGACCGTCTGGTCTACGGACAGCACAATATCAGCCAGATACCGCTTCCCCGAACGACAAGGAAGCGAGTCCGCGCTTTAGTCCGAAAAGGCGAGAGAGACAGCGTTCTTTCCCAACGGGAAGTTCTCGGATGAATACTCTTCCAAATCCTGTGGAAGAAAACTCAGTAGGTTGCGAGCTGGACCGCCCTACATCTCTTACTTCGATTTCGACGGCTTCTCCGCTTTCGGAAGAACTGCGGACTCCACCAGAGGGGCCTCGAGACATGCTTCTCTCGCCGATTGCGGTCGCGTCACCTGTGCAGCGGTCCACTTCACTGGATGACCCCAGTTTATGGTCCGGCAGTTTCGCAACTCCTTTTGGCAGCAAGTCGAAGAGCTACACGTTCGACCGCAATGGCAGCCTACGACAGTCGATGCGTCAGCATTCTCGTCGATCCACTGCCTCCAGTGGTAAGTCTCCCGCGAGCACATTTCTTTCTATGTGGAGCAGTCGTGAGGAGCCCGCCCCTCAGCCTGATGATGAAGGCCAAATGGTTGGCACCGAATATGTGCTGGGCAAGCAGATCGGGTCTGGAGGTTTTAGTGTCGTGAAGGAAGCTTTCAAAGTGGAAGAAAATGGAGAAACTAAGCGGCTTGCCGTCAAGATCGTCCGGAGACATGTGACTGGAAAGAGTGAGCGTGAGAACGACCAGGCGCAAGCAGAATTTGATCATGAGGTTCGCATCTGGCGCTACCTCAATCATCCAAATATTTTGACCCTCGATGCTGTGTACGAGACTGACTACGCCACTTTTTGTTTTACCAAGTTGGCTATTGGCGGAACTCTATTTGACCTAGTCCATTCACATCGCCAAGGTCTTGACATGAAACTTGCAAAGAAGTACTGTTATCAATTGGCATCTGCTATTCGGTATCTACACGAGGATGCACGGATTGTGCATAGAGATATAAAGCTCGAGAACTGTCTCCTGGATCCAGTCGAGTTGCCAGATGGGACTAAATCTTCTAACCTCGTGCTCTGCGATTTCGGGATGGCGGAATGGATGAGCACTGATAACGGCGCAAACTCTCCTGACCCATATGACAACGCTGCTGATCGTCCTCCTCCGAAGACTATTGGTCCGTCTGATACGAGTACGAGTATAGCAGGGAGTTTAGAGTATGCTTCTCCAGAACTTCTTTCCTCGACTGGGGGTCTTATCGACCCGGTTGTCGATATCTGGGCATACGGTGTTGTCGCTTACACCGTGGTTGTGGGCTCGAGACCATTCCAAGATCCTTTCTCCCCACGAGTCACTTCGAACATCCTTCACGGGAATTGGAATCGAGAAGCTGTGCTGGGACGCGAAGCTCATGGACAGAATCTCCAGGATTGTCGAGATGCGCTGGAATTAATAAAGGGATGTCTTGAAATGAACGTTGAGAAGAGATGGAACATCAGAGACGTTCTAGATTCGAAGTGGTTGCGAGAGTGCTCCAGTGCAGATAGTGTGGATGAAACGGTGTGGAAGCTTTAAAGGGAAACCCCCCACCCGGAGTGGCAGCTTTTCCAACCCTATTCTTTGTCTTCTCTACATTATATGTACTAATATAGATAATTTTTCTTCTGGACTTTATATGAGCAATGCGGATGGGTGCATTTTGGGACTCGATACGACGACGACGACTCTGGGTTTGGTAACGATCGTTTGGGGGCGCTCTGATGATGCGGGGGCGCTACTTACTTGGTGTTTACGATCGATGATACCCATGTCTGTCCTCCAAGTGATTTCGAGATATTGTGTTTTCTGCTACTCTGCCGATGGATTATTATGGAACGATACCTTGCGGAAGGTGTCTTAACGATTATCAAGCATGGGCGCTGGTTTGGATTCTGGTTTCAAAGGTTCCGGTTTACGAATTCTCATTTCCATCATCTGTCGCATCATGTATTTCTATATTTTTCGGTTGTTTCTTCAGTATTTAGGTGACCTCGCTCAGTTGTTGTATGTCAACTATACTCACCCCTATAGTGTTTGTTCTTTCAATGTGATTGATTTCATGTTTGCATTCAAGCTACGGTGCTATATCTTAAGTATTAATGAGGATTCCAAAAGCTACGTCGGGAACATCTTCTCACGTTCTGCTCTAGCGCTCTCTCTCTCTATTTGAAGCAATGGCTTCCGGGGATCAAGTGTCTGAAGTCGAATGTAATCCATAATCCGACTGATCATGTTAACTAAGATACTATTTTGGGTAGAAGTAGAAAATAAATGATTTTCCTTGTTGTACACAGTCCATTTAATTCGCTCGCGATATTTCTATACATACATATATCCTCGAAGGTAAAATAGCCGGGGAGAGGGAAACAGAGAACATGACGATGAGTAGTGGGAGATATGGAGACATGATACAGATTTTTCGCAAAGGTTCAAAAAAGAAATCCATAGCCCATTAAACAAACTACCATAGTCTGTTCTCGGGCAATTTCTTCTCCTTCTTGATACCCGCAGCCGACTTGCGATCCGCCGGAGAGCGGAAGAACAGCGACGGACTCTCCATTGGCTTCAGCAGATGGCTCAAGTATCCCCTGTGCGCAGGGTCACGATAATATTCGATATCCTTTCTGTTCGTTGGGTCCGGCAAGCGGTACTTGAAGCCCATCTCCTTCATGATTTTCGACTCGGTGATCTCCTCCACGGCCTCGCCGACGGCCTTGTTCAGCGCCTCGGCACCGTTCTGTGCGGTCCATGCCAGCGAGACGAACGGGTGTGTCTCCCCGTCGATAATGCGCTGAATGGCAGGTCGGGTGTAGAAGCGGGTGGTGATGCTGCCGCCGGCGGCTTCGACGGCCGCGATGGCGGAGGCGGAGGCGCGTGACACGACGATGTTGACGGGTTGTTTAAGGGTGCTGCCGCCGCTGGAGAGGAGCTTCACGCCATCTTTTGTCTGGTGGATGCAGCGCGATTGGGTCAGTTCGCGGATGGTGATGGGACGGGTTGGGTCGATGCGGCCTTGGTCAATCCATTCTTGGACGCGGTCGAGGTTCACGGGAGCGAATTCGAGGGAGAAGCTGGATTGAAATATCCATGTTAGAGTTTATACATCCATTGAGATCAATAGGAGGGAAAGAAAGCTGATCTAAGAGAGGGCAGAGATAAAGGAAAACATACATATTTGTATACCCACGCTCACCGTGAACAATAATGTCCGGCGTCTGACCACCATTGAATCCAGCAGGGACCTTTCCGTGCTGCTTCTGACCCTTGTGACCACGTCCGGACGTCTTTCCCTTTCCTGAAGCAGGACCTCGACCTCTTCTGATCCTTTTGTGATAGGCCCCGGGGGTGTCGGAGAGCGAAGCTAAAATGTGAGCATTCCGACTCTGCTGCTGCAGCTGAGGAAGCAGGAAGGACAGCGGTGATGCGGCGATCTGGATGCTGGAACCCTGCAGAGGCAGAGCCAGCACGGGAAGTCGTGGAGGCATGATGATTTGGGTGATGTGGTGTGCCTCGTTTTCCTGAACCCCCTTCGCGATGTCCGTCCGCTGTAGTATCCGGGATGAGATCTTTTGATGTTCGGAGCGGAACAACTTGCTCTCCACACTTCCGATTCTTGGCGCTAGATTGTCGACTACACGTCTGTCTTCTCAAAATTTATTGGCTTCGTTCATTCATAAATACGATATTAACGTGGTCCAAAGACATCATATTGTGTTACAAACACAGTTCAGAATTTCATGATAGGATATCATTCATGAATAGAAGGTTACTTTAAAGGATTAATAGTTCCTATTCAACTTGATCTACAAGAGCAGCTACTTGAGGATATAGAAAAGAGGGCTGTGATCGAATCACTTGTTGATTTCTGCATCTATCTCATATGACTCAGTAGATTTCCTGCATCCCCGCTCACAATCAGAAAGATGAAATCTGTCATCCGGAGATGACGAAATTGCAAATAGCTAGATAACCAAGGAGCATATCCACTCCCGGAAATGGTGCGAAAGCCAGAGGCCCGCCCGCAGAAGATGCATAAAGAACAATATGCGATAACCATTTTTCCACAATCACGGCTCGCATGAAGACCTCCTCGGGTCAGTTCACTACCAACGCCTGGAAATGCAAGGACATCAACAGATACAAGTGTTGCCGGGGAGCGCACAGCTCGACCCGGATGAACAAAGAAGCTCTGTGATGAAGATACAAGACGCCTTAATAATGCAAAAGTTAAAGATATTGTTTTCAAGGAAGTCCGATAAATATCGGAACACGAAACCATCAGACTCGTCTATCTGGCATAACTCCAGAGTGCAATGCTCAAGCCCAGTCATGATCGATGTTGCTGTACAAGGTGAAATAAAATCAAATGTCGTAAAAGCTTCGTAGATGAAATAAAAGGCTCAATGACATCTCAATGTCCTGATTTAAGAATAGCTTTGGCCAGCAAGGAAGTTCGGCTGCGCTATCGGGCCCTGCGGCCATGCCTCATGCTGAAGGTATGGCAGTAATCCAATCTTACGCTCAGAAGCAGTCTTCCCAAGTGGTTGATAACGCATCTGATCGAAAGACAAAGTTCGAGGATGATGCAGAGAACCAGATGGCGGAGGAATAAGCAGAGTATTGACAGCTCTCACTGGTCGGTACGGTGAGTTGCGATTCGTTAGGAAGAAAGAGGGAGAAAGGTGCGTCTGCGGAGTATGGACAGAGTAGGCCGACAGAGCAGGCGACACGGTACCTGAAGACAGCGGGAACGGACTCTGGCGCCGTCCAGGATCGGGAAGAGAAATGGGTGCGTTGTAGACACCATTAGTAGGTGCAACCGCTGTCGACGCAGGAAGTTGCTGGGTCCACGTTGTGGGAGGGTTATAAACTGGCGGCATAGTACGGGTAGTAGGAAGGGGAAGCCGAGGAACCTGGGAGACAGGCACAGGAGCATTCACGCCCATCGAGTTTGTGTTAAGAGGGATATCAGGCCGTGGTAAGCGCGGAACGGAAGTTGTCACGGCAGGCATGATCGAAGGCGGCATAGATGTTGGCATCACAACTGGAGGCAGAGTTGGGGCCCCAGTGTTCATGGAGACCGGCGCTAGAGTCGACCTCGGCGTGGGATAATTGTTCGACACAGCAACCCTCTTTGCCGGGTGGCCTTCAAGTTGATCATCCCAGTTCCGCTTCCTACTCGCCGGCCGCGATTCAAACTCAGGCACTTGCCTTGGAGGGGAGCGCGTCGGATAGGGCAAACCGTTGAAGGATGGGTTCCAATTGGGCTGCACAGGGAAATGACCTGTGACAGGAGGTGAGGGCAACTTTGAAGAGGGTGACGACGGTAGGTTGCGCCCATTGGAGGACGGGACCAGGGTGGGAGAAAGTTGTAGTACAGGAGTTGTTGCATTCAATTCGTTGTCTGCGGGCAAACGAGAAGCCTTGTCGAAGTAGTCTGAGAACAGACCGAGTTTCACGTGCCACTGCGTCCATTCCTCTTTCGACACGAAAAGATTGTAACGTACGTTACTCAGGAATTCCACCTCCATGATATGGATCTCATCGACAGAAATGCCTGAGACTTCTGCCCAAGTCTTGTTTGTATATGTGTTATCATCGAGGACTTACCCTATAGTCAGCATACGTTTTTTCCAAATAATCCACGAGTCAACCTACATTTGTTTCCCATCATCAAAGCAATAGTCATCAACCTGAATTCACTGCCTTTCTTGCCTCTCACACCCGGATTGAACTTCTTTAATCGGTAGATAAAAAGCAAAGCCAAAAGTATGACATTTTGGCTAACTTGCGTGGTCGAGAGGATCGTCGTCACCCATTTCTGAAAACCAATTGTAGGGATTGCCTCTGATACGAGAGAGTAGGCGATGGGCATTCGATCTTCAATCGCCTTCAGCTTGGTGGTTTTCTCAAACCAAAATAGACAGGTGATCTATATTTCAGTTAAAACACTGTGATGATACACCCCATCAACGACGGAATTTTTCCATACCTGAGCAGCAAACTCCGCGAGGCTTCCTTTACTATTGTTGATAGATGAAGGTATTTGGAGGTATGAGGCTATCGACCCATTCGTATTCTTCTTCTGTTCGGAGCTTTCTAAAGCAGAAGTCTCTTTAGAAGATGGAGGTTGACTACGGGCCTTATTGGCCGGCATCTGAGCGTCAGAGCGCGAGTCGAAGTTCGAATGGGACATAGAAGGAAAACTAGCGTAGCTTGAGACTGGAAGGGCGCATGATTTCCCTACGAGATCAGCAGAGCTCGTTGTGTTGTAAGCCACGCCTGCCATATCGCCTGGAGGTGTAGGCAAACCGTCCCGCCAAGGAACAGCCCAATTTGTAGACAGTTTCGAATCAAGCAGCTTGTTCGCCCACGCTGATGTCCCTTGGCGCTGGGTGGTGTGTGTAAGTGGAGGAGTCGGATTGCGGATCGAGAGATGAGAAGGCGGAGCAAGAGTTGAAGGCATAGGGACGGTGTTAAGAGGAAAGCGCTCTAGAGAGTAGATGTGAAAGAAGAGCTATTTCCAGAATCCAGGTCATGGAAATCTGTCAGTCGTCTCCGCAATCAATTGATTATGACCAGCCAGTTGCTTCACAGAGTCAAAAGGTGGGGAATCCGACGAGAAGTCACAATGAGAATCTATAGATTCTGGACGTCCTGCGGTCCACTTTGGAAATCTGTGAATGAAGGTAATCTAGCCGCTGGAGATCGGTAGCAACGCGCAGATCTGGTGAATGGTTTAAACCATGTCTGGTTCAATGGAATGAAGGCAATGAAGGGGGGGATGTGAGCCAGTTCCAAGGCAGGCTCACATATTAGAAGAGCAGACAGTGATGAGGCGGTTCGGAGGATGCAGCGTTCACTGCAGAAGCAATAATGAGAGAGTACAGGTGAAAGGAAAGGATGCACCTTCCATCAGGATGGAGCAAAGATGAAGAAGGAAAAAAGCGAGAAAGGGTAAATAATGAAGGATGAGGTCAAGACATCATCCCTCGTCCAGAAGATCCTCTTGTAACTCCGCTGTATGGTCAGGGTAGGTTAGTACTCGTCCGGAGTAGTGGTGCCTAGGCGCTGACAAAGTTTGACCCGGAAGCAGGTCCATCGGTTGATCCTCCTTTCTGGACTTGCTTTTGGTCTGGTCCGTTTTGGACGTTCCCTTTTGGATTGTCTCTGCTTTGTCTTGAAAAGAGTCAAAGACCGGTTGATGTCAGAGCCACCGGCGGGCGGTGGATGCAGGCTACAAGGGCAGGTCAGCAGCCCTAGGGCGGTCCTGGGCGAGTCTAGGGCTTCACGCTCCTGAAAGGCTAGCATAGGACCCGTATGGAAACCAATAATAAGACGGGTTTAGCGTCGCGTTGCAACCATCGCCGCCCGAATTACCTGCTAGCATGCTAAAGGGGGCCGGGAAGGCGGGGAGGCGAAGGGGTTTGTGCGTGGTGGATGATCACCAGGGCGGAAAGGAAAGGAATGGAATTATGGGTACGGGAGCATGTAATGATCGGGGATTGAAGATTATGGATCTTGGGTGGTCGTTTTGGGCGTCGTATGGGGATGGAGGGGGGTCGGCTATGGGTATGGGTATGGATTATGGGTATCATGTACGGAGTAAGTATGGGGGGTTTTGTGTTTCTGTTATTTTTTTCTTCTTCCAGGGTACGGAACGCACCCGGATAGGTTAAGTGGCCAGCAAGAGACGGGAGGATCTCTTGGATACGAGACGGAGTCTACGACACCAACGATCGCGGTGTAAGGATTGGAGGCTTTTGGGGCGAGTTGCGTATGTAAGGACTAACTTCAGTGATCTGTGACGGGAAGACGCGCCCGGGAAAAGGAGGAGCAGCATTTCGTGTGTGCCTCCGCCCAGGGAAGGCCTGGAAGCAGCAAGAATCCACTGAGCCTCTCTTGTTGCCGCGTACCACCCGAGGCACACCGAAATGAAGAGTGGGAAGCAAAAAGTTGTCGTCAAAACTGCTTACACAGTCCTTAGTCCCTCGGTTGACGGTGGATTATTGCACACTGCCTGGTCCTTCATGGTCATCCATCCACTCACATGCCGTCAGTGACCGTGTTTCCCCAGCCAAGGCCAACCCGCGCCCCCCATCGTCGTTCTGCCCAGCGTCGCTTGAACGGCGTCCAGAATCTACCCATTATTACACTATTATCCCACGGTTTGGTCTCCAATGCCGGGATGCGCGCGGCGACATTTCATATCCATGGCATGGAGTCATCCATGGTCCCCTAGTCTTCACGATGGGGCATGGGCGTTGAGCAGCTGATTGCAGGCCGTGCGGGAAAACGAATTGATCATCTCGCAGGAACACACGGAGGACCGACTGGATGCAGTAATCGACCTGACCGGTAGCCTGACCCTGATCCCACGCGAAAAGGGCTATATTGAATTTGAATGTGATGTACAGGATTTGGAGACCATCGTGCCAGCGGAGCTTCCACCATGTCACTGCCCGTGCTCAGCTGGTTCACCATTTAATGCCAGGGTCGTTCGAACGTTTTGACTTTCTACCAGTCGGTCTGACGGTGGGCTGTTGGACGGGGGCGACTGGTGGAAAGGCTGAGTTAGGAGCCGATCGTCGAACTCAAGCAGTCTCGTTGCTTGTGTTCCTGCCTCTCTCCCTCTCTCAGCCCCCATCATCGCCTCGCTTTGCATCATTATCCTTCTCATCCTCACGGCCTGCATGTCTTGTGTATCGGGCTCAGGGGGTCCTGCTAGTTGACCAAGTCAGTCAGTCAGTCAGTCCTTGCCGCTTCCTCCGCCGCTCTCGTAATGCCCGTTTCCGCCAGTCCCAGTAATGCTGGAAGGCCTATCACCACACTACAAATCCTACAGCCTAGCATCCGCGTGGATAAGGTATCTATGTAACTCCGGTCGAGTGGACAACCACATTGACCTGACTCGCACATCGCATCACACACCGGCACGGAAGAGGCGGGTCTACTGAGCAAAAACTAGATGCTTGTTCTGCCATTGCACCACCAGCCGTCGAGAGCCATCGATGGTCATCTCCGGACCCGGGAGGCTGTTTTTTGGTGTTGGTCCGTCACCCGGTGGACTCGCGGGAAGACTGGCAAGTTGCCCAATAGGTATACAGCAAATTCAGATGCAGCATGCCAGGCATAGAGAAAAGCACAACGGAGATCCTCGAGCCAACCAGAAACGGTGCCGGAGCGCGCGGGTCCCCGAAGGACGTGAGGGCGCAACAGGCCGTGCTACTATTATTGATCCGGTTGTCCAGCAGTTGTAGCATCTTCCAGCATTTTAACACATCATCCGTCTGCATCGGAGCACTTGTATGCCGCTTGGTTGCGCCAGGTGCGCCGTCAAATTCTGATAGTCAGGGAAGCGCATTCCCACCGCGCTGATCCGAAGCGTTGCCGATGGGGGGAGGACTGGACTGGGCTGCTGATTCGAGGTGCGGGTTCCAGAATCCAGGAAAACACTAGCACAGTAGACTGAGTGATTGCCTCACGAGGTTGCCAGCATCCCATCAAACAAGCATGGGACGAGTAACTTCGCAGTGGTACTCTAGACACCGATAGCGCTGTGCCAGGTCTTGTCTCCAGTTTCTCCGTATCACCGCCGGAGTTGTAGGACAACCTTGCCTCGACTGGGGCAGACGGTTTGGAATCATTGGCAGAGGACGGGCGTCGCTGTCGTACGCGGCGATCCAGGGGGAAATTCTCCCGATAGATAGATTTGAGTCTTGGTCTGGTATGGACAAGGGGGGTATCCGTTCCCTGTGATGGCCTCTGAGCGCTCGCTTCGAGCGTTGTTGGACGGCATCCTGTCCAATGGTCAGCCACACCAGCCCCCAGCCAGTCGCCATCTCGTGCTGGGGCGACAGACGAGAATAATGACTCTCTGGTCTTCAACATTCTTGCCACCAATCAGCCGTCAGTGTCTCAATCCGGTTGCGGCGTCTTGACTCCAACGAATCAGGCTCGTCCAGCTTCACCGTGTCCCCGTCACAAGGCCGCAAGTCGGACCGGGTGTCTGACTGGCCGGGCGTAGAGGGAGCAGCGAGAATACGTATTATTATCAGAAAGGCTGGTATTAATGATTGTATCGTGTGGTACCGCACTGGTCAGCACTGGTCCGCTCCAGTTGGCCCTTTTCCCTTTGTGGACGCATTCGTTTGGCGCCAGACGGGCACACGCCCAAAGCGCTCCAGAAGGGCGCAGTCTCCAGGTCGCCGCATGAACTTGCCCGTAAGGTACCGCCGGAAAGTCCACGATCCAGTACGGTAATCTCATGACGCCCACTGCTCCAACATACGGTCTTATGGTCTTGCGGTCCTCTAGCGCGCCTACTCTAAGCCACCACTGATGGATGATGCTGCCAAGGTCGACGAACATCCTTCAATAACTTTTTTTTGCTGATGGAGACCGAGAATCTTCTTTCCGACCGTGGTCTGAACGGTCGATCAGCTCGGGCGTGACGCGTATCTGCTGAGTGGAAGAACGAGGAAAGAAAGCTTACCAGTCAGCGTGATGAGGTCGATCAAACTCAAGACCAATAATGTGCAAACCAATGGATCAACAGCGATAGTTGCACTTCCTTTGACCATGCATTTTCCAAACAGCCACCGCAGCTTCTGAGAAGGGATGATATGCTACGTAGAAAAAAAAATTAGAGCGCCTGGATGCAGGATCCCACTATTTCGGCGGCGATTCATCACCGGATGTCTGATATCCGTCGCTTGTCCAGAATGTCGTTTTCCCCCATCCCGCCAAATCATTCAGTCCGTGCAGCTAGCCCTCAAATTATCCGGGTGACCAGCGAGGTGCATCTGCATACCAGTCGTGGATCGATTTGGCAGAGGGTCTGCTTGCTGGACAGGCTCCTTGCTTACATCATTGATAATAATAGGCGCTGCAGTGCAATACATAACGAGAATATTCTGTTTGAATATGCACCGTGATACATCACACCACTCACGAGGGTGGAGGCACTCTGCAGCTCCCTAGGAGCCAAGAGGTATCCTTAGAGGCTGAGGAAACGCATTACTGTATAGATTCATCGGGACATTGATAGGCACGCAGGCTTCTCCGCCTGGCAAAAAGCATCCGGGCCCGAACCGGATATTCTTGGAGTCAGCATACCATCATCCTGGTCGGACCTGGAAATTGCGCGGGACGCGGATTATCGAAACCGTTGTCGGTACTCAGGTAGGATCATCGTAGAAACTACGCACGCATCTACACATAGTCCACTAGGGTCCAAGACCACTTTCCCGGTCAATCCTCAGGCCATGCGTCACAGAACGGGGCACACGGACTTCAAGGATTGGGTTGCAATCTCCTTGGTGACCGTAGAGAATGTGCAAAACAACCATCCTAGATCCAAGGTCCGTATGATTTGAGGCTGCAGGCGCTAATATTATTCTTTGATACCTAAGACAGCGCCTAGCTTCTCGATCGCTGGGGTTGTCTGCTAACGGACTCGCATCGATTGAAAAGCGCCTAACTTGAATTCGAAACTACTTGCAGATGGGCTCCATCCCAAGAACGCCGCGTCGTTGCACCGGTTGGCCGTTAATTATGCCCTCCCACAAGAGCCGGCATGGACTCTAGTTGAAGCAAGAGCCCCGAATCCCGCGAGCAGGTCGAGTGTTAATAATGACACAGGTCCAGAATGTGCAGAACTTGCCTATCTTGCTAGGGTGCAGAGCTAATCCAGCTTGTCATGCTTCCGATAAGACCTCAAAAACCCATGGCCCGATGGTTCTCGCCCACTCCTGCGGTATGGATCAATCAAACGGATCACGGCTCGGAGTGGTAATAGTAGTCACGTAGGCTCGTGCTCGTTTTTTTAGTAGCACGAAGTAAGTTCTCTAGTGACTCCAGCTGGGAAACCTTCTGGAACCCACTGAGAGAAGCCTACTTCAAGCGTACCTTCGTCGAGTTGGAGACGGGGTATATCGAATCCGGAAAAGCGCGGACCCTTCTGAAAACTTCGCTGGGTCTGAAACGCCCCGCTTGGTTTACTCCAATTCTCCAGCCCTCCTTCATCTCTGGCATCTCTACTAAGGTAGGTACACGGTCTGAAAAGGACTAAATATTCTCTAGGCATCGAGTGCCGAGAATCAGAGCCCGAACGGGTGGCATTAATTGATTAGCTTCCAGCATTTTTGTCACCGGGGTTTATCCCCTCTCTTCTTTGCCATGAAGGCCGCCACAGACTGGAACCGTCTATCGAATGGACAGCGAATCATCTGGAGTGTTTGGACCTAGCAAGGATCGAATACTACTCCGTACGGAACAATACTGCAACCAGTTCTTAGATCTCGTTCATCTTTATTCCTGGTAATCCGTTGTCGTCCGTGGAGTACCCACGCGTCAGCTACGACCATAAAAATGTGCACACCATGAACCATTAGTCTGGCACAAATCCCGCCCCCCTGCTACCTTTCTACCGCGATAGCTTTCGACGAATAATCACAGAAGATCGCTTCCCCGGCACTTGGTTCCATCAGCCTCCGTAACAACTCTTTGCCTCTTGCTAATGGCTGCGTCTACAGTTAGGTAAGCCACGCGGTTCCCCAACGTCAATGCACAAAGTGATTCGGTCACCAAATATGTCGAAGCATCCCGGTCTCCAACTGGATATGCTAAACAAGATGTGGAATATTGTAACTGCAATCGGATGAGCGCCAAAAAAATTTTTTCCTTTTTTCTTCTGTTCACCCATCCGTTCGGACCCGAGCGATGATGGATGATCCCAGAGATGAGACATGAGACATGTAGAGTATGCATCAGCCTATACTCATGGAGAACCGAGCGTGAGTCGTCGCTCCAGAAGTTTGATCCGGCGGGTTCATCTCAGATGGAGGACGATGCGCATTCGACGCTAGAAGGTCAATGCAGTGCCACGTCCGAATGGTGGAAAGCATGACCGTTTCGAAAGTGCAGGGTTATAGCGGCCAATTTGTCGGAGGCCACTAAATACCTGAGCCTTAGTGTCTGCCGATCTAATATCTCTGATTGATAAATACGACCTATGCCAAATACTGATAGCAATATCTACTATCAGCCAAAGCCTTCAATAGTAATAACGAATGAGTATCCACTAGAGAAGGAGATGGAACGTGCTATGTGGTTGCTTGACGAAAGACACATGTCGTTACATGTGTCTCCTTAATACCATATCACACCGATATTGCCCCGTTACCTAGCTAAACTCTGCCAGACCTTTCGATATCATTCCGCTGGCTCACTAATTCTTTCCCATCGGATGAGCCTGCTTTGCTTCACAACCAGCTACGTGGCGTCGAATCGGCTAAGTGACCCCCGATACCGAACCCTAGGTGATGAGAGACAAGCAGGTCGGGACTCCCGATAACCACGAGTGCCAAAGCGCTCTTACACGTTCGAAACGACAAGGCAGACGACAAGACGGTGAGAAAGCCAACAGCCAGCCGCGGTGCTTAAGTGGACCTAGAGCTTAACTGGGCTGAAGAGTCGAGACACGATATGGAGGACACGGGACAGACAAACAAAACACACTTGTCTTGTCATCCTGCAAATCTTGGCCGCCTAAGCATCTCAAAGTTGCATTTCTTCCTTGAATTCTCCCCTGTCTTTTGCTTGGGGGCATCACAAACTTTCTTTTCCACTTAGCTCAGTACTAACTATCCCAGTTCCAGCCGTGTTATGGGCCTTTCCGCCCGCTTACTTACCTTGCTTCATACTCTAGCTTTTTTCTTCCCCGCCAGCCAGATAATCTTACATTCTCTAACTGCGCCGCAGGCGGCCAAACCAAAAATCAAACCTAAACCCGTATTACATGTCTCCTCGCTTGCCATCCGCGCTCCATCTCATTTTAGGTTTCCCTCGCCTTTCTCGAACCTTATAGCTAACTACCCCATCTGCACGAGCGTAATGTATGCTGTCATCATCTACTAAAGGAAGACAAAAAAAAACAAAGCATGTCTTGAACCGTTTTCCCTTGGACCTCGAAAAATAGACGCTCAAGGCGTTCCAGCCCAGCATAGCCCGTCCATCCACGGGATCATCGAACTTTAGCAATATAACCATTTCAGGACTAGCGGCGTAGGGGCAAGAGTCAAGGGGGGCTGAAATTGTAATCCACCATAACGAAGACCGAATATGCTCATTATTAACTTTCAATGCAAAAACCTTCCATGGCGTGAGCACTGATTCGAACTTCTCCTTGCGGAGAAAGTTCAGGCTCATCAGATGGGCTACTCATCTGATGAGCCTGAACTATTCAAAGGGGAAGCATAATTTCTGATTTTCCATAGATCATATCCGAGTCTGGTGGTCAGCTATTTCTATTATGGGAAAGCATACGCGTGGGCTAGAATAGAAGTTCTTTGGTTTTAGGCTTTGGGCTTTGAACTTTGAAATCCTTCAAAGCTTGAGACTTTTTGGCTTTCGTTCCTCGTATTGCCGTCCTTGTGTTCTTTATCTTTTTTTGGCTCTTGTCGTGATATGCTAAATGCGGATACCAAGTCCGTGCAGCGCAGTGGATGGAAGTAGTATTTCGTAGAGGGGCGGTTGGCGTTGAGCCTTTTTTTTTGTATGGCTTTTTGTTTGCGGTGCTGATAGGATAATCTATCGTGTAGCTGGTGGACAAGTGTCCATATCATCGTTCATTATTGCCCACGCTTCGATTTCGAGGTCATGGCGAGAGTTCAGCTTCGATGTGGAAGGAAGTGTTATACTTCGCCCCCATCAAGCTGAACAAGATAACATCGTAGATGAGCTTTGATTCTCGCTCGTATTCGGCATTCTACGAGGGTTATTGAAAGAGCAGCTGTAGTTTCAACGCTAAATGATTCCAAGCCTCGCAGAGCTGACTCCTGCTAAGATAGTTTTATGTGATGCAGCACTTGTTGCGGACAGAGTTTGGGCTGTGTCCATAATTAGGCAGCTTGGGGTGTCTCCTAGGTATTGGGATATTGGGTATTATGGAGAAATGGTCTCTCAATGGAATAATTAATTGGAGGTGAAGAGTGAATGCGGTGATATATATAGTCATAGAGAGAACACATCTCCAGTCAGTTCGCTTCCAAGAGCATAGCCCAGTTCCCGCAACAAAGGTCATTAGCCCCGGAGAATAAAACAGGAAGACAAATTTGGCACCAGTATAATATGATAGATCAGAGGTAAATATTGCCTCTTATATCCTACTCGGCGTCTTGAAATACTCCTATTGATCATTTCTTCACGAGGTCGACAATACCTTCACGTATGGCCGCAGGACTCTAGTACTCCATTTATGACGCATCCATGGTCTACTCTAGACTCAAAAACATTCTTTGCCATGATCTGACATAAATAACCCTGATGTAAAGCTTTCAGCTTAAGCGTGAAGCCGTCGCTGAGAACGTGATAGAAATATTTATATATGCTCAGTCATCCCGTATCATTATGGTCTCTAGCCCTTCATCTTGGCGTGTTTCTCTCGCATCTCTCACAAGTCCATGGAAATGATACGAAGCTGGTACCTAATAGTAGTTTAGTTCGAATGTAGCGTGTCGTGGGGCTTTTGATTCTCTTCATCTCTCCAAGGTTCCACGCGGATGATTTCTATCTTGCCATCAGCGGATGTAAAGATAAAAGTTGGCGTACAAAATTTATAATCATCTTTGTTGAAAGAGATAAGAATCGATTTCCCTTAGTGCTGTTTAAGCGTTCTCACAGTGATGACTGATGGTGTCAGTCATTCCTTCACTGGTTTTGTTGTTTGAATCTTCTCCCCAGCAAGGCTCAAGATCCCGAATACCGATATCAATTCGATTATCATGAAGTTTCTTCGTCTTGATGCACGAGAAACTGTGCATAGGATCATCGTAATTCCAATATCACGATCACGTTTTCCATGTCTGAAAACAATAGCTGCACTGCACTGCACATGGTAATAATCGAAGGCTCCTGTTACGGTGAAGGAATGTATCCTGAGTATTCGTACAACATCTATATCCGTCAATCAGGGTGAAGAGAAATAAAGGAGGGAATAATTCATATCTGGAGCATGCTCGTGAGTTATATTTACCATATCCTCTCCCCGTTGATCGTCTTGCTCTGATAGAGCTATACTTCCCCTTGACTGTCTAGTAAAAACGAATATCAATGACCCTGCTATTCCCTCTTTCTTGAAATCCGAACTACCTGATAATGCATGACAGGTCTGGAAGAAATCTGGTTTTCAGTGTGGTTTGTTTCTCACCGCATCAAAGATATTGGTATAGCTGGGATATTGTAATATCTCTCACACCCAACTCGTTTGAATCAGATTTCAAATGAGCTCGAAGATCGGATAGGAACATGACGATGTAGAATTAGCGTTTTATTTACTCTGTATTGATATCTTGATGCCATAGGACTAACATGTACAACCTCCCAAGAAGCTGGTTCCTCAATCGATATCTCCCATTCCGCCGTCAATCCATGTTAAGAAGTCATTCATACTGTTCCGAATATGACACGACACCTTACCTTTAAATCTTCCAGGCTTTCATCAAGTCTTCGTAAAGTCTATCATCTCGTCGTTCGAGCTCCTGTGAACGTTGACGACGAAGTATCGGCTCTATTGTACGATCCTGGGTCTGATTGATGCTTTGCAATTTCATATCTTAGTTTCACTGGCCCCCCAGAATTTCACACAGGGACCGGCTTCACTGGAATTCTCCTAGGATCTTTTCAGATATGAAAGATATGAAAACGTATCCTTGAATGTGTGGCTTAGTACAATAGATTTCTTCGTACAGGCCTGACATTTACTTGTCTCTAATAACTCTGTCCGTCCTGGATAACGATAATCTAGTACCATTGGCTCAACTCCCTCGTAGTAAGAAACACTCGCTCCTTTGCCTTGGATCTATTAGTAGAGATTAAGACAATAGAGCTCTAAGATATAATATACGTTCGTTCTGAGTTCAGGCTGAACAACCGTACCTTTGACGGACAGTAAATGATTATTACGAATTGATTGTACTTTTGCATAGACAATACTTCAAGATTGTCTATGACAGAATTAAGATGCACCACATAAGCCAATACCCGAGTAAAGCCGGTGCCTACTATTATTGACTAGGAAACAGGTGGATATATACAAGCATCTGGTTATACCAGGGATTCTTCCATCCGGACTATCCAACAGAACGTTCTTAAGTTCTCCACTTATGATTCCGGAGGAAGAGAGACAATGAATCTATTTCTAATGAGAAGATTCGGGCCGCGAGGTCCGATTCCGTCGAGGGCTATTGGTAATCGAAATGATCTCGAACGACGCTGAATGATGGTGGAGCCGTGTAGGTGGTGGAGAACAAGGTCCCCACTAGGTAGGGTATTGATGTGTCCCCAGCAAGGACTTAGACTCATTTCAACGGACATGACACCATCCTTATCATTTAGTCAAAGAGAAAGATAATCTCAGACATATGAAATCTACAGGAAAGGATATCGGAAAAGAAGCAACCAGTGTCCGGGAAAAAGACCTTAAGTTTACAGGATGATAGAGAAAAGTGAAGAAAACAAGGAAATGTATAATCAATACAGAATGCTGAGCATTACATACATCCCAAACGAAACGTACAAACCAGTAAAGATGCCGGAATGCAAGAAGAAAAATGCAGGATGAAGAGTAAAAGATACTTGTAGAAGAACATAGTTAACAATGAACCCTAGAGAATTAACCCCGGATCCCGAGTCTATTTATTTCGTACAGGATAGATTATTTCTTTCTTTGTTTTTCTGTTTCTTTCTCTTTCGGGTTGGCCCGGCATCTGCAGAAGATGGGCGGTCTGCGCGCGGGATTTATTTTCTGCTCCTCCCATCTATCCAAAAAAAAAAACACGGCCCATCTGAGGGAAGACTGAGACTAGGATTCGGGTCATGAGAATAGGCCACTACAAGTAGCGGCAGAAGGAATGGTAGATAGAGACACAGGCGTGGCGGATATAAGAGGCAACAGGGAGATTCGGTGTGAGGGATGTAGAGATGTAGGGATGCAATAGCCAACGGACAAAACCCTTAGTTATTGCCGTGCCCTTCAAGGAGGAATGTGATTGGATCGAAAAAAATCACTCTCGCGAGACATCACGGCCGAAGAGCTTGGCCTTGGTCCAGTCGAGGGCGACGAGCAGACGGTTACGAGCTTGAAGCAGCGATTAGCTTCTTTCTTCTTTAATTAGTGGAAGGCATCACTTACTGCTGAAGCACATGCTTAAATATGCACTGCGCCAGAAAAGGTAGGTCATCGTTCCACCACTTGCGATGTTGCCGCTCAGCCAGCTGATATCCGCAACCGCACGCTCCTTTCCAATATACGCCAAAGAACCTTGGTGGGAGTACTGGAAGGGACCGATCTGCTTGGTCCTCCGCAGCTGCTTCTGGCGCTCCTTGATCAAGTCAAAGACACGGTTGCGGTCCTCCTCGGTCTTTGCCTGAGCCTGTTCTGCAGACAGGACCTTGAGATCATTCTCAATAGCCTCGGTCTTAGCCATGGTGTTGAAAAGACGAGCGAGGAAAGCACCCTCCTGACTGGCCACCTGGGCAGTAGGAGCGTAGTTGGTCACAGCGCAGTCTCCAACGGCCCAGATGTTCTCAGTTCCGTTGACAACCAAGTACTCGTTGACGGCGAGACCGCGGCGGGAGTTCTTCTGGGCCGGAATCTGGCCCATCAGGTCGCGCACGACACCACGAACGGCGTTACCGGTAGCCCAGACGAGCAGACCGTAAGGGATTTTCTCGAGTTCCTTGGTGCCATCGGGCTTGGTGCTTTCGGCTTCAATGTATTTGTCGGTGACGTTCTTGACCATGGTCTTGGTGCGGATGGTGATCGATTCCTCCTTGAAAGTAGATTCCGTGTAGTCGATCAGCTGCTTAGAGAACATGGGAAGAACCTGTCGTAGTCACTGTCAGCAGTCAACTCTGAAATAGAGGGGCCGTGGACAACTAACATTCGGGAGAGCCTCCACCAGGGTGACATGGAAGTGGTCCTTGATCTCAGGAACCCACTTCTTTAGATCCTCCTCGAAAAAGTCCTGGATCTCACCAGCGAACTCGACACCAGTAGGACCACCTCCAACAACGACCATGTGTAGCAGACGCCTGACCTCTTCCTCCGTCTGGTCCTTGAAGATAGCGGTCTCGACACAGTCCATAATGCGCTTGCGGATCTTCTGGGCGTCACCGACTTCCTTCAGGAAGCACGAGTGCTCCTTCACACCGGGAATACCTGACCGGATTGTTAACAATACTGTCCGCGCTGAGCGCACACAAAACTACGTACCAAAGGTGGCATTCTCGGCACCAACTCCGACCACGAGCATGTCAAAAGGCACCTGCGTGTGGGACACATCGCCCTTGACCTCAGAGTCATCGCTAATGTAAACCACACGCTTCTCGTAGTCAATCTTGGTGGCCTCTGCTTCATAATACTTGACTGTGGCCTTCTTCTGGCGGAGAATGTTACGGATGGGCTCCATGATCGAGCGGTGCTCGATCAGACCGGTTGTACAAGAGGGCAGCAAAGGAGTGAACAAGAAAAAGTTACGAGGAGAGATGACGACGACATTGTAGTCTGTGGTGTCGAGATTCTTCAGCAAGGAGACCGAACCCCATCCCGTTCCTAGGTGAGAATCATGTTAGCTCTGTCTCCCAGGAAGCAGATTATTACAATTGCGTACCGAGGATGACCAGGGTCTTCTTGTTGGGATCCGGTTCGACCTGCTCAGCCGGATGACGGAGCTCGTAGACACTGTACGCGAGCAGACCCGTCAATCCCACACCGGACAGCCAGGTTAACCGCCAGGCCCATCGCAAGAATCTGAATCCCTTGCGAGGCTTGGGAGGTTCTGGCGCAGCAGCATCCGCGTAGGTCCTGCGAGATGACCGCTGGTAGGCTTGTCGCAAGAGGGTGTTAGCCCTCACTGACTGTGTGGTTCTAGTCAGCAGATGCGACCGCGTTGTGAGCGACCTGCGCGACAGTGACGCCAGCTGCATCGTTGATGGAGACACCATCTTGCAATACCACCAGTGAACAAGACAGTCCTTTACAGCTTGTCGCACCAGGGCGATGGGAAGAGCGGAGAGTGAAGTCCTAATAAGGAAGAGAAAGATGGTGGAACAAAGCTCTACATATCAAGGTCATTAAAAAAGTCACAGCGACGCCCAGCCCATTGGGATCGGAGGCTAACGAACTGTTTTGGGCAAGCCGGTGTGCCCCAGTCGGGTCGGGGACGCGAACTTTTTTCGGTGGTCGGAACCGCAAGCTCAGATAAGCCGATTCGGCACGCTTTTTTTTTGGGCTTCATAACTTGTGTTGCCCGGTCAAAGTTGGAGGCCCGTGAGGGGCGTGAGGGGAAATACCAATGGAGATCTTGGAGAGGAGACCCTTCTTTCATCTGTCGGCTTTGTTGGAACCAGAGAAGTTAAGATAGAGAGGGACAGCTGACTCGGTTGCCCCAAATTGTCTTTTATGAAGCTATCCCCTTCTTTCCTGCCATCTACATAACCCCCCCTTTCATGGCTTTCCTGCCCCCTAATCTCTCCTCGGTTTCTCTTCCTTTCTGTTCTTCGTACCGTATCTCCCCGAAGGATTGTCTGACATGTAACATTTCCCCGAACATTTTTCGTCCCGAACAAGCGGTCGTGGTCCCGGTCTCTCCCGGGATGAAGTTGCGACACGCGCGCGGCCCCATAGACCTGCCTGATGAGGAGATACTCTTCATTGAAGGGGAAGTCCTGAGGAGAAGCTCTCCGTGTCCAGCTGAAAGGTGGAAATCTGGGGTATCCAGGGCCCACTCCACGGGGAGTCTTCCCTAATCCTTCGATACCGGTTAATTTTTAAGGTTGGATCTCGGCTTTTTTTGACATGTGGACGCAGCATCAGGTCACAAACAAACAGCCGCATCTTCCGTATTCGAGCAGTTTTTTGTGTTTGTTATAATTATATTGAAGTCCAATCAGCATGACGAAGCGGATTGAGCACAATTGCTTGCGAATCACACAATAGAAACTGAGAAAGTCGCGAAAAATTTACGGGCGGAACAAGAGCTAAAATGGACTTAATCCCACAATCATCCGTCGGGAAGAAACACTGGTTTACGTAGTGGCCTGACTGCGCGTACCGGTATAGCCGTCGAAAAAAGGAACATCTATTTTGGCTCCATGTGAAAGGGATGGATCGACGGCACACGCATTTTGCTGCTTGGGACGTCCCATTTCTCATTGTCCCGAACCCCTGGAATCCTTTCTCCACCCGGTATCATGGTCCCGTCGTCCCCGAGACGCTCGCCGCGGGAGCTCCCGGAGGTCAGACTTTGGAGCTCTATCGCCATCAGATTTGGTGGATAACAACTCGTTTCTGGAAAGAGTACTTCTCCAGAAGAACCCACGACTTATCCACCGGTTCTGGTCCGGCGCATACTCAGCCACGCTGCCCATATCATGGTGGCTATCAGAATTATGACCGCCTGGACGGTTGACGTGTATGACGCTAAGGTACCATGGTTGGACTACTGATGCTGGTGGGATTCTTCGCCTTTATGAGGATGGTCTGGATGGAGCCTTTGGTCTCGATTCAGTTCGCGCTGTCTGACTTTATAGAGCTGTTTATGGTACTCCATTGCGGCCAGACCAGTCTTCGGGAGTCAGACGGATGTCTAGTGTATTTCTCTCTGACTCATGCTAGCTGGGTGTCCTCGATTATGTGACAAAAAGAGAAAGTATGCCCACATTGACCGGTAACAGGAACAGGTTGAATATTCTCATTTTGATGGAGATTAACCATGTTGCGACATGTCTTCGGAGCTTGCACTCTACTACAGGTAGAATGTCTGCTACACAGCACTAATGAAACTCTACTAATATAGAAGGGAGACAAGCTCTCTGTTTTGATATCTATTGAACTAATACGTCCTGACCCTAGTGCGATCGTACATGTTCAGCTGATGAAATGGTACAATGAGAAGGAGAAAAGGAAAAAGGAATCTCAGTCACTACAATGACGCCTCCCGTACACAAAATATGTGACTGATTTTATACGGATCGTGAAGACTGGTGGTATATCGGGGGAAAGTAAGAAGAAACGAAACAAAGTGAACGTCTGGTCATGGAGATAATAGATCAGAAAAGGCTCCATCCTCGGCTACTTTCTTTCGAAGGCACGGGACGCTGCGAAGTTTTGGACATGTTGCGGCCCTCCAATTGGCGTAGGCTCTCGATCTTCTGCAGAGCCAACTCTAATAGCTCCTTCTTCTTAATAACGTCGAGATGTCTGCGGATGCGGGGATCCTCACGGGCAAACCGTTCGACCTCAGCGTCGGAAAGATGCCGACCCAATCGCATGTCTAGCTCGCGGGGGAAATTGTAATAGAACTCGGAGAGCAGCTCCACATTCAGGAAAAGTACAGCAGTCGACGTGAGTTTGTCAGCAACGACGTCAAGGAAGACTTCTGGACAGTAGTATTTATTTTTCTTGTTGGTGCACTGTTTCGAGCGGACAGCAAGAAGCCTCATCTTGAGGATGTCCGCTCGGTCACGGAGGAAGATGCCTTCACGCCCTATAAGTAGTCAGCATTAAGTTGCAAGTTACATGTCAAAGTACGCTAGGTACAAACCTTGGCTTAAGAGGGACGAACTGAACCCGCCCGCACCGCCTGCGCCATCACCTTCTAGGACGATGTCTCCTTTTCTAACTTTATCGACAAAGGCCATTACGTCCTTCAGTTTTCTTCGCCCAACTGAATCCTCCACGCGCTTTAGAGCATCCTCACAGGCTCGTAGCTCGTCTTTAAGTACTCTGCTGACGTTTTCTCGTCCCTTGGTCCACTCCATGTCCTCGACTTCAATTTCGAACTTGTAAGGCTTTATACAGTTCTCCACCTGATCACTTGTGCTGAAGAAGCGATCATTGAGGATCGTCGTAGATGCTTCCCTGATCTGTTTCTGGGCATATGGATGCGAGGAGAAGGTGGAAGAGGCTACGAGTTGGTCGACATGACTTTGGAGGGCGTTGGCAACCACTGTCGTTGCCAGTCGACCAATACCCGATTTCGTCAAAGAAGATGTTGAAGCATCGAGCTTCCTGTGCCAATAAAGGGACTCCGGGTCTGACTTCGGTAGGTCCGTAAGAGGGTCCGGTTCGGGCATGGGGGGCGACAGATCATCCAAGGGCTTGTTCCAGTATCTTTGCGCAAGAATATCCATAACTCGCTGATCTAATTCACTCTTGAGCATCTCGCGGACTTGCGGCCGGCCAAAGTGTTCTGCGAACTCCTTGAAGGAATGTTTGAAGCTGTCAAGGCTTTCTGCAAGATAAGACTCCGCGCTGAGGGGACGGTCGTTATATTGAACCTTGAATTCGTAAGTCGCTTCTTCGAGCTCCTGAGTGATGGCATCCCTAGTTCCTGCTAGACTCGATGCCATTGTTTGTTCGAGAACATGCATCAGTTTCTTACGGAGAGTCGAAACACCCACTGAAACATCAGAATCGGGGCCAAACTCCGTAGGATGAGCAGAGAAATAAGCATTCTCATTCTTCAAAATAGCGCTTGATATGCTACCGCTCGCCCGAGAGAAGAGAGCCGTGGTTTGAGGGACCCGACAGACTACGCCCACGTAGCCCAACCTTAGCGGATATTTTTTGTCCTGCAGAATGCTTGTGCCTCTTTCCGGGTCCACTAAATCCATTTTGGTGACCACACCAATTGTTCTCTCTCCACGAGGGTCAACTCTGCGGCTAGCCTTTAGAGCTGTCGAGTTAGCCAGATCGACGTCTGCCGCTGATATGGCGAGGATGATGTTGGGGGGTTGAATGTATTTGTCACACAAATCTGATATCTTCTGCTTAAGCTCAGGGGGCTGATCGCGGCCAGCAACTTGTATATAGCCAGGGAGATCGATAAGAGAGAGATCCGGGACGTTAGGAGAATAGATCGTCAGCCGAATGGGATCGTCACTGACACAGTCTCTTTCAGGCACCGCCAAATTCAGATCGGTAAGCGTTCGTTGAATCTGCGTGAAATCTGTGACTTTCCCTAGGCCAAGAGCAGGAAACTCGCCGTACTCTATTTGTGAGTTGGGCGTGTTCACTAGGGTCAGTTCGATCGGCCGGCGTGTCACCATATTGAGGCCCTTCGGCAAGAACTCATGTCCAACAATAGCTTCCAGGACCGAACTTTTTCCTGAAGATTGAGATCCGATAACCACTATTGATGGAAGCGTCAATGTGCTCGACTGGCCCACCGTCTGCAGAATGTTCCTGATCTCGATCATCTTCCGTGTGAGGACCATCATCTGATCATCTGCTGCAACCTGGGTCGCCCGTCGGCCATCTTCTTCACCAGACTGTTCATAACCAAAAGCAGTAGCCGTTGCAGCTCCTGCAGCTGCAGCGTTACGGTTATTCTTCGGAGATCCTCCTTCGCCGCCAGAACCACCACCTTCGGACTCGGATTCCTCTCCTAACCGGAGAATCTTTTGCATCCATTCTGGAAGTCCTATCTCTTCCTTTGTCCTCTCCCATCCACGACTTGTCTGCTCAGCCACACCTTGAATCCCATTGAACAGTCCAGTTGCTGCATCACTGGCCGTTTCGCCTGCCCGCTTGAAGATATCGATGGCATAGTTTCCCGCCTCTGCATATAGAAAGAGTATCGTCAGCGAACATCCTTCCAGTTAATGAAATCCTTCAAAAACATACGTGTTGCTTGATATTGTAAGTAGGCCAGACCGGCAATCATTGCTCCTCCGAACATGGCCGGAAGTCTCGCAAGCTTGAGCGCAAGTCGCGGTAGCATCCGCATAAAAGATATCGTTCGCACTGCCGGAACAATATTATGTATGGCGTTGGCACCGACTGGCCAAGCTCGACCTCGTAATGCTGCATTTCCATCTACACGGAGGAGTCCACCAGTCCTCGACCTCACACTGTGCATATGGCGGGCCAACAGGCCCCTCCGCAACAGCGGAGTCAAACGGTGGGAGAGAATCCTCCCGCTCATGACTATCGAATTCTCATGCGTGTCTCGGAATTGACAAAATAAGCATCACCATTTTCCAGCCTCAGGCTGGATGGTTATCTGTCCGTCTTGATGGATTCCTGCGCAAGACCGGTGTCTCCGCAGTGGCGATGGTGGAACAAAACAACAGTCGATTACGGAGTCGGTCCTCCGCGGCGTCGCGGAGCCCGTGACCTGCACTAATGGCCGCTTCGACTCCTGGAACAGAAGCGGTGAATCACGTGTATCGTGTCATCGGCGCGGTGAGTGATGGCGTGACGGCGACGGTATGGAAGAAATACTACATGAGAATAGACGGTGTAGAATTTGTTTTTATATTTCTTTTTAGACATTCTATCTTTATTTTCCCTTCCTTTCTTTTTTGGTGTCTCTAAAAGTTGTCTTTTTTTTTTTTTTCTTAATCTGTCTGCATACCATCTCGGCTTTCTGACATCGGTGTATTGTCTATGACTCCTACGTCCGGCAGAACTTGAGAGCTTCATTTGGCCTCAGTTTCTTCCCTTCTTTCCACGGCGATCCCCCTGAGTTGGGCCTGGATTTATCTTTCGCTTCGATCATTTCCCTTGAAGGTGTATTAATATAGACGGGCTTCTTTTATGAGCCAAAATGTGCCGATTCCTGGTAAGATATACCGTTTCCCAAGGCACGCGCCACTTGCAGCTGAGCTGACCGCTTCATTGTAGGTTTACAAAGGAAGAAATGATATCTTGCTCAGTAAACTGATTACAGAGCCAAGCCATTCTATCCTCACTCAATCCTATGATTCAAGATTGAGACTGGTAGGTTAAGAGATGCTTGCCTTTCGCTCTTGCGACCGGAAGGGAATATGCTAACTGCGCCCCAATCGAATAGGACAGACGGCGACCGGTCAACGGCGATGGCTTCGGAGTAGGGTTCTACACAGACCCTAAACTGGGTCCGGACCCATGCATTTTCACTTCAACACTACCAGCATGGAATTGCGAGAACCTTGAACGACTAGCAGCAAAGACGTGCTCGAATCTGATCTTCGCGCACGTGCGCGCAACGACAGAGGGCACTCTTGCGGAGAACAACTGCCATCCTTTCCAGCACAACACCCTGATGTGGATGCACAATGGTAATGTCGGCGGATGGAAGTACATCAAGCGGCCACTTGCAGACTCCCTCGCGGACAAGTGGTATCTAGGTGTCAAGGGGGGAACAGACAGCGAATGGGCTTTCGCTCTGTTCCTCGATCTAATGGAGAAGGAGGGGGCTGATCCCAGCTCTGATCCTGGTCCAGAGGGTTTCGGGCAGGCGTTCCTGCGTCGCGTTATGATGAAGACAATCGCTAAGATCAATGAGTTTGTGCGAGAGATCCCGAAGAAGCACAACGTGACAGGAGTAGAGACGCGCAGCTTGCTTAACTTTGCTGTCACGGATGGGCATACCGTCATTTGCACTCGCTACATCAGCAGTAAGACTGATGAGCCGGCGAGTTTGTATTTCTCCTCGGGCACCAAGTGGAAGGAGGGCAAGACTAAAGGCCATTTTAAAATGGAGCGCCACGACAAGGGTGCCGATATTGTCTTGGTGGCTAGTGAGCCCCTCACTTTTGAGAGACGTGAGTGACTAACTTCTATGTCATATCGTACATTGTGTGTTGACTTTCTTTCTTTTAATAGATAACTGGGTTTCTGTCCCTACAAATTCGATTCTCACTATACACAAGCAAACTGTGCTATTGCATCCTATTTTGGATGAATTCTATGATGATGACCCCAACCTGGACCGCTCCTCCTGCTATGCGGTATCCCAAGGTCAGAGCGCTGCACAAGGAACAAGTGTCTCACCTCAAAGTACAGCTGCCGGTACGCCTCCAGAGCCCGACTCGGAGACTGCGAATGGGCACATCAACGGCGTGAGGCTGCATGAGCTGAGCCAAAAGATGACGCAGGTACAGATTCAAACATGAACTGGATCGAGCCTATTGCTTTTGATCCGTTCCAATTTGACAAACCATGAAAATATTTCGTATGACTGTATTCCAAGGTGCTGGAGTTGAGAGTGGATGTCGGGAAGGATGGAATCGGCGTTCTTGATGGGCCTTGGAGTTTCCAGACGCTTTTTCGTCTTCGAATAATATTGTACTTGGACCTTGAAAATTTTCGGGTTAGACAAAATTTCTGTATACCATGAAAAAGAATACATACCATTTGTTATGTCAATCATTTAGGACACATCTGGTATCTAATTCTCCGATTCATTGTCCCAAGGACACCAGTCGGGGTGAGAAAATCCGAAGAGATATCCCTGTCTTCTATTTCGACAGTGCATATTATAAGCATAGTAACATGCTGCCGTTCATTCTAGATATCCTCGCCAGAGATATTCGCGTGTTTGAAATACTTCATACCTACCCACGCGACTACCACCCAGACCCACGCCATGACAGCCGTACAGACCATCAAAGCCGGATAGTACCCAACAATTGGCAAGGTGGGATCATCCTCCAGTTCTGGAGGTGCATATGGAGTCTCCCCGACATCCCACGCCCAGCTCCAGACACCGAAGCAGCTGCCCATACCGATCACAAACACGATCCACGTCACTACGAGAATGATCCAGCCCCACCATTCCGTCTCTGAGTAATCCCAGATATCTTGGCTGTGACTACTTTTCAGATCAGATGTGTGGGTCGCAAGGGGTGATTTTGCACGGTGTCCGGCCCTGTGTCGGTTCATAGACTCGGATCGGAGAGGGAAGTAGGAATCAGAACTGGACGATGGGGTTGGGATGTGAATGCCAGCAGCCACGCCAGCGCTGCAGGCAGATGAGCCTCGAATATTAGAGTTGGTAAGGCGTGGGAAAGGAACGATATCTTCGTCGTCGGTTGTAGTCTCGTCGCCTAGCATCTGACTCGTTCTGGACGCCACGTTTGTTTGAAGTCGTGAAGAGGTGGACGCATTCATCATAAAGCGTCGTGTGCTCAGGCGCGACCACCCGGAGACAGATATATCATCGTCGCCATCAAAGCTGCCCCGTGGTGTCGCCTCGTTGTCCGGAGAGGTTGGACTGGTTGGTGAAAGTCGCGATGTGTTATCGGTGCTATATCCATTGGAATCGCCACGCGAAGCGTCCAAACTCCTAGGTGAAATGTTCGACTTCTTCTCCCTCGATTCGAATCGCGTGCCTAGCAGCGCCGTCTTGCGCAATGAGCCCTTCCTCCTGCGCGTCCGCCTTTGCTGTTGTATTGCTGTTGCTAATGCCCTACCCTTTGCCCGTGGAGTCGGGAGAGAATCTTCCCCACCGTCCCCGTCCATGTCAGCATCTTTCCCTGAGCTTGTCTCTGTTGTCTGGCTCATTCGGAGAAATGACAGCTTGGATAAAAGACTGCCTGATAAACTGCGTTTGTGACCACTGCTGCTGCTCACTGATCGTGTTCTCCCCAGAAGCTCTCCACCGTCAACGGTCCGTCCCACAGTCGCTTGTTCGGATCCATTTTCCATTGGCGCGTCTGGACCAGCCCTAGGAGCACGCTCGTCCAATCGCTCGTTATTGAGAGTATTGCAGGACAACTTCAGCTTGGCAAATTCGATCACAGATTCTGACGATTCTAAGGAGCAGGTTTCATAACACGAGAGAGGAGTGGAGCTGGGGTGATGGCATGCGCAGGTAGCTTGAAGCTTGGCTCTTGCGCTAGCAATGTCCGTGCGGAGGTCTATAGCTACCTAGATTATGTATGGTACATAGTTTACATCGACTATTGCTCTACAGAATAGATCGTGAATAATAATATTGGACACCAACAACGACAATTTTAAGAGTATTGTGGATATGTAGACTGTCGGATGCGTGACACAATTTCCACGTGCTGTATGAGCCTTGTACTCTAAAGTCGCGCACATGCCCAGCTGCTTACTTGACAAATGCATTTGCTTGGTCAACCATGCAGAATCGAAGGCAATGTAGAAGGCTCTTCCAATGGATGAAATTGGGCGAACTGACAGGGTTGGGATGTACAAGTGATGTACCGGAAGAACGAGAAAAGGGGTATGTCAACACGGATGACCTGCCAGGACGAGAATTCCAATAAAAAAAATTCCACAAACAGGAATTAACCAGGAGCTCACTGTTGGCATGAAGAGAAGGCCAAGAACCATAGAAAGTAATCCATGAAATAATGATCTCAAGAGCAAGAGGTAAAATAACTAGATTCGTTCACGTGAAAAGTCGTCGTAGCGTTGGCGTGAAGCAGATATTCGAAAGAGAAATTATGAGATGAAAAGAGATTTGTGCGCACAGGAAGACACCAGATTCGCTCAGTAGGCCACGCACGTACGAAAAAGATACGAAGATACAAATTTAGAAAGGTAGGCTTATTCAGCAAGGGCCAAATGGCAGAGGGGAGAGAGGCGACAGAAAGTACTTTTAGTTTACTCAAAAGGGGCACGCAGAAATGGGGGGTCCAAGAAGCTATCAACCAAACACACGAATGTTCACGCGAAGACCAGGGAAAGGAATGATCCAATAGACGAGTGGATTCGATTCAGGGGTATTGACGAGACAGACGCATAAATTTCATTTAGAAGGGGGCCACTAAGGGAAATACTCGCAGAAACGAAAACATTCGCTTGGGAACCCATTTGGGAATGACAATTTCAGAAGCAGGTAAGTGCTGGAATAGAATAGAAATGGGTGACAAGTATAGAAGAAAGAAAAGTAAAGTGAGATGCTGTACTGTTCGAAACAGCTACACTCACTTGCAGAACATCGTTTGAGACCAATTGAGGATAGACTTGGTATCCAACAGGCAAGGCTGGGATAGACTACGCTTGGTAGCCGCCAAAGCCATTTCCAAAGCTGGCATTACCAGGCTGGCCCCATGCGGCACCAGGGGCGGTCTGACCACGCCCGTAGCCTGCAGCATTTCCTGGAAGCCCGCCATAGCCCTGGGCCGGGATTCCAGGACCACCAAAATTCGTAGCCTGCTGGTCCCAACCGCGACCAGCTGGACTAGGACCTGAAGCCAATTTAGTCAGCATGAGTTGCATCGGAGACAGTCCAATTTCCAACTCACCTGCAGGAGTCATTGGCCCAGTCGGACCGCCGTATTGAGGAAAGTAAGGAGATGCAGCAGAGCCAAAACCAGCAGCGCCAGCCTGCTGGGGAGAGAAGCCATCAAACTGCCCGGTGGGAGGACGGTCCTTGCCCCACTGTGAAGTTATTAGTAAAAACAACGTCAGATAGAGTAAATAGACAGGGTGTTTGCTCACACTGCACTTCAACGGGCGGCCGTTGACGTTGTAACCGTTGAGCTGACAGATCGCCATAGCAGCATTCTCATGGGTATCCATCTTCACAAAGGCGAATCCGCGATCGGCCTGGACACGGGTCTCAACGACGTAGCCAAAGTTCTGGAACAGTGGGACGAGGTCATTCTGAGTGGTGTACGGGGTGAGATTTCCAACATAACAAGTGGTCTGCCATTGGGGGGTCTGCGCAACGACCATATCATAGCTCTGAATGCCGTGAGTAGGAAAGTGATGATGACCGAATGCAGTAGTAGGAGTCATGCCCATGGCGGCCATTGCTTGTTGCTGAGAGATGGAAGGCTGTCCCTTTTGGTTGGCCCAGTTGCAACGAATTGCACGGGAGCCAAGCCATTCACCATCCATGGAGCTCAGAGCTTTCTCCGCATCGGCGCGCTCGCGGAAAGCAACGAAGCCGTAGCCACGGGACCGACCAGTCTTCATGTCCCACATTACACGAGCCTCAGAGACCGAGCCGAAGGCAGAAAAGGCTTGAAGGAGTACCTCATCGTTGACCTCGTTGCTCAAATCACCGACGAAGATGTGGAAATGGTTGGAAGTGTCCTCCTTGTTGGTATTGTTGGACTGGTATGCCCAGTTCACACGAATTTCCTAGAGAGCCAGTCAGAGGATGTTTGATCTCAAACTTCCAATGGCATCACCTACAGATTGATGGACACGACGTCCGTTAAGGGTCTGCATTGCTCGTTCTGCCGCACCTGGATCGTCGTACTCGACGAACCCGTAATTCAGACCTTTGCTTTGGAACTTTGGCGAGGAGTTAGCTACCAGGGTTGCTTCAAGATAAGTCCAAGAGCTGTATGGGAGAATGCAGTCATAGCAGTGTGAGGTGAAGAATTGACTAAGATGAGGTGCGGAGCAGAAGGGGGGTATGTGAGGGGAGTGAATAGGGCGGGCCTCAGGTAGAGTGCTTAACGACTCACGTTTTTGTCCGGAATAATCTTCACACTTTGCACATGACCTGTTGTCTCAAAGATCTGCTTCAGGATGTCCTCTGTGACTCTGGGATCCAGGCCCCCAACATAAAGAGCTCGCTTGTTTGGCTCCGGCGCCGCCCGACGCACGTATCCGCCAGCGCTGGTGGGAGACATCAAGTTTCCTGACATTGGGGAGGTAATTGCCGTTGGGATTGGATTTGTGTTCTGCGGAATGACCACAGGGGGAAGAGGTGGCGGAGGCATATGGGAAGGGTTTGCCTGGTTATTCCCCTGGGATGCATCATATTGCTGACCCGGAGCGCCAGCGGCGGCCTGAGGAGGCGGTGGAAGAGTGGAAGACGAAGATGGTGGCGCGTTTTCCGCCATTGTTGAACCGAAAGTCGTTTATACGTATCGAATACAAAGAAAACTGACGACAATTATATAAACCTCGATGGAGGTTGGAGGCACTCGATCAGGTAGCGTTTAGGGGATATCACGATATCGACAACGGAACGGTGCAGACCGCAATGAACGGCCGCAAAAACTAGACGAGACGGAAAGTGGCCGGCAATCAAGACACAGTATCAAGTGGACTTGAGCTAGATCATACAATAGCTTGAGAAAGATGGGTCGTTGCACGCGGAGACTGCAGGACGTGGTTTTCGTGGTGGATTAATGGTAGCAGAACGGGGACTCAAACAAACGGTTTAACTAATCCAAAGCCACGAGGAACCTGAGAGGAAAAGAGGCGCAGATAGAGGTCAAAGAAACGGATGAAAGGAGCAAACAGGATGAAGATGAGAGGAAAGAGAGAACTAAAACACTCGAATCCGGACGCCAGGAGATTGCGAAACGGATCACGAGAGATGGAAAAGATGCGATGATCTTATGGGGGGTTTGGATGGGGGACGGAAAACTGAACGAGGAGTTTGGATGGCAAGAGCCGCTTGGGGGAGGGGATGCGCTAAGTCTGATAGCGTTAGGCGGCCCTGGTTTACAAGGCTCAAGCGAGCGCCATCCGTTACGGAGAGCGTGACGGCCCGAGGTGCATCTTTACATCTTTGTTCGATAAAAAGGGATCATTTGTACTACGCTGGCCGCAGAGATCGTGAGAGCAGTTAGTCTAGAGACGTCCGTTGAGGCGGTGGTGTATGTTTCTTTGTCGCGGCGGGTTGCCCGTTTTTAACGTGCATGTTGGGTATGCACACTGATCAGCCAGATCCATCACGTTTTGTTCTCGTCCACATTTCTCCAGCTGGAGCACGGTTCATCGTGGACCCATACGTCTGGGAAGAAGGTTAAATAGACCCCCATCGAGACTCGTCTGATATGAATCAGCCCCTCCACTGCTGCGATTGATCCAATCTTGTCTCTCCTATCATTTTTGTATTGTGATACCCACTCTTGCGGCTCTTTCTCCGTGCATTCACCGGTGCGTGGCATTCTACGTGTTGGCCAAGCCAAAGGGGGCTTTGGGAAGTCCCTCTTTATAACAAAGCCAGATCTTGCATCGGAAGCAGGGTTGTTGATCGACCGCGCCGCATCTTCAGTTTTCCCACACAAGTCCCTAAGGCATCCCTTTGCAGCTCCCAATGGCAGATTCTACCTTGAGACGCGAGCTGCCAGTACTTTCAAGCAAACCAGCATCGCAGCAAGCGTCAACCATGGCTACCACAAATCTGACTGCCAATCCAGAATCCCTTGCGGTTCTCACCGCGATGGTGAATCGGACAGTATGCTTTCCACCCCTAGATATAGCTGATCGTATACTCACATTTGGAAGCTCATCGAGACTGGTCGGTTCTTCCGGTCATCGGGCTCCATGCAATCTAGGACCCAGTTAAAGCGGGCCATCCCTTCAGCGCACGAGCAATTTCAGAATGCATTAGATAACCTATCGGAACAAATTGTATGTATTCTTCTCCATCCTATCTTAGGGGACGGTCATTTACGCAAAGACATCTCTCTTCCGACTTTTATCGTGTGATCATTGACACCTCTTAGTTTATTGCCAAGGCGTTCCTGGAAAAGGATTATGAAGCAATCAAGGCGAAGAAAGCGACGCCACCACCCCCCATACCGGCCGTCTCTACCACTGGACCTCCGCCAGCGGAAGACGTGGTAATGAAAGAAGAGCCAGCTGACTTGGAGGAAGAAGCCGCGCAGAGACCTGCTGATCAGGCAGAAACTAGCACGGAAGCACTATCATCGGAGCAGAAAAAGGCTGACGAGAAGGGTGAAGCAAATGCTGCCCAAACAACAGCCAACCAGCAGACCGGACCAGAGAAGGATGTAAAAACTGAAAAGAACGAGGAAACCGGTACTGAGAACGCTCATCAATTTACTGGAGAGGAGCTCAACTTCGATTCCATGCTTCCTGACACAGGTGGTGCTGGCCCTAACGATTTCGACTTACATCTCGATTTTGGCAACGACGAGATTGGTAATCAAAACTTCCTCTCAGGCGCAAACTTCCTCGATTCTGGGGCTGGAAATAGTAGTGCCAATGGGCAAGGAAAGGAACAAGGCGGTTCTATCAGCTCCCTCTTACCGGGTCTCGAAAGCTATGCCGCGAACGCGACCGGGGAGGAATTCAATCTTGACCTACAGAATGCAGGAAACAACACGTCTCAACCTCAGGCTGAGGGGCAGAAAGACAACAATAACAACCAAGAAGAAGTTGTTGCTCCAGGTGGATCTAGTTTCGATGATCTATTTATGGAGAGCGAAAATTTTGGGGATGGCGACGATAACCTGCTGGGCGGGGATGGATTAATGGACATCACTGAACTGGATGATGCTTGGTTCAACTGAGGCCACTCAAATGTCTCTTAACGTTTGGAAATATAAAAAGTCTTAAACTATACTTGCTGGCATAGTTGTATTATTACTGAATATGTTCCAGTATTGCTCTTGTCATTTTTTTGGTATGCCTTTTGTATACTGTCAATAGCATTACACAATCTGCGCGCCGCAGCACTGAACCATTTACCGGTCGTAGTAACCGCCAGGAATTCTCTGAAAACTCCACGGGTATCCTATCCGCATATCAAACTGGGAAAGCTATATTGTGAATCCGTCTTTTTTGTAACTGACTTTCTGAGAAGAAGAACCTCTCTGTCGCATCTTTCTCATCTCCCTCTCCTCCACTCCTTCCACGAACCGCATTGCAAATGCAAACAATCCCTCTTTATCGACATCCATTCTACTCTGTATGATTTCTCTAGCTATCAGTAGATACTCATCTCGAAAAACTCTCCATAGATGCTCACTCGAGCTCGGCCTCGGATAGAATGGATCGTTGCGCAAAAAAGCCATAATGACTTGGTCGAGTCCCTTCTCCTCATTATCCATTGATATCTTTCCGCAGCAATCGAAGTCTAGAATCCACATCGTATGTGTTCCGAGAATATTCGAAATGACTGAAATGTCATCTTGCTCCGATGACGGTGATTGTATATGTGTAGGCGGAGGCGCTAGAACAAATTCCACATCGTTTGCGTCAATCCCTGCATTGAAGTGCATCGTGGCGAGAGCATTAGCCACCCCCTTGGCGTATGTCTCCATGTCTGCTGACTGGATTCCTAACTGCTCCATTTGGTCTACGTGAAGCGGGAAGTTCCGAAGGGAGAAGAACGCTCTAGGTCGTGGCGGTCGTCGGGATGATGTGTCTCCGTTCTGAGAAGTAGCAAGCACACGTCGTCTTCCTAAGTATGGTCTGATCAGGCAATCTTTATTCGTATCGCTAGCCTTGATCTCGGCTATAATCGATGGCGGACAATATGTGTCTATGAGCAATTCCCGGACTGCCTGAGACATGGGAGGGATGCGCTCCGCGTGGATGGCGTTGCAGGGGACATATCCTTCTGGGAATTTTCTCAAATTTGTATCCCACCAGTCGTCTGCGGGTGTGATGAATCTGTGGCAGGCAGGCACGGTTAGTATCGTCGAGATGGGTTCCCGATTCATAAGTTGGAGCTGTTGCAGACTCTGGATAACCCGTTGGTGCATGTCAAAATCATTGGAAAGCGATCTCCCAGGTTCGCCATCCTCCCTTTTGAAAGACTCAGAAGATTCAGCCCATACTGTTCCACAGAAACCTGCACCGATCCGGCGGAATTTCTGCATTTTTGATTGATTTCCCCCCCAAGGTAGGATTTCCCCCTTGATATATCAGTATACAATCTCTGTTGTAGAGTGAACTATGATAGTTTCTCTTATATCTATTTCTCCAGAGTATATAGCGCCAACCTTAGATCAATGGGGGAATAAATCTAGTGTTAGAAGGAGCTTGCGGGATTGATGGATCCATGGACACTATCAAGGCAATATCTACAATTTGTCCGTTCTTGGGTTAGCACCAAATGTTTACGTAAATAAGTTCGTAGGGATATCGCTACTTGCAGAAAATATCGTTCATTCACTTTCTAACCACGCCGAGATATCGTTTTATGCAGCACCACCACAGGAATAGACTTCATGTTCTCATATCTTTTAGGCATCGCAGACCATCCAGGGGGCCAAAGGGAGAAGGATAGCCAAGCATTCATGGGAACGGTTACTAGCACTACTAGGATCTTATAGTCTAATCCCCCTCGGATCTCGGCCTGAGATATGCGGGGGAAGGCAGCGGAATGTGATCTATAAGGAGTGTTTAGTAGTGGTGGAGTAAGAATCGGATGGGACCTGAGCGTACATGGTTTGCAAGGAGGATGGAGCGACACAGCGACTGCTTATCTTATAAACTTACCCTCTTAGTCACTCGAGCATCCACTGGGGTCCAACGGTCGTCGTCTAGACTAATCATTCTTTCAAATTGGTGGATGTCGGAGTATGTTTTGAGGACATTATTGACGAATAATCTTTTGAAATGAAAGGGGGATCAGGACGCTGGTGATAAATAGGAAGGGAGGGTGTAAGACTAGGGTAGATAATGGCCTGTGCACCCGATGTTGAGGATCTTTGGCACTGTCACAGAGTCTGTATAGCAAACGGAGAAAACTGCGGGGGATGTGGGGTTTTCAGCACCCAGGTATAAGCGGCTTAGACAGGGAATTCCTAGAAAGATGCTTACTTGGTACTAGCAAGGAACTGGTACTGCTAAAGAACTAGTCGGTCTGAAAGCTCGACCCGGTATTAATATGAGAAAATGCTAATGCTATATTTTCGGACCATTGCGTCTTCTTGTCTGATCTGCAGATTCACAAAGTGAATTGATGGAGGGCTTTGGTCTCTCTCCTATTGATATGGTGAGCCTCGGGCCGACCTTGTTTACATTGGAATCGAGTATTGGAGCCTTTCAAAAGAAAAAAAAAAAGGCAGATAAAACATCTCCTGGTTCCCTAGCAATCTTGTTAACGGTTATTAGTACATATTGAAAAGATTCGAACAGCTAGTTTGATCCAAGATTGTGTCCGTTGCTTTCTTCTTATCCCGTTTAGGAGCCTTTCGCTTGTACGGCAAGGAATATAGATTTGAGCACAATATGTCGATCCAGTTAGCTTTCCTGTCAGGACCATAGCCCTATACGGCACTCAGTACTTTGCGTCACTACCGTTCTCGGAAGTATAGGAACTGGCGGAATGTTTCTAGGCAGCAACCCCAGCCCAAATCAGCCTTTATTGGTTGCTGGGTACAGCATCTGGGGAAGTAAGCTTATTGGCCTCCTTGAGCTTGGCAGATGGATGATCTAGTAGATTCTAGCAGGCAGAGCAATTTCAGATAGACGCCGACTAGAGTCGATCGTGGGGGGCGAGATGAGTGCGCTGACACCCATGTCGTACGATTACCCTCGCGGAAATAGAGTTCGGGCAATCCCGTGCGAAGCAGATACTCGCTGTTTCCAACCTGCTTTTCCGTGGTAGCGGATAATTTACCGCACTAAAACCCACTGGAAATCATATGTAAAGGTCTAGATGAGATTCGGTACCTTGGATCGGTTCGGAAGTGTTCGTCTTGGGGACGAAAACATGTGGCCCGTACCGTGAACGAGATGGTAACGTGATAACTGTCATAAGCGGGTTGTTTGATTTTCTGTGATCTTCGGATTTTAAGAATCGATAACGATAACAGGTCTTGGGTGACATGAATACTTTTAGCCCTTTGGCACGGGACAGATTCTTGTCGCTTACAGTCTTGATGCATGCCTCACTGTAATTATTATTCCGATTCCCTGATTGCATGCATAGGAAGATTTCTACGTAGTTATTTGCCGCCTTTTTTCATCACCGGACATGGTCGGGAATAGTCTTTTTTTTGCGTGGCTTGCAGGTGCAGAAACTATTTTGGCGTTGAGGTTAACTCGGCCGGTGGATTGGTCCGCCTGGCCGGATCATATGCTGCGGGGACCGTAAACAGGAAATCAGGGACCGGTTCTCTAACTGCCGCCATTCCGCGGAACCTGGATGAATGACGCCCTCAGTGTCAGATGTTGCACCAGGACGCGTGTATCCGACTGTCATAGACAAGCAAATGACCAGATCATGGCCCGTTATTACTTACTGACTAACGCCTGTGGAAGATCTGGCTGATTAATAAGGATAAAGCTGTGGCTCCGACTGGGCCCCGGTAATTTGGGGAAGTTTGACAGCTGCAAGGTGGGGAGATAACCCAAGCATGATGCAAAGTCTCTTGCCACAACCTGAAACGAACAAAGAGCTTATTTCTCGATCGATAATAAGATCATAGCACTGGAGAACTTCGCCGTCATCTGAAGAGTGGGCGTTGTCTTCGTGTAATGTTGACTTCTCTCGTGCAGATTCGCTCGTCGGATCATCTGGGAAGATCTAAGGCAGGACTCGGCTCGACACAAAACAGCGCTTTACAGATGATGACGTGCAGAGGGCTTTCTGCGGAAGTACAGAAAGGAGATTATTGGACACAGTTAAATCAAGCTCGGACCGTTTTTTCCGGAAAGTTCATGTGCGATGCAAAAATAAGCGGGCCGCCCGATACGGTCGGTCGATGTACGAGTACTTTGTACTATATGGAGAAAGAAAAATTAGGGCAGGTACTAGGATCGGGTGATGAAGTCATCGACCGTTTTTCCATGGCATGTTCCACCCCGGTCTGCACGGACGATTGAACACTTGCGATGTTTCCCCAGACAGCTGGGTGTCAGGCTGTATGTGATGCTCTCTCCTCTGTGTTTATAGCCCAGGGGTGGAGACGACAACCCGCGATCCCATTTTGTAATTTCCAGCTTAGCTTTGATCCTTGTCGCCCCCTCAAATCACTTTGGGGGCGGCCCGTGCAGAGAGATGGACTTTCTGTCAAATGCAAGAAACCCGTAAAAAGAAGCTGGTGACAGAACTCGAGTATTATGATAGACCATTCAGGTGGTGCCTGACCAGTCCGTCGTCTGACTAGGTGTGAATTAGTGTATGTATGTGGTGGCCGTGCGATCAGGGATGCCGGTGAGGACGAGACAATTCATTTAGCAGTTACCGCTTCTTCTCCCCCGTAAGAATCTCACCTTCATGCAACAATTTTGTCATCACATCTTTCTCTTTTAAAAGGTCATCAAAACTTCTCATCCCTCGATTTCAGAAGCGGAGACGTGTCAAGACATATACCAACTCCGCGTTCCCCTCACAGTATCAACCCCCCAAGCATTTCCGATCTACCGGAGCCTAAATCCTTGAGGATCACCCCGCAGCCGAACAACTTCCATCGGCCTCCGCGACCAGGACGTCACTACTTTACAGGTCCAATTTATTACTGGCTGGCTATCTCGAATAGTCGGTAGTTCGGCCCTATCTTGGCTTGGATCGACAAGAACCCAGCAGCATCCGGTGTGCCCAGGCCTGCAGCCGGCTAAAGCAAACTCAGTGCTCGTCACACTGAGTGCGATCTGGCAGTGACAGATAGATTGGAGTCAGGGACTGTGCTTAATTCACCATTACTGTCTATCATCGACTCGATCGTCCCAGCAGATCCACTGGATCACCATCAGGGCCAGACTGCCCGATCTTTGCCCGTCCAGACGCCCTGCTCGGACCACTCTGCAAACGGCAGGACGAGGGAAAAAGTCTGTTTGACGGCGCTGGCCCGGATCGCCGGAGAGGACCCAACTTTACTGAGAAAAGCCCACTGGGCGCTGCGACGGACCCGCGTCATCATAGAGTATTTCTTAAGGGAACCACGCCGCTGTCTCCTCTTCCGTCGAACTAGTGAAACGCCTCCTCTCTGCGCTCTATTGTGGATGTATATCCATTTTGCGATCTCACATTTTCATATCCTCTGTCTTGGCCCCCCGTTTTCGCCCCCATATAAGGATTTAAGCTACAATAGTGCACTGAGACCCGGCGGTTATACGTGGAATGAAGGATCCGAGTTGATCTATCGCGCATCTGATACGACAAAACATCTCTCCTCCTTGCATTGTCAGGTCGATAGACAGCAGACGGCGCTCGCCCCCATTTTCACCCTCCTCACTCAGCAGAAGAGTAAGTGCCCTATTATTTTGTCTTTCCCAATTTTATCTTCTGTTTGCGGTACTCTATCCCGAGGACATTAAAAGAGGTTGTCATGTCCGGGCCTTCCAAAGTTGCGTGTTTCCTTGGTACCCATCATCGTTCCGTGCAGTTGGGGAAGCATTCGTCGGTCACGTCAACGGTGCTCTGGATCCAACTCTCACTTCCTCGGTTCCGCGCATGTCTTTTTCAAATATGTTCGCATTTGCCTCTTGTTTTAATGATGGCGGCTCACCCTCCCATCTTCCACAGCAGGTTTCACTTAGTTCCGGCACTACCCGCGAACACATTGCTCAACTTCTGAACCCTTCCACAGAGTCGTTACAACGGTTTTCTTCTTTTTTTCGTTTTGGAAGGACACGTCGCCATCCGGTGTGTGTCGCCCGTGTACGAGCAAAGCTGGCTTCTGAACATTTACCGAAGGCAACCCTTCGAGACATACGAATACTCAAAAAACTGGCGGGACCACGAGAGAACGCGAAGAGACTACTTCGCCTGGGAACCTCTTCAAATTCCTCTTCGACGACGCTCTCACTTCCCAGGACCACGCGCCGTCGCCCAGTTTCTGAGATTATCCTTCCACCGAATGATGAGCCAATGATACGCTCTACGGAATCTGGGACCGGTAGGGTTCGGTCCAGCTCAACATCAAGTGCATCGGGAGTTGTGGCACCAAATTCAACGTTGTTGGAGCGTTCGGCTAGTCCTGTATCTGACGTTGGATCCTCTTTCCCGATCCTGCAAAGAGAGAAAGTCGTCGCAACAGGTAATGGGATATCTGTAGGGATCGCATTAGCGGAGCCTGTCCTTTTCCTCCCGGGCTATGATCCAAATGATCCGAGTACAAAGAAATCAGCTATCTTGAGAGGTCACCTTCACATCAAGACTACAAAGTCAGTGAAGGTGAAGAAGATCTCTGTCTGTTTCCGGGGGCATGCCCAGACAGATTGGCCAGATGGTAACTGACCTGCTCTATCCCTATTAGCGTAATGGATAATGAGCTGACGCAAAAGATGCAGGTATTCCGCCGAAGAAGGTGCATTTCCACGATAAGAAAGACCTGGTGACTCACGGCCTGGTCTACTTTAACCATGGCGATACCGCGATCATGCATAATGACTATGGAGCTCATTACTACAAAATCGCCAAAATTGCTGCTCCCATCACCTCAAAAGAAGCAACTGCTACAACTCGGGAACTTTTCTTGAAAAGCGGGTCCTCGACGTCAGTTAATACTCACATCACCTCCAAGGAGGCCAAGCGGCTTTCCTTGCAGTCGAACCATTCCCGCAGTTTCGGCAAAAATGACAATTCGCATACTGTAACTGTTCAGCCCCAACGCAACTACAGACTCTTCCCGCCCGGCGACTATATCTATAATTTCGAGTTTCCCATTGATGGCTCCCTTCCAGAGACAATCAGGAGTGAATTGGGATTTGTCCGGTATGACCTGGAAGCTATTGTCGAACGATCGGGAGCATTCCGACCCAATCTCCTGGGCAACATTGAGATTCCAGTGATTCGAACACCCGCAGAAGGTTCTCTAGAGCAGGTGGAACCAATCGCTATATCCCGGAATTGGGAAGATCAGCTCCACTACGATATCGTCATCTCGGGAAAATCCTTCCCTCTAGGATCGCAGGTTCCTATTGCGTTCAAGCTAACACCCTTGGCCAAGGTGGAATGCCACCGGATCAAAGTATATGTCACCGAGAATATTCAGCATTGGACTGCGGACAAGAGCGTCCATCGCTTCCAGCCCGCCAAGAAAGTGCTTCTGTTCGAGAAACGGGCAGATTCCGCCAGTGTCAGCACTTACCCCGGAAGTAGCATGCGCGTTACTGCAGGCGGCGGTATTGATTGGGACCATCGAGAGGCTGCTGCGCGCGGTGAAGAATTCGTTGACCGAACTCGCACGAGCTTGTTGGGGGATCTAGCGCATGATAGTGGGATTGGCCCAACAGAGATGGAGTTCAACGTGCAGCTCCCCAGCTGTCATCAGATGAAAAACAGAGATGAATCTCAACGGCTGCATTTTGACACCACATACGAAAACATCCAGATCAATCATTGGATCAAGGTAAGTCGATGATGTCAGTACTTGTCCTTTGTTCCCATGTACTGATTGGAATTCTACAGATCGTGATGCGTCTCTCCAAGGTCGATGAGAAGGACCCCACCAAGCGGAGACATTTCGAGATTTCCATAGACTCTCCCTTCCACATCCTTTCGTGTAAGGCCACACAGGCCAACATATACCTTCCAGCGTATTCATCTCCTTCTTCAGATCCGGTCATTCCAGTCGAGGAATTCGAATGTGGATGCCCGGGAGCTCCCCTTGTCAAGAAAGGAGGCTCATCTGTTCATCTTCCAAGTTTTGATCGCCACGATAGTGGTTCAGTCACTGATTCCGTCAGTGGACGCGGAACTGGCCTCCCTCGAAGTTTCACTTCTGGTTCAGGTGGCCTAGCTCGTCCTCAGCAAGCGCATTTGGCTCATGAACCCAACGAGCGTGACGCGCGCCCTATGCATCTACTGCGGGCTCCTTCATTTGCGCCTCCAGCCTTCGAGGATCTGCCTCCCCCTCCACCTCTAGTGACCCCACCTCCCGAATATACATCCATCGTTGGTGATAATGACCGCGAGGCCGTTCTCGAGGATTATTTCCATCGGTTATCCTTTTACGAAGAGCACGAAGATGACGGCCGCGGAAGAGGACGAGTCGACGTTCCTCTCACACCAGGCGGGCGCGTCAACCGCAGCATGGACGTTCCACGCGAGTGGATTCGACTCGGCGACGCGATAGCGCAATGAACGAGCACGATACACTACGAACATTACGGCTTACATTTTTGGATTAATGAGCTTATGATATAATATCTATTTCTGAGCAGATCATTATAGACTGGCGCTACTGGGTGCATTATACGGTTGATCATCACGGATTTCCACATATTGGTTCCAGGCATGGGAGGCTCGTGTCAGTTATTGTGTCGTGCTTTTTACATGTCGGCAAAAGGATCAATTCTTGGTCTTGGTGTTGGTGCGGAGGGGAAGTTGAAGGGAAAAAAAAGAGGAAACGGAAAAGAAAAAAAAAGATGCATGATTCCCCTTTTGTTGTCGCTCTGTGGAGCATTCACCATATTGCATGTATGTTTATAGAGCATGTCCGTTGCGGTATATCAGCACTAGATACCTGCCTAGGTAGATCGCCTATTGTATTTCTTTTTTTTTATTAATGGGATTGTTTGTCCCAATCTCAATCTGTACAACTGCAACACCAACCCAGCCAGGTATGTCCAGACGATTGTGTTCCATGAACGACCCGTCCACGGATCCCGGCGCCATTGATGACTCGTAGAGACTGGATGATAAGAGATAAGACTACTGACCTGTTCCGCGTGGAACTGCCTAGCACGGCTAGCAGCGGCGCTGACTCTCCACTCAGCGGGGGTTTCTCCATGTTGGCATTTCAGAGTCTACGAGTCGTCGTTTGTTCCCCGGAAGCAGGAGAAAGAAATATAAATGGAGGTACGTTTCGTGGTCCGTTCGACAACTGCACACATCCGCAACCCCGCCTTCTGTGTTGAGCTGACCGCCCTGACAACGTATCGCACCACCTGCCTCACGGATGAACACATATTGGCTGACCTGGGTGTTGTAACCAGTGGATGTTGCATGATCTAGGAGAAGGGTCATTACAGCTATAAGTGACAGGATATTGTCTCTCTTTCCTGAGCAAACATCCTTTGCCTGCTGGAACTGCTGTGTGGTTTTACACGCATATGTATCGTCCATCAAACGCATCATAAAAGACCGCTCAAGCCTACAGCTGAGATAGAAGTCATACTGCTGGAATATAATCGGACAAGAGAAACATTCTTTAAACCACTCTCCACTCAAATCACTCGATCGATACCTGTCACGAACAGGTTGCTGCTAGATCCCTTGCATCGCTCCGCTTACTATTTCCTACTTCGAAACGTTTCCAGGTCTCCTTTCTGGATGACCAGATATATGTTGCTCGTCTTTACAGAAATCTCATTTCATCCCTCTGTCGAGTGCTCTTTAGAGCTGAAAGACCCATAATGGCCATTGAAATTGTCCCTCTGACCGAAAGGGACGTTCCTGGTACCATAGAATGTATTCAGCAGGCATTTGCCGATGATCCATACTTCCATTGGGTATTTGATTCTTCCAAGGTATGTATAGGCGGTCCATCTGGGATGGCCAGTGGTACGCCAATGGCGAGCTCCATGATGCGAACTGACCTCTCTCTCTCGGACGTTGCCAACTGTTTGCTCCCGAGTTAAAAATCCTATTAATACAGGGGGGAAACCTACGGTCAACCCTCTTTTTTTTTTTTCAAGATAAGCAAGCTAATACTTCTGCTCCTATCGTGGCGCGGTCGTTCACACCGACCTGCGATTTCTATGATTTGAGTTTTATGCTGAAAATAGTTCAATAAGCAAAGAAATATCGGCTCCTTAAAGGCTCGTTGTCTTTGGGGAATTAACAATGCTCTGTTCTACATCGCAAAAGAGACTCCTGAGGAGGAAGCTCAAACTTCAACTCAGCAAAACAAAGCTGCCGCTTCCTCCTCGCGTGTGCTAGGAGTTTCCTGTTGGTTAGCTCCACAGCCAACGGACGTTCCTGAAAGCTGGTACTCCTGGTTCCATTCGTGGATTCTGTCCTTCCGTCAGCTTGTCAACAATGTGTGGTTTTTGGGTCGTGGTGGCCTGAAGACCCACCGTTACTGGATCTGGAAGGCTCGTCAGGAAGAGGCCCAGAAAGAGATCTGGACGGATCCTCGAGGCTACTACTTCTGCAACATCGTGGCTGTCTGCCCCGATGTGCAGGGAAAGGGAATTGGCAGAAAATTGTTCGAAGTGGTTACCGACGAAGCTGATGAAAAAGGATTGAAATGCTACCTTGAGAGCTCAAAAGGTGTCCCGAATGTGGAGATTTACAAGAAGATAGGATTCGACATGGTCAGAGAATTGGATTGTACAGATGGAGAAGACATCTGTAAGGTACGTAGCACTATTCTCCAGGCAGTCTTACTCGTCGCTTCAAATCCCCCTTTCCTCCAACGCCCACACCATCAATTGTCTGACTCTCATGGCAGTTGTATTGCATGGTTCGGGAACCCAGGCAGAAATCATGAACGATTTTCCTTTCGGTTATCATGCGTTCATTTGGATGGTACAAGCGTCAAGCATGAGAATATGTTGAAGCTAAATTGGATACATTGCCATTTTTTGTTTCGTCATACTCTTGCGTCATGTGTTATAACCCGCTCTACATGATCATGTCCCTGGGATTGAATTTGCTTTTCGGTTTCGGATGTTCTATCCCATACGTTGATCTTTCTGGCATTTTCTCTAATTTGGATGTTTGCCCCGGAGTAGTTTTAGACTACTAATGATAATACGCACGCTATCATGGATTCCACAACAAACAACCGGAAATAGAAAATACAATAGTGGCGTTACCACTTATTTTAGATCTCATTTTGTGACTATGAAATCCTGAGACAACAAATCGCACTCCAGCTTTGTGCCTTTTTTTTTAAATGCATAGAATGTTGACATTTATTGTGGCTTTTTGATTGGTCAAAATGTTGCCCTAATTTGGCGCACTCCGCCATGTCTAAAACGGACATCTAAAACAATGGTCCGACCAGGAACACCCCCTTTCACCCCGTAAAGTTTTAAACATAGCGCAGTCCCCTTCGAGCTACTCATCTGTAGCGAACCGAGCAGAATACATGACCTGACGATCGCTGCAACGTCTGCAGGCCGTCGGGTACGGCCGACAGACTCGATTCTCGAGACTCGGGACGCGTCTCGCCGACGATCTCCATGGGATGCTCGGTCTCCGAACACAGCACATCTGTATAATCCCCCCCGTCATGAATGCGTAGGCTATTTGCCGAACATGACCATCCGTAGCCGATGATTCACGGAAAAGAGAAAATAACTAGCAGCATAATCTCGCGCTATTTAATTCTGGTGCACGGGACGTCAGAGATAAAGAGCCACGAGCCTTTTCCAAACCATCTATTAGAGACAAGACGATGCTAACCTGTCCATCTCGGCAGATTATGCCTTGTGCCTTGCTAGCTAAATACCCTACTAGCTATTCCACTTTTCCAAAAGTGACGAAGCCTGAGAATCTTGACATCGAATCAATGCTGCAAGCGGCTATAACATTGCATCTACTAACTCTGATCTCCCGAGAAGCTTATACTCCGCGCCACTATGGCCATGCATGTCTCCGCAGATGAGCCTTGGTCCTAGAGCACGTTCTGCAGACGGCGCTATTATTTGCGAATCTGCGAAGTATACCTCCTGTATACAAATAGTGGCCCAAACAATGTCTCGAGTTTCGTACCAAAGCCTTGGTCAGTTTTCCTTTCGCGTTTTCTTTCCTTGCTTCGACACCAAAGGGCTGCCCAAAGTAGCAGGTGACCTAAAATAATCATTAGTAGAGACAAGCCACAACATACGCACGTCCTTGCCAGCGAAGCTTAGTTTATGCTTTGAGGGGTGCCTAGCCTCTAAGGAGACACCTGAGACCCAGCCCTTTTCACTCATTGTTTGAGCACGAGACCTCCCTGTTCTTGGCTCGGTAATGTTCCCTTTTTGGTGAACCGATTCTACTTGGTCCTTTTGTCTTTCAGTCTTGCGCGGCCTCTGGATTTGGTCACTTTGACTTTTCTTTTTGTTCACCATATTTTCCTTAATTTATTTCCTTTCCACTTGACAGCTGGTCTGTTTTCTTTCATGGGTGTCTGATCTACTCGCTTTTTGTGTTCCTGCGTTTGTCCTTTTCTCCTTTTGTACCCGGGCCAGGAGAGCTGGACTACGGATGCCTCGTGTACTCTTCTTCATTTCTTGACGTTCGTTTTCCTTGGGCTCTGTCGATTAGCGTTCACCTGGAGGTATATTTTACATAATGAATGAGAGGCGTGTGACAAGACGGGCGAGCAGTGATGTTTATGCTCGTGGTAATACAGGGTTTCAGCGACGACGGGCATCACAAGCAGGCTTGAATCGTCTAGTCTCAAGGACGGTGGAGGACCTCGACAGCCGTGCTAACGAGGAGGATGGCAGCTTCTTCGCATTTTTAACATCCAGGAGGAGTCTGGAGGAGTCTTCTCATCAAGGTGTCGCGCCAGATAGCCGTCGCAGCTTGACCAGAAGACATCGCATTTCTCCTACGCCACTGCCTACAGGAGGCTCTCAGATAGAAGGCGATAACGAGATGATACAATATAAAGATGAGGCCCAAGCGGGGAACGTTACATCGGCTAGTCAGAATCAATCAACCAGTGACGAGGAAAAGGAGGAAGAGGAGAAAGAGGAGCAAGAGGATCAGCAAGAAGAGCAACAAGATCAGCAACAGGAGCAGAAGGACGAAGATAAGGCAAAGGAGGACGAAGAGGAAGCGCAGGCGGAGGAGCAGAAGAGCAGCCTACCTAGCTCTACCGCCTCAGCTGGAGATTCCACGGTTACAGTATTTCCTAACAATGCACCTACAAGTTCATCTGGAGGTACAATCCAGCCAATGGACAATATGAATCCTCCAAAAGGACTGGGGAGCACACCTGGAAAGATAGGGTTGGTGGTCGGTCTGACAGGTTAGCCCCCCCTTTCTACACAAAGTATCTGTGCCACTTCTAACCAGTTGCATAGTTGGATGCGCTTTGATCGTCTTCTTTATTGTTTTTCTGATCCTTCGACGCAGACGCGGATCCAAGCGCCTGTGGTCAACTTTCACGCAACGGCCCTTGCACCGCACCAGTCCTTCCGGACCGGTCATAGGTGAAACGTCCTGGCCCGGGACTAAGGATGCAGGCTGGGATATCCCAGATGAACTGAAAAGAGCTCGAGACCAGGCTACAAACCAGCCTTCTGTGAAAACTGACTTGGAATCTAACCTTCCTAATCGACCACTATCCCTTACGCAGCGCCTTCTCCGTGGGCCTCTTACTTCGAATCCGTTGAGCCCGATTAGTCGTAACTTCTTTAAACGAAGTTCAGCAGCGAGGTCCAGCCTTGGCTCAGAGGCCCAATTGGAGAGAGGCGCGCTGAGTCCTGGTGCTGCTGCTTTCGTAAATCGAAGCCACTTGTCACTCCGTACCGATTCTACTGAACAACGTGAATCCATAGCGAACTATGACATGGATTCTTTCGAGAAAGAGCTTTATGTTGACCCTCTTCCGCCTGCTAAGTCTCGCAAGCAGAACACTTCATTCTTCTCCTGGAGCACTAGCACTGCTCCATCTACTCCCGCAACAACCACCAGGAGCAACCGAGACACAGTGACGACACAAGACAGCGAGCCTCCACGTTACCGCAGCGTAACCAGCTGGATCAACATACAATCTCAACGCCAAACAGAGTCAAGGAACAAGCACCCCTCCTCCATCTCTTATGCTGCCCCACCAGCTATCCCCGAAGGTAATACCGTCGACCGCTACCCTCCTACGCCTGCTATTCCAGATACCCCGGTGACCCCGAAGACGCCACGCACACCGCGGACCCCCGGCACTCCAGCCAGAGGTCATCGCTCTACTTTCCAATCCTTCCTGGATAGACACAATCGTACCATTTCATCGACTACTGTTTCCACTCTTCCCATCTTCCGACAGCACCCCGGAGAGGAAGTCAAGATCCCCCGCGCTCAGAGGATCCGGAGTTCCAGCTTGAAGAACGCCACTCAGTGGAGGTTGTGATAATGTAACAATACTGTGTCCACTCATTTCCTGTATAGCCAGGTGCTATCGACTCCAATCCATGTTGTCTAATGTAATCCACTGGAAGAGAGAGATCGGGATCTGGAATGTCAGGGAAAGGTGTTATTTAAAAGAACAAATTATATATCTATTATCAAGTAGGATCAACTTTCTACTATAGATTTTATGTATCTGTTGTAGTTATGTGCCGAAATATGATCTTTAATCCAGTTACGAAACAAATCTGCAAGTCTGATTAATGATTGACCACAGATGAATCATCCAACGGGTCCACCGCAAAATGGAGAATGAAAGTTAAGTTACGACTACCCGATTGGAACATCAATCCATTTGTCTATCTATCAGAATATACCATGTGGGTTCTCCCCACTCACAATAAAAGACTGCACTCTGCGGGTCCTTCATCCGGCGTCAACGACTCAAGCAGCTACAATACCACCAATCACAACTCTTGGATAAATATCTCCGACGTCTGGGGAAAGAGTACGATAGACCAAACACGCAATTATCTTACCAAAATTTAACAAGGCTTCTACTAATTCCAACTTTAAATCTACCTCCATCTCCACATATGGAAAACACACAAAAGTATGTATCGTGGGGCCATGGATGATGAATGGGTACCGTTGTGGCCGGGCCGAACCTTACCGTGCATGAGTGGCTTCCGGATCCTTGGGAAGACCCTGCTTGGGAAAGTTGGGACGAGGGAATCCACCAACGAACCCCGGTTCTGGGTCCGACTACTAATGCCGAACCTCACGCGACTGCTCTAGCTGCAGGCTGCGGTGTGCAGTATCCAGACGTATGAGAAATCGATTCGGGAATGGTTTGTCGCGCGGCTTGCTCGGCAGTTCACCTGGAGGAAGGTGATTTACGAGAGTACTTACTCAACTTGGAACTGAAGTACCGAAGAGCTAGGAGCACGGACAGTATACCTTTTGCTCATGCCACCATGCTGGGACATCGCGCCAATATATCCATCCAATGAGGCCAGAGCCGTGTTCGGTCCCAAACGTGTCGTTGGACCGAGGATAGTGGTCCAAAGCCCACCAGAGACCCCAAAGCTTCGATAGTACGAGGTAGATTCAACGTTGATTGATGATTTCCCCAGCCGGCCCACAGAGACCGTTAAGTCGTACGTCAAAGCGCAAGGGGAGCTCCGTGAAGAAAAATGCCGTATCATTGATAAGAGCTCCCCTGTCGTGGCTGCAGGATAATTCTGGCAGAGCATAATTGCATCACATCATTGGCACCGTCATTGGATTGCATCAACGATTATGGCCAGTACTACGGTGCCAGAGACACCGTTTCGAGTGATTGTCGTCGGTGCTGGTATCTCAGGCCTCGTGGCTTCGCACTGTCTGCAACGGGCGGGCATCGACCACGTGGTGTTGGAGCGCCATACAGACATCGCACCCCAACTTGGAGCAAGTATCGCTATATTCCCTAATGGCTCACGGATCCTGCATCAGATTGGCTGTCTCAAAGAGTTAGAGGACTCGTGCGTGCCATTGGAACGATGGTGGTCACGCGGTCCCGATGGGAACGCAATTGTGAAAAGTTCTTTTTTTACTTATGTGAAGGAAAAGTAAGCTCACGTGTTTCACTTTATACCTGTTTCCATTTCAGTCCTTCTTTATGTTTATAAATAAATGACAACGAAAAGAAGAAAAATGAATATGAACTGATTGTCCACATGATATGATTACAGTCATGGACAGGATATCTTATTGCTAGAAAGACGCCAGCTTCTGCAGACTTTGTACGACCGTCTGCCCGATAAAAGCCGAGTCCGGAAGGGCTTCGAAGTCAAGACGATCAAGCAAGACAAGAATGGCGTCAAGGTCGTCCTGACCGACGGAACGATTGAGAAGGGGGACATAGTGCTGGGCGCCGATGGAGTGCGGAGTCCGGTACGTAGTATGATGTGGGAGCATGCCAACAAGACAACTCCAGGATTGATTACGGTGAAAGAAAAAAAAACAAGTGCGCCTATTGCCTCCGTGTCACATCAAACCCTCACCTAAATCTTGATGCTGATAAAAAGAAATCACGTACCCAGGTATGAAAACTACCTTCAAGGTCATACTAGGTATGGGGCCTCCAATACCCGAACTCGGCGAAAAAGACATGACGATATGCAGCGACTCGAAGTATGTCTTAACGTCAGTAACCCAACCGACCCATTCATTCTTTTGCGTGTACTGGAAGCTGGAGAAGGACCTCTTCTGGCCGAGACAGTCGCGGTACACGACGGAGGAGATGGAAGCTCTCGCAGAAAGCGTTGCAGACCATCCTATTTCTGATACGATCCTGTTTGGTGAGGTCTGGAAGAAGCGTCACCGGGCAACATTGATCAATCTCGAGGAGGGTGTGCTGGAACATTGGCATCACGGTCGGATTGTCCTCGTCGGGGACTCAGTACACAAGGTAGAATCGACACCTTCCATCATTATTAGTAGTACCCCAAGATCTGTGGACAGTTTATGTACTGACAAATGTCCAATATATCCAGATGCAACCAAATATCGGCCTGGGTGGTAACATGGCGCTCGAGTCCGTCGTCGTGCTGTGCAATCATCTACACGCCATGCTGATCTCTCAACGCGGCGAGAAGCCTGACCTGGAGACACTCGACAAGGTCTTTGCTGCCTATCAGGAAGAACGTTTGCCACGTGTACTCCAAATCACAGACTTCTCAACCCAAGTAGCAGAGGCACAGGCGTGGGTGACGCCATTTTATAAGTTCTCTACTAAATGGGTAATCCCACTACTGAAGGACCGCGTGCTCGCTGATGTGATTGCGGGACTCATGCGAGGCGCTCCAAAGCTTGCATATGTCGATAGCAGCGGGTTCGGTAAGGGAATTGTGCCTTGGGATGATGAGAAGCAGGATAAGAAAGACAGTGAAATAACTGTGAAACGGGCCCTGCAGTGGACTGCCAGTGCTGTAGCACTGGTAGGTATAGTTGCTGTCAGCGCGACGCAGTACGGTCGCATCCGCTCCTTTCTGGGGCCTAGATAGAGAATTGTATTATCAGTCCATGTACATTTCAAGCAGTTTTTGTGTCGCTGAAGAGGAGGCAAGCAGATACCTTTAGGCTCACCCCATATCACCAATGATACGAAGCACTCATCAGAGATGTAAGCGCAAATTCAGCATCTAACTCATCCAAGTACTTTTCACCACCCAGCTACACAGCAAAATGATACCGTCAAACTGATACCGTCAAAGGTCCTTCGGCATGACTCTCAACGCAGTCATATATTCCCAGTACTCAAACACCATCCTGCCGACTCCCAATCGAAGAAATCTGACATGTGGCCATTCCAAACCAGGATATTATGATGCTTCAGATCACCACGAGTGAAGAGTATTCCATGTTCCATGAGGCGCAACATCTTCGTACGACTCATAGCATCATTGAATTTCCCTTCCTTGTCAAATCCACCACGCCAAGCAGCGCTGAGCAGGTATTTTCGATCTGTTCTTGTTCAGATTCACACGGACCGCCATAATGTCCCAGAATCCGCACATTAGGGATCTTCATCCCTAGGACGAAACATATTCGATACCAATCCCCACTGTCTGCGTCCAGCTCCTGCAGTACGTGGTCTCTTCCTCTGAAGTGAGAGCCTTATACACCTGCCCGTGCTGCTTCCCGGCAGACGCGTCATCAAAATCGACACGGGAGCATGTGAACTATCCTGATCTTCACCGTGACATATAGTCCTCGAGACAGGGAATGTTGCAGTACGAACGACTTGCATCGCAGGAACGTCTTCGATTCGTGTACGGTCCGACCATTTCAAAACAAGTCGAAATGAAAGTTGGATGATTGGTTGTCACAAGGTATGCTGTGCCATTAGCAATAGTATATAGAGAATATTCAAAGTCGGTTATGAGTCAAGCCGCAGAATCTGCGAATGATTCTTGTTCGATAATTGCAGTGTTGATAGGATTGAGGATTTCAATGTTGTTGCTGTTGTGGGAGAAGGGGGTGGTGATGGGTATGTCCAGATGAACTGAGAGAGGATATATCTGATTCAATCCACATTTCTCGTGTAAAATTATTGATTTTAATATGATGTGAGTGATAATAATGCACCAAAAGTGATCGAAGTCATGACTTCGTATTGTGGTAACGCTCACTACAGGATCAGTGTTAGGAATACTCGATACTGCACTACGCACGGGCCAGAAAACGAAAACCGGGGTATAGGCCAGAAGCAATCTCAATCTCGTCCAGATACTAAATATCCGTTAGAATGAAGACTACATGTTGGATATACTATTTATTTTATTCTATAGTTGCTAGTCATTTTTTTTACTTGAGGTTGTGTTTATTTTTAGAATCTATACTTTCTGTGTAACGTTCTATCTTAACCAATATAGTAACTGACAGACAAGTCTAAGAAGGTTCTCAAACATTACGTACTAGAAATCAGGAACCCCCACTATCATTTGCACGTTCTACGGAGATGGCGTTATCTGATATATTCCCAAATCGGTATCCGAAATATATCGCTTTCCGTCAGTGCCGGGTATGAAATCTGATGACGAATCTCGGCGTGGAGGTCGTGTTTCAGGATACGAGAGATAGTATATTAGCAGGACTGTATAGAGCGGCTCCGTAATCTGAACGGGAATTCAACTTTATTTGTCAGTATGTAAAGAGGCTTATGTTGCGAAACTTAGGAGGCGGAGGCTCCGGATGGTTATAACGTGTGATGTATACATTTCCCGTCGGAACATCGGGTCTCCAAACCGGTCTCGTTTTAAGCATATGTTAGACACATATACGTATTCATTCCTTTTATCCGATTGGTAAGGTCGCATTTCCATTATACAGGTGCGGTAGCCTCTTCTGGACAAATGAGCAGACTCGACACTATCTTAATAGCAAAATAATCCTTAGTCATTGGCGGAGGCACTACTATTTATGCATAATAGTGAAATTTATTGGCCAACATATGGTTCGATTTTAAATTCTTTTAAGACACAATTACAATCGCCTACTAATGCAAGGATGGTGAGGAAATGGTGCGGCCAGACTCAGGTCCAGTGCAGTCAAAGCACCGGCCCCTTACACAAGTCCGAAGCATGTAAATGATAATGGCAGTCAGTGCATGGACCCTCTGCCCAATTGATAGGATACGTAATATGCAGTGTGACTTTTGAGGGTCACCGCATCCTTAGCCTTATGTGGTAACGTGAAATGGGGCTAGCTGCGGAAATGTTATCCCTCCAATATAATGTGTGGTAATTGGACGCCCTGTTTCAGGTACAAGATCGGAAGGGGAAAAGAAGGAACTAATATCACGTGTGAGGTTTTCTGCAAGATGTAACTGCCGAGAACGAGGGTGCAGTAAGGGCAATACTAGAGGAGATGAATAATAGATATTTGACTAGAGGGCTGAGGAATAATCCAAGTGTGAGCAGCCTGCCCTTGGAGATGAGGCTTCAATAACAATGTTGGCAGCATTGGAATCTTCCATCTCATAATTATAAGAAGAATTATTTGGGGTTTTCCTAAATGTAAATATATCTTACCACCGGCAATATTTTGGTGATTTACCCTTTCCTCCCTTCTCCAGACTGAGAGGCAGAAAACTCAATCCCAAAGATCCAATCACTGAACGGGTTATCATTTTCTAGTGACACTATTTATTTACCTTCTTGAGGTATTTTGCCACTTGGATGAAATAGGGATTAATTACGGCGATGGACAGGCGGGTACGGAATAACCGATGTAGCCATCATGCAAAAAGTGTCTGCAGGACTTACCAGGCGGCAGAGGGGGCCAAATCATAAGGATCTTCTCCACATAGTGGTCATCAGTAAGATGACGAAGAGGCGCCTGAGCTGTCCACTATTGAACTCAACGCACAAGTGAGGTTAGCAGGGCCGGGAATGGAGAACCTAATTCGAAACGGTCAGACTAAGCAATCCCGTAGTTCAACCGTCAATAATAATGTCGCTTAAAGTCCTTCGCATAAGGGAAACGGTTCGATCCGTTGCCCTGGTCTAGGGCCACGTTAACACATGCCGTCGTCCCTGAAGAATCGTATCTATCCGGCGGCTAATTTACTTCCGTAACCTAGAGATTGACGGGAAGATTCTTCTCGATCTTTCTTTGCTTCAGTTGTCAGTGTATGCTGCCTGTTTCATCTCACGTATTCCATTCTCGCTAAGTTTTCTGAATATAATGTGATGGGGACTTTTTGATTTCTCAATATAATATATGTGGTTCCGTCGACCAATTATGCAAAAATATATGGGAAACGTCGTGTACTCGTGAGATGGTGGAGAAATATGGATAATCACCACAGGTGGAACCACACCCTTCCAGAAAATAAGTGGAATCCTCCGTGGCGTAAAGGGAAAAAAAAATTAGTGTCCTCCTGACAGCTATGTTGCAGATTTGCAGACGCGACGTTAAGACCGAACATGCACGTTTCGTCGAAATCTCATTCAAGATCGGCGCAGAATGGCATTTAGAGGACATGGCGGGCCCACTTGGGTTGCCCGATCGAAGGAGTCGAAAGACTCGAGAGACCGGGAAAGTCAAAATAGCGGGCCAAGGCTGAAATGGGAAAGCGTGGCTGTTCGGGCGTACTCCGTACGAGCAGTTGGTGATAAACTAGCACGATCTCATGCCCGACCGTGGATCGTATAGTAAGATGTACTTTGCATGTACGTGGGATGTCAAGATTGTATCGGCGGTTTCACACCAACATGGTAAATTGAGAGCTACGTCAACACCTGCAGGGTCGGCCAGGATCCGTTTAGTTTAACTTTGCATTGTGAGTCTTGGATAAATCGCAGATCGCCAAGACAGCTGCTTCAGCCAGCATCACACTGCCGCTCAGGAGACTAGATGGGATGAAACCCTAATCTAAAAGGCAGTATTCCAGAAGATGCGCAGAACATTAATAAGCCGGGAGATCGAAAAAAAAGAACGGGACCCTGGTTTCAAATCAGCATCGGATTTTGAGGTAGTCCATTTAGGGAATAGGAGCAGATTTTGATCAGACCTAAACCAGTCACGGTGGTACGAACGCATCTCTCTCACGCTATTCATTGCTTCTTGCTGCTGGCGCATGGAACGTTGGGACTACATATAAGGAGTACAGAGAGTATAGCTAATAGCAAGCAGTTGTCGGAAACGCAAAACCTTGGCTTAGTGTTGAACTTACCAGCAACTCATTCCAACTGGTTGAAGCAAGCATAGTGCGACCCAGAATAAGAGGTCATCATTAGGCTTTCTTAGCAGTCATGCCAAGGTGCTTCCACATGAAGATGGAGTCTGAAACGGAGACACAGGCATGGGTCCAAAAACAGGGGTTCAGGGAAACACGCCCGATGTCGAACACACCACGCCGTCCGATCAAGGTTGCATCTCTTCCGGCCAGAATTCGCAAAGAGCGCACCGTGCAGCCCCCTCGAACACCTGCGGCTATGCGCAGTCTGCTAGGCTCATGAGAGGCGAAGTGCTGGCATGAATTCTGGCGGTGACGGCATAAGCCCGTTCGGACATGCCTAACTGAGGCCAGCCGCAGACAAACATACTAACCAACTCTCAACGGCGGAGGTAAGTGGTCAGCCAGCCCCAGTCATGGAGCCGAGACCTCTATAGGCTATCTGTAGGATGAACAGAAGCCCCTCATTTTAGACTCGGTCCGTACGTCTTCCGTCTGTACTGTAAATTCTTCATTTAGCGGGGAGTTAAGGTCATGGCTTTCGCGGTGATGCAACTCTTTGACAGATCGGCGCACTAGTAACTGGTCTGTACCCGTACGGGATGTGCATTCGTGTCCAATATGCGTGCGAGGAGATTCGTTGCTATGACCGAACATGCCACCAGTAAAGCTAGCAGAAGTTGTGTCTTCAAAACAGCTGCCCAGTTTGGGAAATTTCCCGATGATTATATGCCACAGCTGGTAATATAGGCTCTCATCGATTCAGTTAACAAAACTATAGACAATAATGGCTAGGCAGATCTTCCTTGCAGCCGCCACTTTCGCATTGAATGAATGCTGCGGCTAATTTATACAAGGAGTTCTCCGAGACTGCCGATGTTGAAGGTTACCAGACGCGTCGCAATACATCCTTTATGCATAGCCCCATGTGATAGCGAAATATCATCCATGGTAGGAGGTGCAGAGCCATCGTGGCTTTGTTTCACTATGCATCGGACCCTAGAAGGTCGCGGGGCTGACCATCGGAACCTAGCAAGGAGATAGTCAGAGGATCTGCAGAGGACACATACTGCGGTTGGCCGTCTACTGCGTGTTCGTTCATTCCAAGTACCTCACGCGGCAGATACTGCCGTTAGTAGCGTAAATTTTCGTGCGGGGATGAGGTAAACAGAACGCTTCTGAGAGACTAAGTTCTGTAACAGAACTGCCAGAACAACATCATACGTTCATGGCCACAATTTCTGAGGTGCCTAATAAAGCGCCACTTCTTCATATGCTGAAATATACGGGACTTGAATCAGCCACAAAGCACTTCGAGGCCAAGAAAGAAGGATTCACGTTCATTAATCCATTCCCCGTGAAAAGAAGTTGCCATATGGCATGAGCATAGTGGAGACATAAAATCTAAGCAGAAATCCAACACCGTGAGACCCATTCAGTATCTCTACTCCCTATTGACCAATTATTCGTCATGCTGTATATCGACGAACGAGGTGTTTGGAGGAACAAGATATGAGATGCAGAGGTGGTAGGGTAGTCATAAGAGCGAGTTGCGAGGAGTGCGTGTCGTCTATCTTGAGGGCATTTGGTTTGAGCGTATCGGGCATAAATAAGCCCAAGAAGAAAAGTGAAACTGCAGTCTATGACTTCGAGAACCGAGAGGCAAAACGCTGACCGACACCAAACCATCTGATGAGAGAAAGAAAAGCTGACTGGTATGCATAATGGAGCGAGATCTCCACCGCATGGTTGAAACATCATTGAAAATCATTTTCGAAAACTGACTCAACGCTGTCATTTTGGGGGGTATCAGATTTTAGCGATGTTGGATTCGATGAGGCGCTGCAATTAATGCATAATCGTTTTGAACATTCTTGCCGCTTAAGAAGAAGAAGCACACAGGCAATGAAGAGATCAGCGAGAGCATATGCGACACTTCCCCACGACAACAATAAATCTGTCGTGGGGACTATCGGGACATCGATTCTCCTTGGAGCCATCCAGAGAAGTGCGGAAGAAGTGAGCAGACGGATCGCGACAGGAACTGTAGATATAAAAATTTTTGAAATAGTTGCACATCTTGGCAGGCGTCATGCCACTGTCGACAGTTAAATAAACTCTTTGTGCTCAGGAGGGTAAGTCGACTAGGTCTATCAAAGCCTGGCGGGAGGCTGTAGATAGATGTTGGTTCCGATTCGATTATGGTCTGGGAGGAAAAGTTAAGAATAAGATTCCCTTCTAAATGTTGGAGTTATTGACTCTAGGACAAAGATAGGTATAGATTCCGGTCACGGAAAATGACTGCTTAGGGAGACTTTTTATAGGGGTATAGGTTTCTGCCTTATATACTCTTTGTAGGACGTGTCGTGGCTACACAGGGATCTCGGCCAATGACTGCGGACTATCATGGAGGGATGTGGTAGGAGAGAAAACAATACATCATGAGATTATTTGCTCACCCGATCAGGATATATGGACTCTTGTGTGGCTCGATTTCGGCACCTAGGTCGAAAAGCGGGTCTTGCATCAATTTGACTTAGACTGGATGACAGATAGTTGGCGCGCTCATGGAAGGGCTTCGAGCTTCTAGTACGTAGTAGTGAGGCGGTGATCCAGAACTAAAGATGTTTCACAAGGTTCCCACCTTCTCGAATCCGGGTCAATGGGAGATCGACAACGGTGCTAATGGCCGTTGATGCTTCATCATTTGCACGTGGCGCTAACCTGGATCTTCATGCATATATGGATGTCAGGATTTCATGACCCCTGCAGAAAGAAAATCACTATCGAGAAAAAAAAAAGGGAAAGGGAAAGTGTACGTTTGGGGAAACGCGAATGGGCACTGGAACAGAATCTCAGAGTCAAAATGAGTATTTGTCGGGTAGCGAAGGGATTGGCTATGAAAATGCGGTAACGGCGCTGATATCGGACAGTCTTTACGGCAACTGGGAGTAGAACCGTTCGTAGGAAGCTGGATTAGAAGCCTCGTGCAGTTACTGCAGTCACTGTATTCACCTTACTTTTAAGGCATCACTGGTCAACTGAGTTCTCCAGAACGAGAATGAAAGCACAATATAGAGTTCCTACTAAAGGATCTCTGTATGTATCGAACTGTCATCCTGCTCCATCCACATCATGGAGAGTTTATATTACCAAAGCATTGACGACACTTGGAAGGTACTAATCTCGATATTGAAGAAGGGCAAGAACACAGAGGCTTCGGTAGTCTCGGAGCAAATATAGCTATAATCAAGTAGTCAACTGATGCCAGCAGTTTGTCTGGCAGTCAGGGCTGCGGAACGGGATCCCGGACAATGACCCGCTATTGTTAGGGGGCGTCGGACCGGAGAAATTGTTCGCACAGACGATTTCGCAGGTCTTTCTGAATATTCAGGAATCTGAAGCGAACTATGATTTGACTTTGGGATACGGGTAAAAAAGGCGGCAGGACCACGATCCAGGGGGTATCTGACTCCACTGTCGGTCGAAAATTAGATACGGCTCGACATGTTTGCGTACTCCGTCGAAAAGGTCTGTCCATCCGACATCCGTCCCAGAACCTCTGGCGGAGCTAATAGTACACTATATCTGGACAAGCCCTGCGGGATGAATGTCGTTTTGGTGTGTCGCCTCCCGACCCTTCGAACCCCATGGATGCGCCGGCAACAGGCAATCGAACAGAGAGCCGAAGCCGGAAGGCATCTGTCGTGTCTTCATGTTTAGCGACGTGGTATTGGCCACTGTGCAGTCACGGATGCTGGGTCTAATTCCGTCGGAGCATGCATCACGGATTATCGCCCAGAAGATTCCGTGTCCGTTAGCCATTTAATGATCAGGGGAGACATAAGAGGACGGTTCATCCCCATCAATGGCGGTTGATTGATCAGCGTTGTCCGCTCCTGCAGAACCTCGCTGCCCATGCGGGAGAAGAAGAAAAAGACGTAACAGCCATCTAAGCGGCATCCCGGATCCTTATCGGGAACTATCGACCATGGTTGCATATCCAACGTCCACGGACCGCTATAGTAAACGCAATATGAACGGCAAACCTTGGGGGACTGGGGTTGCCTAGGGAGCTTGAGGTTAAGGTTGGCTCCTTAGCGGCTGGTCGCACAGCGCTTCAGGATGCACGTCGGGGAGGAACGGATCCCATGCTGTTTTCTTTCCATTCCTTCTTCTGCGCATGGTGCCGTGTTAGTCTCCCCGTGTTGAACGCAAGACCAACTCGGAGGCCCATTCGAATTGGCATTATTGGATGGAGGCAGGTTTGACGCAATGCTAGGAAAGTTAGATGGAGCACCAAACTTAAGAAGACAAAGTATCATTTTTTTTTCTGCGACCAAAGAGGAGTGCTTCCGATAGGGGTCATATGCAACAGCATTGGCTTCGTAATATTATTAAATTAACACTCTAAGACGGAGAACCTATGAACTGCCTAAAGAGCAATAGTTAGCTAGACTAAGGGCCAAGGGCCAAAGGCAAGTTCCGAGTAACGCTAATATCATGTGGCAGACCCAGCCCTCGTGCTAGTCCATAAATAGAACCAGCATGATAGCCCAGTGGATCCCAAAGCGGTAGGGCGTCTAGGGCAACGATGACTAAGCAATCATAGACCCAAAAGAGTAAAAAAGTAATACGTATCATGATGTTGCACGTGATTTATACCCCAGGCAACAATCGCCGAGCCGCACAGCGGGATCGCCCTGTTGTCGGAGTCTTTCGAATCTTGTGGACGTTCCCTGGGAGAACGGGCTCCACTGCGACCCAGACGACCATCACCACCACGATCGTTGGATCAGATCGATTACACTCGTTACCCGATTGTTACCCCTCCGGATTGGAGTTGTCATTCGCTAGACCCTACATTCTCCGGGAGCCTGGCGGCGTTGCTTGTGCTGTCCCTGTTGATCAGCCCGAGGCATCTTACTCCATCGAAGCAGATCATCGTCACTGATCCTTCTCCCCTCATTCCAGGTCGAGGACCCCCCGCATTCTGTCTCTGGTTAGGGCAGACAAGATCTGTGCCTTGTAACAAGAGATCAGGGACCGGCCGTGATACTTATCATGGGGTTCGGAGACTTCGATGAAATCTGTCGCAAGACACCGTTGCCCCTCTGCTCTCTGGTAGGGGGGGTATCTGGGGACGTGGGGATCCTGCCTACCTGCTACGCGCGAAATATCGAGTTTGCCAATACCATCATCTTCCAAGGCGCGTCGGACTTCATGCACATCATCTCCTTGGCGGTCACGGCCATCATGATCCTCCATATAAGGTCCAAATTCACTGCAGTCGGTAAGTGCTAATGGCCATTGGACACAAAAGCTCTGGGAGAGTGGATTCTAATTATTTCGAAAGGTCGCAAGGAGATCATAACGTTCTTCTATCTGTACCTGTTTCTGACCATCTGGTCCCTCATCATCGACGCCGGAGTTGTCCCTCCTGGCAGTGGACCGTTCCCCTACTTCGTCGCTGTCCAGATCGGTCTTGCATCCGCTTTGTGTACATGCCTGCTCATCAACGGGTTTGTGGGTTTCCAGTTGTATGAGGATGGCACGAAGCTTTCGGTGGGGCTGCTCAGGCTCTCTTGCCTAGGCATGTTCGCCGTCTCATTCATCGTATCTCTCTTCACATTTAAAGGAATTGCTGGATTAGAACCCACCAAAACTGTCGGTCTATTTGTGGTGATGTACATTCTCAATGCAATCTCGATAGCTGTCTATCTGGTCATGCAGGTTTTGCTAGTCGTCAACACTCTCGAGGACCGCTGGCCACTATTACATATCACGGCGGGGGTTTTCATCTTTGTTGTCGGCCAGGTTCTCCTCTATGCGGTCGGCGATACCATTTGTATTAGCGTACAGCACTATTTGGATGGCCTTTTCTTTGCTACCCTCTGCAATATGCTGGCGGTGATGACGATTTACAGAGTATGTTTGCTAAAGACATCATTGAAATTATTCCAAGAGCATATGGAGCTAATCTGTGGCTACAGTTCTGGGACTCCATCACAAAGGAGGATCTCGAATTTTCCGTCGGGGTCAAGCAGAATACCTGGGAAGTCAAGGAACTCCTTCCCGAGGAAGACCGCCGTACGACAGTCTATCAGGACAATGCTTCTGATTACGCCGGGAGCATGTATCACCATCGCCAATCCACCTATAACTACTAAGTTGCATCCTATTGTTTCTATTTCTCTTGATCTTCCATGATTAATATAGGTGCGCGGTGAACCTGCTCATGATGCTTCCATAGATATTCTTGGCATGCTAACCTGAGACTATGTCTAGCTTCTATTCCTGTGAACGACATGCAATTTTTTATCGTTATCTATTTGCGACCCGTCGGGATTTCCATTCATGTCATATTTGCGTGGATGGCGGTATTAATGGCAAGGAGTTTGGAGCGTTTGGATTGGATCTATATATTTCACGCAATGACAAACCACACGTCCACATAGTTGTTTGGTCATGATCCCACCCACTCTGAATGACGCCGTTTCAGCCATAGTTCTATCGCTTAACATAATGCAAGGATAAACGAACTGCTATCAGATGATCGTGCAGGACCATTAGAGTCTAGACTCCGAACCCTGGCCCCAGTTGAACCATAAGAACCCTTCCTGTGCATAGCATCTCCAGCCCGCCGTTGTGATGGATTTCTCAAATTTGCATATACAGAATGCAGAAGTGGAAAGACCCGGCGACGTGATTCCTCTGCGCTAGCTGCAGCTGCGCGGTCAGACCGCCAGGGTCCAAAGCCACGCATGCTTTTCCCTACATGTGATTGTGAGCGTTGCCTGGGGAAGTATTACTATTGGTCTGGGATGTCATTTCCGTCTATTTAGTAGCCGATCGTGACCATCGGTAGGTCTAGACAGGGATTAAGGTACATAATACTACTTAGTTCAGGGTTACTGCAGCGGCTATCTACATATATCTACATGCATATACATAATACATATTCTATCGTTATGCGGCAAGTAGTACGAAGGATTGGTCTCTTTTAAAGTATAAATATCGATGTCGAGATGCCTTCCCCCCTCAATCTCTCTAATGCCTTAGTCGCTTGTTTTGGTGAACAATGACTAGACTATTTCTAGAGAAACAGTGATATATTCTAGTTCATGCAGTTTGTATCTCCTGGCAGGGTTAGTCCTGGTGACTTCCCATATAAGAAATCATGACATGCTTACAGGAATTCTAGATTGGGATGTTTCTCCTCAGGCGAAACACCGATTTTTGGTACGGAATTGCGACCTGGCTGGTGCTCCAGGGGAGGGATTTGTTACATGGCTCGTCTATACGTAACTACGGCAGACCTGGCCCTAGCTGAGCGGAGAAAATTGCGGGGATATACAGTGCGCCAACTACGAGAACTAAGGTGATTTTTGCTCTAAATTTTTAGACAAGAAATGATATCTTCGGGTCAGGCGGACTTCGTATGCATACAATTTATACAATTTATACGAGGGGATTTCTTAGTGCAAGAATTTAGTGTGGGCGTAACGTTTTATTTTTTGCCATTCATAGAGATCAAGATTTGGCGTACAAAAGTTGGAGCAGTCCATTGGATAGGGCCTGTTTTCGTTCCCTATCCAGCCTGACTCCACGGTTGCGGATATCACCATTGACATCCTAAAACTTGCCAGCACATCAGGGGATCCGTCCGCCCATGGGACTTGAAAATTCCCTCATGTCGGGTATCCTCTTTTGGTATCTCATAAGCCGTGTCCTTCCCTATGCTTCCATCTTTTTTGTTTCTGGGAAGAGCCGTTTACGCAACGAGCTCAATGACACCACCGGCCTCCTTGATCTTGCGCTCAGCCTCACGGCTGACGTAGCGAGCCTTGATGACGAGGGGAACCTCGGGGAGACGGCCCTTTCCGAGGAGCTTGGAGTATCCGAGAGCGAGCAGGTCGAGGACGAGAGCGCTGTCGGCCTTGGCCTTCTCACCGAGGTACTGGTCACGGGTCTCCTGGGGGACGAGGGACCAAAGCTATTTCAAGAGTTAACCGGGTCTGATTCTGGAAGAATTCATTTTTTTGCTCGTCGGGTTCATTTACCTTCTCGATGTTGATGGTAGGCTTCCACTGGTGGTTGCGGAGGAGGTGGAAGCGTCTCATACCGACCTGAAATCGGTCAGTTCCTCTCATTCCTCTGATTCTTCCACTCCAATTCATCTCAAATCCCAATTGCTCACCTTTCCGAAGTAACCAGGGTGGTACTTGTCGAGGTTAGTACGGTGGTGGTGCTGACCACCGGCCATACCACGACCACCGGGGTGCTTGCGGTGCTTGCCAATACGACCGTGACCGGCCGAGACATGGCCACGGTGCTTCCGCGTCTTGGTGAGGCGAGTAGGCATGTTGACGGATGCCTGTGGCTGTTGGTTGTCGACGTTAAGGTGCTGAACAAGAAAATCACCGAATAAGTGAAGATTTGGGTGTTGTGGTGTGGTTGTTTCGCTTAGTATTCCATATATGGACTAGTGGACTGACTGTCGAACCCCCGGAATTTAAGGTTTCGTCTGGGGAGCTGTGGGCCGGATGGTGGGTCTGACTGCTCTAGATCCGATGTCTGAAAAGCTTCAAGTCTGGACGAAGCTGCCGATGATCATACCGGAATATCTTGGCCAAAGAAGTTTGAAAAAGCAGAGAATACTACGACCAGATATTTGTGACAATCTGTATGGAAAGGACATGGAGACTGACATTGTCCACAAAAGTCTCAAGGAGGCACACATCGGTTTCGCAGTACTCTGTCGCCCTTAATCCAATCATTAAATTGGGTATCATTAACTACCGCTAGTTATACAAAGACCGTTAGGTCGATTATGGTACAACTCTGCTATCATTTCCCCTGGCAGAGATTTACTTTTGGTCCGACACTCTCTGCCGGCTCCGACTCCTCCGTCGGTCTTTCCTATCTTCCGCATCTTTGTCTCTGGACCGGGAACGGACTCGGTCCCTGTCACGATCACGGTCCCGATCTCTATCCCGGTCACGATCACGGTTGCGATCCCGGTCTCTGTCCCTCGAGCGGTCCCTGTCTCTATCACCAAGAGAAGAGCCTCCGGGAACATAACGATCAATTTCCACAAACCGTGGCCGGTCATCCCTATCCGGTGATCGGATTCGTCTGCGAGGAGATCGACTCCGGTTGCTGGTCGCTGGAACATAGCGGTCGATGTCGAGCTGGCTGGGTGAACGCCGGCGAGAGCGAGACCGCCGGCGGGAACGGGATCGTCGACGAGCCGGACGGGACCAAGAGCGAGAACGAGAGCGTCGCCGGGATCGAGATCGAGATCGTGAGTAATAGCTCCGCCGGCGGCGTGATCTATCTCGTCTGTCACGGGAGTCACGATCGCGATAATCACGAAAACGGTCTCGATCCTTATCTCGGTCCCGGTTGCGGTCCCTATCTCTGTCTCGATCTCGATCTCTAACCGTAGATCTGCTCCTTGTACGGCGGCTGTTCCTGTATGATCTATCATCCCTATAGTCACGAATCGAGAGCCTATCATCTCCATCGCGCTCACGGTCTCGATCATGACGGATGGATGCAGGCTTCGAACGATCTCTTGTATCACGCCGACGGTCAGGGTCATGACGGGATGAACGTCGTATACGTGATCCGCTCCGGCTGTCTTCTCGTTTCCGTTCCCGTGCCCGATCCGGGTGACGGGAGGCACTTCGTTCTCGGGGCCCAGTGGGTGTATTGGAGTATCTCGACTCCGTCACACTTTTCGGACGCGGTGCTGGTTTGAGACCGTTTTCAATAGCTTCAGCTTCTTCAAAATCGAACTCTGGCTTTTGCCGTGACTTGGCTGCCAGCTCTTCTCCTTCCTTAAGGAGCATCTGCAAAGCAGCTTCTTCCAGAGATTTTTCATCAACTGGAGGCGGAGTGCGCTTTTTGGGAGTGGGAGAACGTGTCTTCCTAGAATCACGGTGATGAGGAGATCGGTCTACCCCTCTGTCATAGCCCCGAGATCTATCGCGATCTCTATCGCGATCACGGTCACGATCCCGATCCCGATCACGATCTCGGTCGCGGTCGCGGTCCCGATGCCTATCCTGTTCTTCTCTCCGTCGTCGCTCATATCTCTCATCACGTTCTTTCTCCCTCCCTTCTTCCTGTTGACGACGCTCCTCACGTAGCTTTTCTCTTTCCGCCCGTCTCTGTTCTTCGCGCTCCCTCTCCTTTGCTGCTTCCTCTTCCTCTTTGCGACGTTGGAGTTCACGTTGTTTGCGTTGTTCTTCAGCCTTAGCTTTAGCCTTCTCCTCCTCTATTTGTTTCTGTTTGCGCAGCTCTTCTTGGCGGATCCTCTCGCGCTCGTCCCGCTTCTCCTTAACCTCACGGGCGAAATCTTCATCGGTCTTGTTGCCCGATCTCTCCTCTTGCGCCGCTAAATTTTCGCCGACTTCCTGTCGACGAATGTCTCGAATAGAAGCAAGTATAGACTCTAGATGATTCTGAGTCAACGAGTAAATAGCACTTTCTACGTTCTTGTAAATATCGCTGCGGTCGACAGCACCCTCAATCAAGGTCGCTGCTTTACCCCGCTCTCGCGATAGATGTGCGGGCTCGCGTTCAATCTCAGACTCTGCTAGTTCGATCAATGAATCTGTAAAGTTCTTCTTCGCTTCCTATAGTTTATGAGGTTAGGCACCTTTCTAAGGAAAGCAACTGTCACAAGGACCCAGGGAAGTGTAAAGAGTGTTGATGCGCTTACGCCATCGTTGAATTCCGCCCAAACTGTCTTGCGGATATTATCGAAGCCTCCCTTCTTCTTGAAGGAAAACAACAAATTATCGATAGCCGCGCGCTGCGCCGCTGTTATCGGCAGCTCCTCGGTCTTGAACTTCTTATTCTGGATAGAGTCAATGTCCAGCGCGGGCCTTTTAACAAGCGTGACATTCCCATCTGCCACGTCCTCTGGACCAGCCATTATGACAGATCAGTGAAGAGAACACAAAGCAATAGGAACTGTCCACATTTTTGGTTGCTCAATGTTGGAACAGGTTTGATGTTCCTCGCGCTGTCAACCGCGTCGTGAAAGAGCGTATCGTGTTCGGCGGAACATTTTTCCATCTCGGAACGCCCGCTTGCGAACGGCTCGACGGTGATTCGACGGGGGGATGACCAGCGAGATCGAGCAACTTGAGAGAGCCTCAGATCAACCTCACTTGCTTGACGCTGCCCGCCGCAACATCCCCTCAGTCCATTGCGTCGCCGGCACGACCTCAGCGCTGTCTGAATCAGGTATCGTGTGAACAGAGCGTTCAGCGGACCTGTTAGACCACCCACAATCTTTCCTATCATCCGAACCGGTCAAATCAAACCTCGCAGACTCTCCAAACATGGTGCACAAAGTTCTCTTCTGGGGCGGCTTCGGTACGTGATTGAGAGTCCGGTTGTTCTCAGTGTTATTCTACAATGATTGGCACTCGCAATGGGGTAGGAATTGGTTCCGTAACTGACCTATCTGCCCGCAGGCATCGCCGTCCGACTCTGGCAACTCGGCATTGAAATGCGCCCGATCCTCAACAAGGAATCCCTCTGGGTGTACCCTCTCTTCGCAGGTGTTGGTGGAAGCTTCGGCTACTGGCTTCAGGGCGTCGAGGACAGACAATTGAAGATCCTCGCTGAGCGACGGGAGACTATTTTGGAGAAGCGACGAAGAAGGGACGAGCGTGAAGCTGCTCTGGCTGCTACCGCGTGAATCTGAGCAAAGAGTGGTGATGAAGGAGAATCTGAGATTGGACCAATGCACAGTTAATTCCTTGCCCTATACGGAAACTGAAATGCATGGCCCATTCTATGTGTTTGAAGACAAGCAACTGTCCTTTCAGAGGATACCTTGATGATTCGGTCCGTTGCGAACTGTAACTATTCATTTCAAATTCAAGTTCTTTCCATAAAGTTTCTCATTTTGTGTCTTGGTTCAGATACAAGTTTGAGGTTCAGGGAGTCTGGCTCCTGTCTCACCACTATCGTGTGAGAATTAATCTGGCAATGGATGCATTACACCGAGAGTTAAAAGGAACTACAACTCAGACCCTAGTTGTTGTAGCCTATGGTATGTTGTGGTGTTCAGTAAGCATAATAATATATTGAGCACAGAACAGTATTTATACATATTTGATCTAAAAGAAGCAGATATCAAAAGCTACCCTTCGAATGATAAAATGATACAATGAATGTGATTGAGGCAATCCGTCATGTTCGTTCTGTTGTGAACTGCAAGGACACTTCCCACTTTTGACCCCCGGATCCATAACCTCCCCCGAGCCTGTTCCTTATCAGGCTGGAAATCCGATCTCGAAGTCGGGCAAGGTTCTCCTCAGAACCGGAAACCCTGAGTTTTAAATTGGCCATGCACAAACCATAGTGTACTTGCCAGAATCTAGCATCATCGATGCCGGATACGGCTGGGTCTGATTCGATGTCCTTTATCACCTCAGAGACACCGCGACCCGAGTAAGACATGAGGAGCATTGAGCCCAATGTTTTGACAAGTCTCATACCGAGCATGCACATGGAGATGGCGATGACACTAGAGAGAATCTTATCGAGCCAATTGTAGAGCTGGGCAGAAAGCAGGGGAAGTATGATGAGGAGCGCGCAGCAGGAGAGTGTAAGGAAATGAGAAGGGTTGCTAAGAACAGACGGCAAGGACTCGATGTAAGCAAAACGCATCGCTTTGCCTATTCTTGCATGATTCTTCAGACCAACCGCGGATATCAAGGTCGAACCAATTGCAATAATTGCAGTGAGGTCAACGCTACCCACTGAGGCACGTTCGTGATCATGAGAATGATGTGGTTCATGACCAGATGCTTCTAGTACGTGTTGAAGATTATGAGAGATCAGATCCAGGCCCATGAATACCAACAGAACTGACAGTGCAAAGCCAGCTAGCACCTCGGCGCGTTCCAGTCCAAAAGGATGGCGGATGCTGGACCGCTTCCAGACTTCAAAATTGCCTAGCACATCAACAGCAACACACAACATAGCTCCAAGTGAATCAAAGAGTATCAGATGCGATAAAGCAGTCATGGCCAGGGAGCCGTGGGCACTCCAGAGAGTGTAGCCAGCAACAAACATATGGCATACACTCCACCAGAATCGAGTCTTTTGCTCTTTCGACATGCTACTTAGGCATTCCATGAAGGTGGGAATCGGGAGTGAATTGGGTAATGCTAATGGGGCCCTAGGAGGTGGTTCCAAAAATATCTGGTGAGAGATACTGCTGTGTTTGTATTTATGACCACGCCTTTGCCCAATGTTCTAACAGAATATCTGCCATTAGCAGAACGATACCAGAGACATCTGGAAGTTGATCATACAGATTTTATCACGGGACTTTTCGCCATCGTCATTGGCTTGAAATTGAAGGGTCCCGATGCGCCATCCCCAGCGTTGCTTTGCGCATTTGCTTGCGTGTCAACAGACATGGTGCTGTAGATGGACCCAGCTGGACTCAAAGTATTCGTTGACTCGTTCATGCCTCCCGGTCGCTGGTGCAGGTCAACCATGGGGGATAGCGAATTCGCATCATATGTGGCCACTGACGGGGGGTCGGCGTCTGTGGGAGCATCATCGGATGGAGGAGTAGGGGTCCGCGGAGGAAGAGGGATCGGGAGAGTGGACGCCATAGCGCCTGCGCAAACCAGGAGAACCTGGTTCAATGGCTGTCTCAGAGAAGTTAGATGCGGATAGTATGACCCACAGGCGAATTTCAAAGCTCACCGATCTCCTTACTTGTCCTGAGCAGGTTCCAAACTGCTGGATAAAGTGTAGGGAAGCTTAGGAGAGCGACAGCGGAGCGGGACGCGGGCAATAGATAAAGAGGACCCCCGGGGGCATCGAGTGGCCTCAGGCTCCCTATTGCCTATCGCGGCGACAGCGTCACCGCGCTCCACTTAACACTCCGCCCCCTCTGATCTGGCCATCGATCCTATAACATCATACATACTCGTTCTCTGAACGACACTCGCTAGTGACGGTTTACTTATATCTAGCCACATACCAGCGATGCGACAATCGTAACCGTCTTATTTTTTTTTTTACACTAGGGGCAATTTCTAATGGTCCCTGCACTCGGCGTTTATGGATAGCCGCGGGACATTCCTATTCATTCTCATAGCATTCTATTTCCTGATTAACTCCCAGGGTCGTGTTCCCGTCGTTGACCATGATAAGGAGCATCAGGAAGAACTCGCCGAAGAACGGCGTGCGCTTGGTCTTCTAAACCAGTCACGATATGGAGACTTTGATGCTCAAGCTGATAAGTGGCTGCCTATCGCAGGCTTGAGGAAGAATGACAGTTACGAGTGGGACCTCCTACCGAGTGTCCAGGACAGAGCCCGTCGGCAGTTACAGTCTGCTCTTCTTGGCTCTGGAATGAAAGTGCCGGATGGTCTTGATTCCCGGGATCTTGCCCCTCAGTTGAACCTCACGCGACTACTTCTCCCGGTCTATCAAAATGTAACCGGCAAGCTCCGCGGAGATTGGGTACGGCAGAAGATCGATGAACCGCGCGCTGCTAATCGTTCTCATATCAATATAACGGCACTGGTTATTGAGAATGAATACGTGACGCAAGAGTTCGGTCTGAACGTCACTGGCGACACAGGGACCATATACTTGGAGCTACATGAAGGGGCAGGGCAAGAGTTATGGCAAGGGGATCTCAATGCTAGAGAGGTCAAAGCAAATCTGGCGATAGAAAGCGCTTCCTCACTCAGGAGTATATGGTACCTCTCGCTTTTTGGTATTCACTTCCCCGAATCCGGAAGCATCATTCTCAGCACCACAAGCGAGAAATTCGGCGGGATATTCTCACTACCCCATTTTGCTCTATCGCAAGATGCTTTTGACCTTTCTCATGATCTCTTGGTAAAATCATTGTCGGATAGCATATCTGAAAAGCAGAATCACCCGCCCACCTTCTTTCCGTGGAGTTCCTTGCCACATGGATCTCACGGCGCGAGCTTCCCTACGCCTAAATGTGAATACATTATCTATCTTCAACACCATCCCCTGTTGATCCACGATAAACTAGCGGAAAAATCAACAATCGCCCGGATAGAAGATGAACTGAGGTTTCCTGATGGAGCTCCCATTCCGCCGCCTCCTGCAATGAAAATGTCAGCAGTGGTGTTCTCTCCCGATTGTGGTTTCATTTTGGAAACTAAGGGTGCACCTGACTATCCACCTACTGATGCACTCTACCTCACTGGATCAAAACAGGAGGAATATGGTAAATATGCAGCGCGCCTTATCTTCTTTATGGCCTGTGTCTTTGTGGGCCAGATATCACTTCTGCTACGCCAGATCAAAGAAGCATCAACACCATCTACCAGGAGCCGTATTAGCTTCTACACCATTGCGGTTATGTCGATAGGAGATGCATTTGCTATCTCTTTTCTTGTTCTGGAGCTGTACGATGAGGTATCGTTTCTGATCATGACGGCGACATCCTTCTTAGCTTTTCTTTCCGTCAGCTATATAGGAATGAGATTCATGATGGAGATCTGGGCGGTTCAAGCCCCGGAAAGAAGAGAACAGGATCGTCAAACTCCACAGATTGCAAACTCACGCCAGACCTTACCTTTACCTGTCACGGCATCGAGACCTACAGATACAGGCGCCACCCCGATTATCTTACCTTCTGATCAGAATGCTCCGGAAGACGAAGAAACAGCGAATAACCGTGGTACCGGACAAGGACAGGCGGACGCAGGGAGTGATGTTGGGGCGATGTATGCTCGTTTCTACTTCATTCTCTTCTGCTTGCTCATCATATCGCTATGGTCCGTCCTGTGGCCCAACCTGCTAGGTGCCATATATGCACGGTGCATGAGCTTTTTATATCTGTCTTTCTGGATACCCCAGATCTACCGCAACGTTATGCGAAACTGCCGAAAGGCCTTGCGCTGGGAATTCGTCATCGGCCAGAGTCTCCTGCGCTTATTCCCCTTTGTCTACTTCCTTACCGTGCCTGAGAATGTCCTCTTTATCCGACCAGATATGACAACTGCCTTGGCTATGGTCGGATGGGTGTGGATTCAGGTCTGGGCCCTCGCGAGCCAAGATATCCTTGGCCCGCGCTTTTTCATTCCACGTGGTTGGGCGCCGCCAGCATATGACTATCATCCTATTCTTCGCGATACCTCAGCTTCCGGGTCAGGGGAAGACATCGAGTCTGGTGGAGTGCTACCAATCGGCTTTCTTCGCGCCCAGGAGCGGGACTCGCCGACAATTAGTAGGACGAACAGCAATAGCCATACCAGACAACACAAGGACAAAAAGAAAAAGATCTTCGACTGTGCCATTTGCATGCAGGACATCGAAGTGCCTGTCCTTTCAGCTCCTGGAGGTGCTGGCCCAAGTAGTGTGGCAGACGGCGCGACTAGTATCCTCGCTCGTCGCACTTACATGGTGACTCCTTGCCGACATATATTCCACAGTACCTGCCTGGAAAGCTGGATGAGATTGAGGCTGCAGTGTCCTATCTGTCGAGAGTCTATACCTCCAGTTTAAAGGTATGCAGGCATACTCACTTACGTTTGTTCAAAACATGATTGGGATCGAATACATATGGCGGAGTCCTTGGTCTATGGCGTATAACAATATCTTTACGGGAAATTTCTTTAGAACCATGATTTTTATAATCTCAACTTATTTAAATATGTTTTTCTTTTACTTTCAGTGTTTGCACGTCCGGTCGATGTTTTAGCGAAGCTCAAAATTTGCAGTTGGAACTGGTCTCAATAGAGCGGTCTTCGGGAAAAGAAATATTCTGTAACAAAAGCAAATCCAATATATGAGAATTTTATGGATAGGATCCATTGGGGAAAAAATGCGACTTGCGTGACTACTAAGTGGTGTGCTCTTAGACTACAGTGAGAAGGGGGTATGTCGTCATAGGAATCTATGAAAATAACTAACTCAAGTAATCTTCATGAATAGCATGAACAAGAAAAATAATGGTCATCCCTGTTGAACAACTGACCCTAAGACATAATCTAAGTCTCAAATACGTTCGTTGAAAAACTTTCCAACCCGAAACTTCAGCTAACATAGACATCCTCCCCCGCTTGCGGAAGGATATATAATATGGAACCAGTCGTTCTTGAGCAACATATCCCCATGAAGCGCAATTGTTCTTTTCATTTTAAATTGACATATTTCTTAATGAGAAGCCTCCTCCTCTCCAACAAAGTCATTGTAAGCCTTCGCATCCATCAGGGCCTCTAGCTCCGCAGCATCAGAGACCTGAACCTTCACGATCCAGCCATCAGCCTCGGGGCTGGCATTGATGGTCTTAGCAGAGTCCTCCAGGACGGAGTTGGCCTCGACGACTTTTCCGGAGACGGGAGAAAGAACGTCTGAGGCGGACTTGACAGACTCGACGGCTCCGACGGGCTCACCAGCGGCGACTTCGAGGTCGATCGTGGGCAGCTCAACGTATACGACGTCACCGAGAGAGTGGGCGGCGTAGTCGGTAATACCGATAGTGGCTACAGGTAATGAAGGTGTTAGAATTTTGGCGATTATTAATTAAAGAAGGAACAGACAGCATGAAGAGGAGAATCAGTACTAACCAATACCCTTGTCATCGACCTCAACCCATTCGTGAGATTCGCTGTACTTCTTCACTTGCCCTGTGTCAATTGATTGCGTTAGTCTCTTATTAAAGTCATATACCAATACAGAATTATCAGAAATAGTCAATAATAAAAAATAATAGGATTTCATACAGAAAGGACTCTGCGAAAAGCTCCTGGCACTTCCCCGCGGGAAACGGACAGGCGTGAATCGGGGAACGCAGGTTGATCGAGGGAGGGTCTGGGACAGGACCCGGGAAGCGAAGGGCCGCGCAACTCTGGCAATAGTCGACATCTTCAATCGAATTATTCGTGAGAACAAAGGGAAACAAGTAAGGGAAATGTTGGTTGTGGCGGGAAAAGAAATAGAAAGTAGAAGTTGTAGGAGCTTTTAACGCCGCGGAACTCTTTCACTGATACGGGAAAGCAAGCTCATGCCAAGAACGGGGCCGATAAGCTGGGGAAGTTCGGCGAGTCGGGACACGCGCAAAAAATCTCCCGCTCCGGAACAGCCCATTTGTTGCTAAACTGCCCGCTTGGTTCTCTGCATTGGCAAGAAACAATACAGATTCTTCGCAGAGATGTTGTACGAACTGATTGCTGTTGTATGTTATTACTCTCTGTTCGTGAAGTATAGGATGATACTGACTGTTTGTGTTTTACAGGTCCGTCCGGGCAGCCTCAACGAGGTCCGAGAGTATGTTCTTCCTGTCCATTTAACTCGTCGTCATAACTCAATCGAGCGAAGCTATCAATGATCCACGAGAAGCACATACTTACAATCTTCCTAGAATTGCCCGTAACGCAGGAATCCAGGTGCTGCGCTCTGGCGGCGTCGTCCGCGGCTACACGAACTGGGGAACCTTCCGCCTACCCAGGCCCACTACGAAGCACCAGGCTCGCTATACCGAGGGACATCACTTCATCATGCGTTTCGACTCATCTGGTGCCGTTCAGAAATCTGTCCGAAGAACGCTTGGTCTGGATCCCCGCATGGTCCGCTTCTCCGTCGTCAAGCTGGGCGAGAAGCTCGAGGAGATCAAGGATATCGACGGCAAGGTCGAGTGGAACAACGTGCAAAACCTCTCCGATTCGATCAGTAAAGGACCTTGAGATACCCGGGAACTCTTTTCGCTTCTTTGTTTAAGGCGGCTGCGGTGGACGAATCTGATATATCTTGATGCGAAGAACGAGGACCCGTCCTGTTTGGACTGGTATAGACCCTGGTTTTTGGTTTTTGGATGATTGTACAATTTCATGGGAACAGGCAGTTTATGTATTTCTAGCATATCAGGCGCATGTATAAATTACCCTTCTTCTGTTTCGCTCTCACGTCAGCGTGTTCTTTTCTATCTGCAGTCTGCCTGTCCCGAGGGTCCGATGGCGTGTGCAGTACTGAATCATGGAATCTAGGGGCGGAACAAGGCCCAGAGTTCTCAAACTTCTCCACTGATATAAAAATGCGATGACATTGTCAGAGGCAAAAAAGAAGTCTATATGTTATGATACCACACGTTACACTGCACGCTAACAGAGAATAATAGCCGATAAGATCCAGAGCTTCCCAACATATCTATGATCTCTATAGTTTCCCTGGTGTTGGTTCCTTGTATCTAAGCATGCTATCCTGCATGGTCGTCGCCAGTAACGTCCCATCTGGGCTCCATAGTCGACTTTCATGAATTCCTCGACTTCCTCCCGATGCAGAAGACCAAGCCTCCTGGCAGAACCACTTTTCCCGTGGTCTCTTCTCTCCATTCTCCGTCACGTTCCAATCGATCATGCGGAGGGCGTCACCGTGTTCATGGAAGATCACCGTGCAGCTCAAACTTGCCATGGCGCTCCAGCTGTCTCCTTGACCCAAAGCTCTCGGGATGACCATCAAGGAGTTCTTATCACTGGCATATAGGTGCGCACACGCGTAGAGATTATCATATTCACCATCTCGATCGTTCTTTTCAAGCTGTTCTTGATTATGGATTGTCAAATCGGGAGATCCTTTGATCCGGTAGTAATGTAATTGGCGATAGTTATGTGGGTTATTTCTGATCTCCTCTTTTGCGTTATGCTTCCGCATATCCACTCTTCTAATGTCTACTCCGGCGAACTCTCCTTCCTGGATCTGACCCATTTCGACCCCTCGCATCCACCAGTCAGCATCGATGCCTGGAACAGCAGGATGGTCTTCAGGGCTCGTTCCCTCCAGTGCAGACTGATACTTCTGTTTCAGATCCTCTCTCGGCTGATGGCCGTATGAAAAGCGCGTCTCAGTCCGTTTAAAGGAGCACAGGCAAGAAAAGCAGACTTTGCCTTTTTGTCGGGCATCGACGGCACGTGTGCAATATACTCCGCCATCACGGACATGACGGACGGTATATTGGAAAGGCACGTCGAGACGGCCGGCTAGGATGAAAGATCCCGTGATGTTCTACAAATAATTGTTAATAACCGATATTGATGTGATAGTCTTCGGAAAAGACGGCACAGGCAGTCTTCACTTGACCAGGGAAGGGGAGGTTTCTTTCAATTAGTAGTCACAAAGATACTCACATGTAACACGAATCCCTTCTTCACCGTCTTCGAAGCCGCATACGCTGATTGCGCAAAGACATGACCGCCGAAGGCGCGTTGTCCCACTCCAGGGTTGAATGGTGGTAGTATAGCTTCGAACCTCTCGACTGTCTCTGGCTGATCTGTAGGCTCCCCAATGATTTTCGTGCTCGTTTCCAAATGCTTGAGGGCTATTAGCTGCGCGAATGTTGTTACAGGTTTGGACGGGAAATGGTCCCCACCGGGGAGGCTCTGTTTGGGTGGCATCGAAGATTAAAGGGCAGGTCACTGTAGATGATTTAAGACCGGGGTAGAAAATGCGAAGCGATCGATGCTTGAAGATCCTAGGGAAAGGAGAGCTTCCCGTCGCAAGCTACGAGATATGCGGCGATTATGAGAAGCCAGGGATGTTTAGTGCGCTATCTTATTATCCATCAAACAAAAGCAAAAAAAAAAGAGTAAAAGTGGAGATTGCGCAGTTCGACGCCCTTGATGCAGGGACAGATACTCTAGTCGACCTACAGGGCTCTATAAATGATAGAAGCTAGGATCCTGAGCGAGGAAGAGGGGATGTCTTGATAGGTTGGTATGGATGCCTTTAGACCGGTAGGTATGACGATCGAACCTAGGTACCTCGGCTGTTTACCACGGGCTCGCTCACCACAAACATACCACACGCAGTGTTAATAACAAGCGTCCACATGCTTGAATAATTAACTGGGAGCACATGTTGTCACCAGACTAACGGAGCTAAAGTGCTGACAGTGATGTCCGGCTATGTCTAAGAAAATGCAATAATATTATACCTTGTGGCGTAACGCTAACACATGGTCCACTATTGTTATTTTTATTTCATTGCAAGATCACCTACAACCTAAGGCTGACTACAATATACAGCCTTTCCATTTCTTTCAAAGCTGGCAGTTCTTTTTTATCTCCTGGCCAAAAAGATCTGCCCGTGTAGACTTTTTCGTATATTGTTGCAGTAGTGCCTTCAAAGGTAGACGGGCGGGTCCTATGCAGTCATCCCTGTCTTTTGGATGAGGTCACCCTCTGAAGTTGGGATACATCCTACTTTTAGAGTAATAATCGATAAAAGCTTTGAGATTCGAGTTTAGATAAGAGGAATCCTGCGTCGGCTCTATACGAGATCTTTATTCATAGCAAGAGTATCGATTCTTCACAGCGAGGGATTTCTGTTAAGAGCATCTTTAACTTGATATTGCGCATGATGGTTGGGGGATGAACAGAGCTGGGGATGACACAACATGAGGGGACTAGGATCTCACAATGAACGGGCATTTGGATCTTAATAGAATTCTTCTGCATTCTATTGAAGAAGCTCTTAGAAAGTGGTGTGGAGAGAAGCTGGTCGGAGTCGGATCAACATCACATAAGCAAGTCTCCGAATTTGTCTCCACCAGCTCGTTTCGCTCGCACCGAGGAGGACCCCGCTAATGTTAGCGTCACTCCACCAGTATTAACTATGCCAAGCAATCATATAGCAGACCCGGATGTAATGTGTCTGATATGTAAGGGTGGAAGCATTGACGGATATATGGGAAGTACTATTTAAGGGGGAGTCCAGGATCGCGATAAAATTTACGCTCCACTTACTCACTTAACGAACTTGATATTTAGACACAACTATACTACCATATCGACGACAACTCAGACAACATGACCGTCCCTCAGTCCTTCAAAGCGGCCATAGTCCCTGAACCTGGAGCTCAGAATGTCATTCAGGAACGCTCATTGCCGCCCCTGGAGACTGGAGAGATTGCGATCAAGATCACCGCCACTGCTGTCAACCCTGTCGACTGGAAGATGCGCGACTGGCAGGCTTTCATTAGCAAATACCCCGCTATACTCGGGTCAGATGCTGCTGGAGAAATCGCAGCAATTGGACCCGATGTCTCTGGCTTTGCGGTTGGTGACCGCGTCTTTTTCCAGGGTATCCTCGGCAAATACGATTATTGTACTTTCCAGCAGTACTGCAAGATGCCAGCTGCCCTGGTTTCGAAAACACCGAGCAACATTAGCGATGAAGAGGCTGCGGGGATAGCTCTTGCTACAGTGGCCGTTGTCACTGCGTTCTACGACAAGACAGGTCATGGAATGATACCTCCATGGGAGAAGGGAGGAGAGCAGGTCGGGAAAGGCAAAGCTATAGTCATCATCGGGGGTGCTTCATCGGTTGGCCAATATGCAATCCAGCTAGCGAGGCTATCAGGTTTCGAACGGATCATCACCAATGCAAGTCCCGCCAACCATGATTTCCTTAAAAAGCTCGGCGCTCATGTTGTCCTGGATCGATCCCAGGCGACTGAGAACGATTTTAAGACCGTAATTGGCGAGTTGCCATTGGAATTTTTGTTTGATGCTATTTCGTCTAAGGAGACACAGAAATTGGGTGTCCAGATCGTTCAAGCTGCGAAGAGCATTGCTAGTAACCAAGTCGTAACGGTGCATGTCGTTCGTCCAGAAACCATCGATCCAGAAGTCACAGCTCTCAGTCAGTCGAGAGAGCCAAAGGTAGAGATAAAAATGGTCTTGGGTGTCGGTAGTTACCCGGCTCTGCGTTATTTGAGCGAGCCTATGGCTAAGAGTCTAGGAGGTGAGGATGGCTATATTGCCAAGAATCTCTTCATTCCGAACAGACCACGTCTTGTTCCAGGTGGACTGGGAGCAGTGGAGGAAGCACTTGGTCTGAACAGAAAGGGAGTTTCGGGTGTGAAGGTTGTATTTCGTCCTGGAGATGAGTAGGTATCTTTAATTATACTTCCGAATTGGCATTCATGAGATGTTATACCTTCCTTCCATTCGTAAAAATCCCTTTTCAACTTCTGTCGCCAGATATCCGTGCCAACCCTTTTCGACCTCCCGACGCCAGGAGTGGAAGAGCTCAGCGGCTTGTGACCGATTCGGTAAATGAGCATACCCACCAATAGCTAAATCATAAACATCAAGTCTCAGAGATGTCATGAGACCGAGAGTATCCTGCGTCCACGTAGCTTTTGCGGCAACCTAGATTGTCCGCTCATCGCCCTGTACTTCTGCATTCCCATACCGAAGGTAAAATGCAAGAAAATCATCACCATCCTCATGAGGCAACAAGAGTGGAATAAGTCGATCCCGTATATGGCCCAGGGGAGAATCTCCTCTAATGGCACCGCCCTGTGTTTCTTCATGGTATTGCATTTTTGCTTCGAGTTGGCTCATAATATCAAGCGCATTTGCTTTGGTGAAGCCATTTGAAAGGCCCTCACGACCAATCAAACGAAGAGCAGTAATAATCCATTCTTGCCAATCATGTGAGAAGGATCGACGAAAGCCATGGTAAAGATATAGCGATATTCCAGTACTGATCGCATCACATGGCTTATATGGACTGTCAGATTGCCAGTTGTGGTTTTCGATCAGCCCTGCAGCAATACAGAGACATTGGTAAACAAGATTGAAGATATCTTTCTCCCGTTGGACAGGATTTTCATCTGTCGTGCTGATCATGGCTAGAGCACATCCTAAGTAAGCGTTGTACATCATAATATTCAGCGCCGTGTCAGTTGACAATAGATGACAAGCGGGGGGAGGCATTGGGCGTTGATCTAAAGGTACAGAGTCAAATGCTTCGATATTGTCGAGGCCATCACACTGAGCGAAAATTGCCCGTGAGCTTGCCTTCCAGAGCTGCATTTCGGAATAAAAGCCCAGTAATTCCTCACGACTGGGTCTCTCGCTTGTTGGGCACCAACAACCCCAGATGACTCGACTAAGCCTGTTGTGTCCACATACCAGCTGAATCAACAGATGACGTTCAGCAGCGATCTGGTCCGATTGACAGATATATCGAGGAGAAGGCCGATTCCAAAATGGCTTTTCCATGATGGCTAGGCCTGTACCACGTGAGAATGATGAACATGCATAAGGTACAAGCTTCTGCGCGAGAAAGTCCAACCGAAGTATAGCATCAAAAAGTGGTGTCATGGAAGTAACGTCATTTTCGGACATGCCATCTTCATCTCTTCCAAGAAGTTGTATAGCTGCCCAGAGATGCTGAAGTGCAGCTTTTGTATTCTCTTGGAAACACTGAACAATTGGGCCTCAGTATGTTCATACCATCCAAATAAGCCTTGTGGGCATCATACCTCGAAATATGTCAGCAGTACGAGAACAATAAGAACGGGGGAAATATCCAGCTTTGTAATTTGGCCTAAGTAATTGCGCAGTAATCTCACTGTATTCCCATAGGTTCTAAATGCGAGGCATTTAAATCTCAATACTTCTCTAAGATTGCCGTTCTGGAGTGCAAGAAATGATGAACGATGAATGGCACCTATAGCTAGGACAGCTTCATAGATAATATCTAGTTCATATGACATCTGCACAACCTCATCACGCCAAAAGGCAACATGATCGTTTCTGAAGAGCCTTGGAGCTGCGATAGTTACGAAATGGTGGAAAAGCGGTAGCTGTTCTCGTTGCCAATTCCTATGCCGTAGCGAGAGTCCAGTGGATGGAGAGTCTCCATGCAAAGGTGTCAATCGGCCTGAGGGAGAAGTGGATAACAAGCTGCCATCTTGTGAGACTCGTTGTCGCGGTTTGTAGCCTTCGCAGATGAAATTCGCAGATCGACAACGAAAGCAGAAGGGTTTCCCTTCGTCACATTTCACGCGTCGTTTACGACAAGTGATGCAGCCGGTACGCACGCGCCTATACATGAATTCTAGATATCTGTATATCTCGAAATGAGAGCAGTAGATGTCTTTTGTTAAGTGCTTCAGGCCTCAATCTATGTTACATAAGCAGAAATACGTTAACTGTCACTATGCCAAATTTAGAAAGTCCCTGGCAGGTAAATCGTTGGATCTATTGAAGTTTGTATAGGTACACTAATAAGCGTTCCACATGGTCCATATATCCCTTTTTTACCTAAAGATTCTATTGTCACAAATAATATTCTAGATATTTGAAGGGAGCAGCATCTTTCCTGCATCCTGGCACATTGTTCTCCTAGCCACGGGACGGCTAGGTATAGATCTAAGGCATTCTTATATGCATTTGTGAGATCCTATTTCTACTTTTTCAGATTCTCAAGCCTTTCCAACTGCTCGTTTATTCGTTTGAACGCCCAGCTGCTCTGTTTTGGGTTAGAAAAAAAAAGGTGTACCACCAATATTGGAGAATGGAGAACCTTACCCAGTAACTAGGATAGAGGAAAGGTCTCAAGTCAAAGCGGTTGTCATCTGGCGAATAGTCGTTACAATGTAGAGAAGGCGTCAACTGTATTTCAACGAGATTAGATCAGATCAGTGGACCCCAGTAGATGAAATTCTCTAGGTCTTTCTGCTATCATGGAGATAACGTACCGTCGTCATCTTATGTCTATTAATAGCATCTAGAGAGACGAGGTCATCAATTCAGCTCTCTTTGTCCAACAAAATAAAAGTCATATAAATGATAGGTATTGAAAGAAGTGTACGTACAGTAGTGGAAAAAGCGTTTGACTTTCTCTGCCACCTGAGCCGGCTCATACACGGGTGCATTGTCACCAGCAAGTCGCGGACGTTCAGCACCCCAGTCATGGACAAGGCGCTGGAACATTCCAAATGGACCCAGCTTATTGACTTTTCTGAGTCGACCAAACACGGTCAATTCGTCGTATGTCATACCCATATCCACTTCGTCGCTCTGCACGTATGTAGCAGTAACGGGTTCAAGCTCTGCCGTGGGAACGGCATCGAGGAACTCTTCAAGGCACGGCAGGTTGAAGTTTTTCTGTGCCCAGGCGATGAACCGCCTGAGATCTTGCTTGTCAATGCTACCAATAGGGTTGATATCGGCACTGGAGCAATCATATTTGGTCTAGTTGCCAGTTAGTTAACCACGGCTGATACCTTGACTCATGATAACGTACCAAATATCCTCGAAGAGATTCGCCAACATTGGCGCTTCCAAGCTATATCCGTGTAAGTCATGCTGCAGTTTTTAATCGCTAACGAACGACTTACCACAAGGAGGGATCCACCTCCAGGTCGATTGCGGGCAACCGGGAGAATCTGGGCGAACTCGTAGGCGGTGACCATTCGAGAACGGGCCTGAATGTTCTGCAAAGTCAAATTTTCAGTCACCGAGCCACCTTCCACCTTGAACTTGGGTTCGAAATTCAGTGCATTGACTATGAGATTCCGTTGAGCATTGTAGACTTCGTCGATGTCAAGATCGACATGGTAAGAGCCAATCGCAGCTGAGAGATCCTTGGCCCGTTGTCTTGTTTCTTTTGATGATTGTTTTGACATTCCCTGACCTGATCAGCCGTTGATCTCTATGAATTTATTGTTAACATACCATGTAAATAGTGTGAAATAGTTGATTACACAACTCCTGAGGCGTCTTCGGGATCTCATCGGTGTATTTCGCGAGACGTCGGACGTCGGCTAGAACCTGTTCATTGCCTGCTTCGCAAGCCTCAATAACCAGACGGCACATTGAGAAGACCATAGTTGCTGTGGCACATGAATCGATGCCTCCAGACAATGGAACGAGATACCCGGAGACTCCTGATCGTCTTAAGTAGTCCCATAGGTAGCAACCTGTGCACAGGGCGATTTCTTCTTCAGGTGTATGATATCTCAGTTCAACTTCGGGACTAGGGATCTTGCCGAGGTCTTCCTCCTCGGATGTTAGGCAAAATGCTGTTTCTACCCTCTTGTACGCAGGGGTGACAGCAGCCTGAAGTCCACGAGAAGGAGCGAAACGAAAGGCTCGCACTTCGTCCAAATCGACAGTGGCTGTAACAACTTCAACATCGGAAAGAGAGAACTCTAAATGGCGTTAGAACATAGTCAAAGCACTAATGTAGATAAGAAACTCACGCGACGCTTGTGCCAACAATTTACCATTCACGACAATCATTGCGCAACCATCATAATACAGCCGTTCTCCATCTACTCCTTGTTGGTTAGCATACAAATAGATTCCGCCATTTTTCTTGGTAGCCTCCATTATAAGTCCCAGCCGAGTGTCCAGCTTCCGAAGGGTGAAGTGAGAGCCACTACTATTTGTGATAATCTAATAAGTGTTAGTTTTTTCCATTTCCGCTACAGACGCCGGTTATTCTTACCTCGACTCCATCCAACGACATATGATTGTGTGGCCTAAAAGCAACTTTTTAGATGATGGATAAAATTAGGCGACTAGGGACGCCACTCACGGGTCCGGAGTCCATAACTGCGTCTGTTAGATATGAAGGTTATAAAAAGCCCCAAAAGGTCTCACCTCCTCACAGGTTTCTGCTCCAATGCAGGTGTCAAGAGTACTTATGACAGCATCTCCAAAAGTGACATGAGTTGCACCCTGCAATAACTGAATCTTGCGGGGCAGGAGGTATTGTTCGTATTGTCTTGGGCGCATCCAGGGGGTGAAATGTCTCATCTTGGAGTGTAATCAGCATTAATTTCAAATAAAAGTGCCATTCTGGTATGAAGATAATTCCACCACTTCAACATGAGCCTCTCTAGCGAAATTCTGACGCCTGAACGACAGCTTGGGCGAGTAGATTGAAGAACAATGCAAGCAAGAAGTGGACAAGGTGCCAAGTCCCCTATGCGCATACCTCACGGTAATTTCCATCATTCGCCAAAGAGATCTTTGGGCGTATCAGGAGAATCTTTGAATCCAGACATATCTACCACGCTGTTAGATGACTCATATCTTTAGATGGATTCATTAGGATGAAAAACATACCACTCTACAGTTGTAGCGGAGATTTTTATGTTGCACCGGCATACCTATATCTAGTAGTATCCCAGAACAATCCTTGTCCTTGAGGATTCTCTCAAGCATCTCCCAGCAGTGCAAGTAGAGATCCTGCTCCAGAAGGTGATCTAGACATCCATATCCACAAATTTCTAGTTCTGGACCAACTCTTAGCTTTGCGCCAGCTGCCTTTGCCTTCTTGATACTTTCGATAATACGAGCAGTATTTCCTTCAAAGTCCAGAGCCCACTGGTTCAGGTTGCAAGTTGCAACCGTCACAAGGTTTGGCATATTGATAGCAGATGCCTACCAGTCGGTTGGTGAGATGTTAACGATAACTGGGACAAAGAAAACTAAAGAGGCTGCTTTATTTCAAAAATGAAGAATAATAAGTTGACCTTGGTCAAAATGAAACGCTGCCAATAGTCTATCTCGCTATCAGGTCCCTTGTGGAGGGAAAAAGGAACGTCCGGAGAGCAACGCCTTTATCCAAGCAGTGGAGAGTTTCAGCCAATCATAGTGGATTATCATCCAGGAACCCCTCGCGGGATCGACAGCTGCGCGTCTGTCACGTGGCAGCCAGCGATCCATGACGCAAATGACCCGAGGAAGGTCTGCTCCATCCATCTGCAAAATCAACGAGCTGGATACCTGTCGCGTGTTATCCAGGAGAAGAAAATCCTTGCTGAAAACAAAAATGAGGTATTCGTTTCCACTCCCTTAAGGAGAATGAAGAAGACGCTTCTCCTCGTGTTTATCCACGGCTTCAAGGTACGTCATCTCCCCGCATCCCCTGTCGGATAAAAAGTGTACTCAGTATCCGCTCGGATTCTTCTCAATTGAGCGGTGCGGTATTAACGTGTTCATAAATCTTTAGGGAGGAAATAATACCTTTGAAATTTTCCCGGAGTACTTGAGATCTCTGATCAGCCATGCACTTCCCAATATCGCAGTCATCACCGCGGTATATCCGAAGTACGAGACAAGGGGAGACCTGAAAGAATGTGTGAGTGCATTTCGAGAATGGTATGATAGTTCTGGAGATCTTCTGAACTGCTGGAGTCATACTAACTGATGCGTCCGTTTCTCCGACCCAAAGGCTGCAGAATAAAGTTATAGATCTCGAAGTGGAAAACCAAGCTCCGTCCCCTACGGTGGATCCATCTGTCCATGTAATCTTGGTAGGACATTCGATGGGCGGTATAGTAGGAGGGGATACCCTCCTACTACTGGCGTCGGAAGAACCGCTTCCTCCGCCATCGTCTCTGCGTGAAAGCTCAACCGCGGACGGTAAACGCGCCGGAAAGCCACCCTCTGTCGAGCCGACTATATTCATGTTCCCTCATGTACAGGGTGTAATGGCATTCGATACTCCATTCCTTGGGATTGCTCCGGGAGTTATGTCCTATGGAGCTGAGGGGCATTATAAGACTGTGGCAACGGCATACAACACAATATCGGAAGTCGCAAGCGTGTTTCGCTTCGGGGGAAATAAAACATCTGAGACCACGACGACGAGTACAACTGTCAAGGAACAGAAAGCTCTACCTTCCGTGGCTGCCGACACGGCCTCTGCAGATGCAGCCGCAACTCCTTCGTGGCAGCGCTGGGGCCGGTATGCTATGTTTGCCGGTGCCGCAGGAGCCGTCGCAGCAGGGGGAGCAGCTGCGCTCTATTCTCAGCGAGATAATCTCACGGCTGGCTGGAGCTGGGTAACATCCCACTTGGAATTCGTGGGGTGTCTCGCACGTTCCGAAGACCTTCGACGACGGGTAGCTTCGCTATCTAATCTATATGCCGAGCGCAGGATCGGCTGTGCTAACTTCTATACGTGTCTGGGCAAAGGGGCCCAATCTATCCCGGATCCGTCACAGCAAGGTAAAACATCCTTCAGCCAAAAAATCATCCGATCCAAGGACCGGACATTCTGCAGCTTGCCGCCAGATATCGACCAACAGAACCGCAAAGAACCAAGCCTCCTATGGATCAAGGCTACTAATGATAAGTCCTCCGATGAGACAACTGCTCATATCAGCATGTTTTCTCGGAAGGACAACCCAGCTTTCAATATTCTTGCACGTCAGGCTGCCCAACTCGTAACAGAGTGGGTAGACAAAGGTTGGTATGCTTCGGCAACCAAAGAACGAAGAAAAGAAAAAGTTGCTGGAGACGAGTCAATGGACGGAGATGACCTCGTGGTTGTTGACTAGGTCATTAACTTATCCGGTTATCCTACTGCCTTCGGATATAGAATTCTATAATGAGCTCGTGTTATTTCCCTTCATCTTAATTTTGTAAGGGTTAAATTAGAATGTCCACTCCTTATATAGTCAAATCGAAGATCCAAATGACTAGCCAAAGATTTTTTGCATAGATGCCAAATTACGCTGCAAGACATGCAGTTGAGTCGTAGGCGCTAACATCATACTTTTTTTCAACTACACCATCAGACTTTTAAAGAATCTCCTAGCGGTTAATTCCCTTCTCTAATTCGTACTAGAAGACAAATAATGGAAGATATATGGATGATTAGAGTTCGCTATGTCGCTTAGTGATTCAGCGCCACTGTAGAATACATATACACAGGTTTCCATGACTCAACAGCAAAAAGCATGTTATGCAAATGCTGAACAGTAGGGAAAGAGAAGAAAAAAAGACCACTGGCTCATGCATGCTACAGAAATCCAGAGAAATCAACCAGGTGCAATTTGTGTAATCCGAAGCCACTCTGTTAGAATGGTAGGACTCGTCCGCACTAAGTTGCAACCGGTTCAGTTGCATCCTTCTTCTCATCTTGAGTCTCAGGCTTCTCTGAGTCTTTTTTGGAGGCCTCGATTGCCTGCTGGTAACCGTCATGCTCATCGTGTCTCTTGTAGAAATATGAATTTGCCCCTGAGGGGCGCAATTCCGGTGAGAGCCGGTCAATAATCGTCTCTTCCAGAGCCTTGATGGCGTTTTGGTTAGACCCGAGCTTGTTCCAGACCGATATTAGGTGGGAATTAAAACGAATCGAGGTCGACACGCCCAAGACATGATCATGCTCTATGCGGTTTCCTGTCAGTACAATTGAAACACTTAAGAAAGCAAAGAATAGCCACAAAACACTGCTCATACCTTTTTCAAGAGCAGCTTGGAATTCGTTTGCCATGCACAAAATAGCGATCTCATGAAAGAAAGACTGTGCCTTAGCTTTGGGAACGCGGAATGTCCAACATCCACCCTTGAGGTTCTCCGGGTCTTCCCACACCGGTTTAACTCCCTTGCGGAAAATGTGAACAGTATCCCGCAGTCGGATCTTGTCCCATGGGTAGTTGTTGTAAACGCGATAGAACGTCGCGATGTCTGCAACATCTTCATGTAGAATATAGAGTCTATTCTCGTAATTGCTGGAGTCTGTATGCTTATCATACCAGACTGTCCAATGATACTGGAACGGTAGAGGTCGGAGTTTACCAATGATGTTCTGGTGTAGTGACTTCCGGGTAGATGTGATCGACCCTGAATCATTATTGGCAGCATCCGCCGGGTTAGGTTCCTCCCCGTTGATCTTCAATGTTGGTTGACTCATACTGGACTTGCGATTATCAAGTTTCTGAACGTAGGTGGCTGCGCTGAATGCGAATTCACGGAGGTACTGAAAGGTCTTCAGGCTCAACGGGTCCAAAAGAGGTCCGTCGCAACCAGCTTCACGTAGGACGTTTCGCGAGTAGTCGGGCGGGAGGTAGCTGCGCAAGAGTCGAATATACTGATCCGGGCCAAGATCAAGTAGATCTTCCGACAGGTATGCCTTAAAGCCGTAATAGATGTCGAGTTCCGAGAGGAGGCCTCCGTTGAGTAGAAGAACGTAGTCACTCGCCCACAAGGCTTTATCAGGTTCCTTGCTTCCTGCTTTTGTACTATAAGCGATAGGCATCGTAGCGATTGTGCAGTGCAAGGGAGAATAATGAGTTAGGACCTCTGAAAATAATGATGCTTCTGCTAAGAAATCCCAATATCGGCTTGAAGATGTGATAAATGAAACCGGGAAGGAGAGACTTGTGAAGTGTTCCAAGATGATATATAGAGATCCAGAAGGGGTAGATATTCACTATACAATAATGGAAAGTAATTCATCACATCGTTGGTGAATAGGTAATCAGGATGAACATGCATCACTTGATCCTATTCAGCGAAGAAGGCCTCGTGAATTCGGAATAGTTTTGTGTGTTTGGAACATCGTGCAACAATAAAAAGATATCCATCGACTATAATCTGCAGATACATGATAGGTAACATGTCGACTGAGACAGTATTCGGTAGTTGAGGTACTTGTGTAGAGTGAAAGAAAGTTGAGGGAGCCCAGTTATATGAACCATGGGTCGCGCGATACACGGCCCATAAGTACGCAATAAGAGGGGTAGCAACTCACCTAATGATTAACTAGTTCAATTGTACCTCTCTGCCCTTGGAAGCTCTTTGAACGAGATTTCCCTCGCTCTTGTCGGTCACTGCGACAACAGTCCCTGATAACAAAATAAAATGAAAAGGGTAGGGATATGCTGAGCGTTAAGGGTCTCCTGCACTCGAAACAACCGCCGTGGGAGGGCATACCAAGCTTTAGTCCAAGACAGGCCAAGAAGACGATCGACCCAGTTGAAACTTAAGAGACACGAACCCCCAATCGCCGCAATCTCCACCGCCGCAGACGAAACCCCGAACTCACGCCGCGACGAGTTTCCCGCCAGCTCATATGGATGAAACTAGCAGAAAGCGCCCGCTGGAGGAGATTGACCCCTCTTCCACCGTCTCAGCCTCAAAACGCTCCAGGGTGCCGGCCCTCAGCGGCCGAGCGCAAAGACAAAGCTCCAGTTCCTCGTTTGCTGAGACAACCTCCACCGCAAGCTCCCGTGACAGCTCCGACGATGAGAGCTCCGACGCGGAAGACGGTAGCGACAATGAGAGTACCTCCTCTGCCGGTACAACCACCTCATCTACATCCTCTTCTTCCTCGTCATCTTCGTCCTCACCTTCATCCCAACGTGGGAATGAAGAGAGAAGAGAATTAGAGGACGGAGAAAATGACGTCGATGAGTCGGATGAAAGCCCCGATGATGAGATAACAAATGTGCCTGCTAGGCCGAAACCACAAATACGGCGAGTAAATGGGGATTCGAGTATACTCTCTCGCATCTCAGATTTCCTACCCAGACTAAAAGCTGCAAACGAGGATTTGCAGAGGAACATCCAAACCGGAAAATCCAAGGACATAGTTATGGATGATGTGAACGAAGAGAATGAGGGACAGTATATTGAGATGGTAAGTCAATTTGACGTGTGTAAAATCCTTATCGGGAAAAGAACTAAGTAGGGTCTTTCTACAGAATCTTGGGTTAGGAGTCTTAGAGGAACCAAATACCGAAGGAAGTGACGAGTTGAGCACTGAAAACGATGGCAGTTACCCCTCCGACAATGAACCAGGACCATCCACGACCAGCCCACGGACACATAGGGATAGCAATGTCCTAAACAAATTGATGGGCAAGAAGGCAAAGTCGAAGAGACCAGCAATCGAGGAGATGGAAGATTGAAAACTTTCTTGTGAGAAGATACTCGCCTAATTTTCATATCCTAACTCGTAGGTCACGTTGTGAAAGAGATTACGCTCTTCTTCTCTGACACCACGGCGAGCCAATCCTCAACCTAGTCTCACGAAAGGCTTCGATGAGAATCCTTCCAGTTCTTTATCCGAAGCACAATAGACGGTCTTGATCTACCGATTTTGAAGGGAATCTCGCCGAAAAAGATCAATTATACTACAAAGATCTCACAGATTTTTGGTTAACTAGCAAGGGAGGACGATAAACACCAGATATACGAGACAATAGGCGCCCCAGTTGAACCCTTACGTACAGTTGCAAGTGCATCTTGACGTGGAAAATTTTTTTAATACATCCCAAAGATATGGCGGCCTGGAAAACAAAGTCTATATATAGAATCAAATGCAATTAATCCCGCTAAAACCTCTTGTTAGAAAAGAGAATCTAGAATCATCATGGCTTCTAGTACCAATTATTGCCAATCATTACACGATCTCCTTGACACGGCAGGTCCATCCGGACTCTTTGTTAAGGAGTGGCAAGCTATATAATTAAAAAGAAAATGTTAGCATTCGCTTCTACTCATTTTCGAAGACAGGCTTACCTAGCACCAAGACACCATCCCAGTTCGTTGCCCTTGATCTTCTTTGCGATCTTGACTTCACGGGAGAGCGGCATCTCATAACCGGTATGCAACAGAGAAAGCATGAAATTAAGGTCAAGACACGTCTCCGGGCGATCTCGCAGCTCCTTCATCGCTCCCTCAACACCCTCGAAAACACCCCAGCTATCTTCACCAGCACAGACAGTGTTGGTGAGATGGTGAAGTTCCTCCAGAGTGAAGGACTCTGGCATACCCAAAGGCCGTGTCCGATCGTAGAAATAAGAAAAGATGTAGACATCCTCTCTGGCGAAGGTCTTCTCGAGTGAAGGCTGGTGGACACCGTTAAATGAGCAGGGAGCAAGTTCACACTTAGCCTCTTTATTGAGGATCTTCTCCGCTAGACCTCTGCACTCTGCGGAGGCGGAAAGCTGATTTGGTCCCATCATTAGGATAGGCACAAGGGGACCGAGTGGGTGATCATCCGGGAAGGTCACGTTGACCTGGACTTCCGTGCCGGGTGCAACGCATGGGTTAGTGATAGGCTGGTGAAGCCAGGAGAGGTCCTTGGGACTTAGAGCCAGTTTGGCTTCTACCACCGATTTGTGAACGGCCTTGCGAGCCTCCATGAGACCATAGCCCAAATGAGAGTGTTGGTACAGTTCGAAGTCCCTACCACCAAACTGGAGCTTATACTTGTGGTCGCCGTCGGCAAGTTTCTGAGGCATACCACCAGATTCGCTCTTCTCGAAAGTGGGCTGGAAGACGATCTGAGTCGAGCCACCACCGAGATCAAAGATAGCCGCGGTGGGCGTCTCGTCAGGACCGCCAATCTTACCCAACAAGTAGTTGGTAGTGATCCAGGCATAAACACCCTCCATAGAGCCAGGCATAATTTCAACGCCGCCATTCTCCTTGGAAACCACGGGGAAAGGGTAGACAGTCTCCAGACGATGCCTGACAGCCTCCAAGATTTTTTCACTCATCTCTGGACCAAGTATTCTCAGACCAGCAGTCGCCTTGACAGCCACAGGTGTGCACGGTTTGTACTCGTCGGGGACATGCTTCATAGCAACTTCCATAAGAGGGTCTAGACTCTTCGCTGCGCCTTCAGCATCCTCCTTGTAGGAGCTGAGTCCGGAACCGCCCTTCTTCTTTTCGGTCATTTCAAATTTCTCGTCCTCAAGCTCGGGGGTAGGGCCACAGTTGTTGAAGCGGTAGACGTGAATTCGGGAGCCCGTGCTCCCCGCATCTATCATCAACGCATACTGCATAAGGGGCTTCGATGGATCATACGGCTTCGTGCATTTCGTCGAGACTGATGAGCCGGATTCCAAATGTCCTGTTGATTGTTAGTAGTTCCCTTTCTATCTTCCACTTTTGCACGTACCTCCGCCAATCTTAGTCACTGTAGTTCTGGAGGGGGAGAGTATGAAAATAAGGAACAGCAAGACACCCACGATAGCCCCAGTTTTGAGGTATCGCGATCGCTGACTCTGTGTCATTATCATGGATGATTTGTGGTCGGACAAATCGTCCGAGTTCGTCTTCGTCTTTGTCTTTTCGGATAGACCAGTGGCGGTCTTCGCAGGAGTCAATACGGATTGTCTCCTATTGCTAGTTCTGAAAGTTATATAAGACCAGAAATCTGAGCGTCGTCCAGTGTGAACACCGGTCGACATACGAGCAAGAAAAGCGAACAGGTCTGCTGCAGGGCGTACAGTTGGATATGAAGCGACCGTACTGCGACCAGCCTAGACTAAGGGGGCGAATCAACGATAGGGAATGGCAGCGGCAACCATTGATCCGCCAGGAACCTCCGAACCAGTCTGGAAGAGTTGTAAATTAAGAAGGACCGGAAGTTCGATGTCGTCGATAAGATGGCGAACAAGAAATTTCCGATGCAAGTCCGCAGGGGGGAAAGTCGGGGGGGAAGAATCGTGCTCACGGCAAATTGCAGTACGAGGTAATAATAGAAAAATGTGGCGCATTGCGGTTGTGGCTGCTCAGTCCGTCTTCGGAACGCGCCCGCAAGCGGTGCTCAAATTGAGCTTCACGCGAATAATTATTGTCCCAGCAATCAGAACAACCAGTTTATTCAACTGATTAAAGGGGTTTTATTAATTCAAATATTATACATTTTTCAGGTCTTTCTCTTCCTTTTTCCCACTCGGCCTGCTGCGTTCGGCAGCAGCGCCTCCAGCAAGATGAAGCATATTCGCGGTCTGGTCTCGACGGCACAAGCGCTTCGCTATACGTTCATCCACCCGCTAGAGATCTCACGAATTCCATTTATGAGATATGAATTCCTACGGCCTCAGAGACAAGTGAGGTTTCTTCAATACTCCGGAACAAAATCTCCAGTGGCGAATGCAACTGGGCCGAAGGTGCAAGGAATAATCAAGGATGAAGATATTCGTGCTCCGCAGATTCAAGTGGTTAACGAGAATGGGAGTCTTGATCCGCCTGAAAGGACGATTGATGTCTTACGATCCCTCAATCGGTCCGAATACTTCCTGATCCAAGTTTCTCCTGGTACCGCGGACCGACTACCTGTGTGCAAGGTTATGAACAAGAAAATTTTGCGTGAGCAGGAGAAGGCTAAGGCCAAGGCAGCTCATTCAGCAAAGACTGCTATCAAACAGATCGAACTCAACTGGGCTATTGATGGGCACGATCTCACACACCGGATGAAGCAACTCGTTTCATTCCTGGAGAAAGGCCGCAAAGTCGAAATCATATTAGCGCGGAAGAAAGGGAAGAGAGCTCCAACTGTGGAGGAAGTTAAGAAAGTAATGGACACTGTACTAGACACAATAAAGGAAGCAGATGCTGCCCAAGTGAAGCCTATGGAAGGCGAACCAGGCAAGCATGTTTTGATCGTTGTCAAAAAGAAGGATGCGTGAATAGCTCTCAATGAGACTTATATCATGCATACCATGTACATTATGAAAGCATAATATCGGTCACATACAGGGTCGAAAAAGTTTCTAATGATACCAATGTCTATTCATAAAATCTTTGTTACAAGGGTAAACGCTCAATGTGTTAAACTAAAAGCTCAATTGCTTGTATGCTGGAGCTATCTCGGGGCAATCTAGTGTAGCATGTCAATCTAAGCTCCCTCTCAGTGTAACAGTAAATAAACAAGAGCTACAGAAGTATCCCGTCTCATCAGATGGATTGCCTCCCCATATGCGGGCTTTAGTCGGTATGACCTAGCCAGTTGCATAGAAGCGTATCTGGCTCTCCGGGAGTCCGCAAAAGCTGCTCTCCAATTGGCCAATTTTGGTTCTTAGATGACTAAGCCGGGTATCCTAAAATTTTGGATGGAAGAACTTGGACTCGCCGACAGCCCGTAAACATCTCCTCATCCATCCCTTTTCTTTCCCTTCGTTAACCCCGGTCAATCGAAGGGCAGCCAGGATGTCGAGCATCTCCAGATCCCTCAACCTCTTCCTGCGAAGCAGCAGATCCTCTCTGCTGCGACCTCGTGCCGCAAATCCCATCCACCGTGTCTTCACAAATGAGAGACTGGCTGCCCGGGGCTTCGCGAGCGCTTTCGAGCGCACGAAGCCTCACGTTAACGTTGGTATGCATTCCACTAAAGTTGATTTTTAGATGTCCGCTTACGATGTTCAATAGGTACCATCGGTCACGTTGACCACGGAAAGGTTAGCTCTTACCCTTGCACTTCCGGTTCTCACAATCTAACAACGTCAACTAGACCACCTTGACTGCCGCCATCACTAAGCGTCAGTCTGAGAAGGGCTTTGCCAACTTCCTCGAATATGGTGCTATTGACAAAGCTCCTGAGGAGCGAAAGCGTGGTATCACCATCTCCACCGCCCACATCGAGTATGAGACCGACAACAGGCACTACGCCCACGTCGACTGTCCCGGTCACGCCGATTACATCAAGAACATGATTACTGGTGCTGCCAACATGGATGGTGCTGTTGTCGTCGTTGCTGCCTCGGACGGTCAGATGTACGTTACTTGATGATCCTGGAGGGACATCCTTTGAGTGAATTTCAGCTGACACCAGGTAGGCCCCAGACCCGTGAGCACCTGTTGCTTGCTCGTCAGGTCGGTGTCCAGAAGATTGTCGTTTTCGTCAACAAGGTTGATGCCGTTGAGGACCCAGAGATGCTGGAACTCGTCGAACTGGAAATGCGCGAGCTGCTGAGCAGCTACGGATTCGAGGGTGAGGAGACCCCCATCATCTTCGGCTCTGCTCTCTGCGCCCTTGAGGGCCGTCGGCCAGAGATTGGTGAGACGAAGATCGATGAGCTCCTTGCAGCTGTCGACACCTGGATTCCCACTCCTCAGAGAGATCTCGACAAGCCTTTCCTTATGTCCGTTGAGGAAGTCTTCTCCATTTCTGGACGTGGTACCGTCGCTTCTGGCCGTGTCGAGCGTGGTACCCTGAAGAAGGACTCTGAGGTTGAGATCGTTGGTGGATCTTTCGAGCCTATTAAGACTAAGGTCACAGATATTGAGACCTTTAAGAAGTCTTGCGACGAGTCCCGCGCTGGTGACAACTCCGGTCTTCTTCTGCGTGGTATCAAACGTGAGGACGTCCGCCGTGGAATGATCATTGCTGTCCCTGGAAGCACCAAGGCTCACGACAAGTTCCTGGTCTCCATGTATGTTCTGACTGAGGCTGAGGGTGGTCGCCGTACTGGTTTCGGCTCCAACTACCGCCCCCAGGTCTTCATCCGCACTGCCGGTGAGTAGACTAATTCCTCTCATCCACTCCGAACGTTTTACTAACTGATTTCTAGATGAGGCTGCCGATCTCAGCTTCCCTGGTGATGACCAGTCCAAGTTGGTCATGCCCGGTGACAACGTTGAGATGATTCTGAAGACCCACCACCCTGTCGCTGCCGAAGCCGGTCAACGCTTCAACATCCGTGAGGGTGGTCGTACTGTGGCCACTGGTCTTATCACTCGTGTCGTTACTGACTAAGCGACACTGTTATTATAGGCAAGTCGACTGACTAGCTGTTCTGTATGATCGATCTCTTTTTGTTGCACGTTCTAGCAAAGCACGGGAATCACACGGGACTGCAGGAGAAACGGGAAATGCCTGGACGGTGCCATGAGCCGGAGTTTTTCGTTACAACCTTGTACATTGTACCACCACCTTTATTCCAGATGTAGTAGATCACTGTCATCTCTTCTGCTCACTCTCCACTTCAGAAAGTGTGTTTTAAAATACGACCAATATAAAATATTATTTATTCTTTATATTTTAAACATCAGACTTTTCCATGACCTCAAACTTAACAACATTCTCAATCAACCTTTATTGTGGTTCAACGCGGCACTGGGGAGTTAAAAAAAGACTTAGAAATATATCACGCATGTCAAGGACCTCGTGCACTTGTCTTAAACTCTCGTTTTGAGAGAAATACAAAAATCAAGAGCTATCAGCCTTCCGATACATAATCTCCGTTCTCATCGTATATTTCACTCCGCGATAAACATCGTCTCCCGCATGACATAAGTCTCTCTGTTGAAAGAGCAACACCGATCCGGCCTTCGGAAAGACCTTTAGACCAGCACCACTGCCCATAAAATTAGGGTGAAAAGATGTCGCGCCTCCTAATAGCTTGCCGGATGGATCTTGGTTCTGGTATATTTCGTGTTTCTCTGCTCTCTTCTGCGCCACCGCCAACTCATCGAGATTCTGCTTCCCGTCCCCATTGAGGTATAAATGGACTGTGAACAGTGATCTCTCTGTTCCATCGGGCGTCACGTATGCCCCATCATAATGCGGACGAAAATACTCACCCCCCTCATACTTCAGAAAGCGCAGTCGCTCATTCAATCGCGAGATCTGCAACGTTTCTTTCCGCTTCCAAGGTCCAAGACCCGTGATCTTGCTTTGCTGGTAAATTCTCTCAACACCACACTCGTTAATAAAAGGCCTGAGCCGGTTCAAAAGCCTCTCCGCAATAAGAGGTGAGTCAAAGAGAATTCGCCCACAGTTTCGCGTGTCCGTCGCCATGGTCTCTTTGCCGTTTCCAGCGTTGACCATAGCGCGTCCCCATTTCGGAGTCGGAGAGTCTGAAGTGACCGTACTTGCTTCTGCGATTTTAATGAGTTCTTGACACTCAGATTCCGTGAGTATGTTGTCGATCACAACGGCGATGTAGTCCTTGTACTCTACCATCGTCTCGTCACTTGCCCAGTCAACCTTGCGCATGTTCGCTCCCTCGGGTGCGGCAGGAGGGAGGAAATCTGGGCGAAGTTCCGAGGTGCGCTGGGATGCCATTGTGTAATATTTGGTTTTGTAAGACTTAGAGGTTTTCGATTTTTATATATTTTCCCGCAGCGGTAATAATTGTGAAACGATGAGATCGAAATACGAACCCTGATTATGATCTGCTGTACAAAACAAGGAACTATATAAGAGGAATGCAAAGTATCAGAATTTGAACATAAAAAGAATCATGACTCAAATTTCCCAGCAAGGCTTTTTTTTTTGTTTCTACTGGGCATGGTCTGTGGCTGTGTTTTGGTCAATTAAGCCTTGAGGCTGTATTTTGTCGTTGGTGCTGCCTAATACTAGCAGATAGTACGACGCGGGGAACTCCGGAAAATTTGAGGCCCGTGCCCATCGCGATGCCCCTTTCACTATTCTTTTCTGTGCATCTGAAGAATAGCTAGTGACCATCCTGGATAGCAGTGTATGAAAATAAAAATTTACTGTGTGGTGGTTTTTCTGATGAGTTCAGTGATCACCGTAACACGAGCGAGGGTGTCAGCTTTGACCCCGAGATAAAATAACGGCGGGATTGACGTTGTCTTCTGCAAGGAGATCCACACATTTAACGTTGACATTTCAAATTTGACGAAGTTAAAACCGAAAAGTGAGGCAAATAGTCCAATTAAGTTCTTGGGTTTGGGCCCTTGATACCTGTCAACTAGCAAGGTGCATTGGTTGGCAGAGGACAAATGTCAAAAGAGACAGCTAGCTGCATAAACTAACTTCACGCGGGATAACCAATTGCAGCTATCCGTTTGAGCATATCCGAAGAGTCTCCAGAGTCTGACTGGTCTGAATTAGGAATGATTGCATGTTTTCAAGCTTAAATCCAATTGGCACCGGAGCCCGATGCACTTACTATCAGCCAAACAGAAATTCCATACTAATCACCCATGAAAAATAACTTTCCGCTTTAAGAACGCCGCAGCTGCTAATATTTTAGTGCTGACTTGAGACGTGCGGTTCACCATTCAGACAGTTAGTTAGGCTAACATGGCGAAAGGAGGTATAGGAGAAGTAATGCTGATCCGTGCTATTGCTATTGTGATTTGATCTGCAGTGGTGATAGTGAAGCCAACTTAAGGAGCCCTAAGTGTTTCATGTCTTTCCCTCATTAGTGCTTTGCGCCTTATACAGGTTCGAGACCTCAGCCGCGAACAGAACTACTGCATGATATTCGTATGCTCATGTGGATATTATTTAGCTCTAACAATCTGTTTCTTCTAATGACGGATTATTTCGGAATTCCGGCGGATCGTTCGGGGCTTCAGCTCTGTATCGTCCAGTATTGTCCAGTATTGAATTTTAGCTCAATTTATATGAACGTAACAGTACCGTGCGGCGGCACACTCCGCAGATTACTTATTATAGAGTATACCAAAAGTGTGACCGTCATCTTTTCTTGGCATACCAGATTCTCCAAGAGCTTACGGATCGCATGATGTTTGAATATGATGGCTTGCAAGATGGAGGATCTTTAATCCTGCGTTGCTTAAGATAAAATCTCTTGAATTTATGAAGGATCTTGGATCCTGAGTCAGGATATCGACCTAGAACATCTCTTTCTTTACTAGATATAAAAGATAATCACTCTCCTGCAAGGCATTGACCACTTGTGAGCTCGCGTTCTGTCTTTAAGACGCTTGTTTAGTCACATCAACTTATCCCAAACTCCCGCGAGGCCGGATCTGTCTTAGTCGAAATATCTGAAGAAATATGGCATCATCGTCAAAGCCAACAATCGTTTTGGTGCATGGTGCTTTCCATAATTCCAAATCATTCAAGCCATTGGCGCAGATACTTACCAATGCCGGATACGATTGCATAGACTCACTCGACATGCCAGGGTCCGGAAGCACGGCTAGTCTAGAAGACGACGCACAGGTTATTCGCTCCACCGTTCTAAAGACACTGGAGAGTGGAAATGACTGTGTCGTTGTGGCGCACTCGTATGGTGGTATTCCGGCCAACCAGGCAATGGAAGGTCTCGGAAAGAAGCACAGAGGAGACAAGCCCGGGGTCGTGAAAATGGTCTACATCGATGCGAACCTACCCAAATTGGGGGAGAGCCACTTTCAACAGTTCCAGGCCTGGCGGGAAGCAGAAGGGATTCCTCCAAGCGAGATAATGGAGGTCAAGGTTATTTTGGGACCTATCATTCCTCACCGGTTCTTGACTGATGTGTGCTATCCATTTAGGATGGATTAGTTTACTTCACCGGTGACCACAGCTACTTCTATAATGACCTACCGGAGGATGTTGGAAAGGAGATACACAGCCAGCTTAAGCCACAATCTCTGCTGTGAGCTCTATCCATGACCACTAAATTGCCCCTATCTAACCAGGCAAAAGTTCCTTTATTACTCCCTTGACTTATGTCACTTATAATGATATCCCTGGCTGGTATCTCAGTGGTACCAAGGATGTTATAATGCCTCCTTCATCTCACAATTATATTTTGAATGATACTGGTAGCACAATGGAAGTAGTCGAGAAGATTGAAGCAGGGCACTGTTCATTCATTGGCCAACCGGTCAAGGTTGCGGACTTTATTATCAGAGCTGCTCAAAGCGCTGCTTAGAGCCTATGAGACAGGTCCAGATTACATATACCTCGAAGTATGTGGCGTGGAAGAGTGAAGGACGAACCGTTCGAGACATACGGCCATAATAACGTTGTGGTTCACGTCTTCTTCTATCCAATCGTTATTTTCCTGGTTAAATAAACTTCTTATGAAATATGACAGAACCTAATACCAGGGATGGGGGTGGCTCTCAGTGCTTAGTTCTAGCACTGAACTCAATTTGAAACCTCAGACCCGGTTATATGGGAAGAACCATGTGAAACACGTAGCCGGATTGTCGGATTTGTCGTGCGGAAGTATCATCCACCCCGGCCGATGTTGAATATGGAAATCTGCAATATCCCATACCCCGGCTCCTATCAATTCGCCTGCCATTGGCCTCAGAGCTATGACCTGAATCATGTCGGCGCATTTAGTTCAAATTCCGCATGCCCCATTGCAGACAAACGAACGCACCTGTCACTAAAAGTCTGATGGATCCATAGCATGTTAATTTGGGGAAATGTCACCGACGTAGCTGCAAGCTATCCGGAACGTGCACCTAGTACCTGAGAAGTCCGGCCCTTGAGTGGGACTAGACTCGTTCATCCGGGTCAAATCGGCTCCAAAGAGATCACTTTGATGCTAGGTTACTATGCCTGAGTTACCCCCAAAAATTAAGCTAGGGCCACACGCGACGTTCTTCCTAGTCGGAAGGAAGAATATCTTTTAGATAAGTTTGGCAAGCTCTTTGGTATCATTGACTGCCTGCAAGGGCTAGAGCTGCAGTATGAAGGTCCTGAGGGACTAAAAAAAAGACTTTACGAAGATCTTGACAGCGTCTGTTCCCAGCGTCTGTTCCCAGCGTATTCCGACTGGCGAGAGCCAGTGGCTGGTTCTGGATCGCTCCTCTCGGGTTGAGACCCGTTGGTCCGATGCCCCAGAAATCTGTGACCCCGACTGTGAGTGCCGAAGATTTCCTTGACTATGACAGTGTTGAGCACGTCGCTTACGAGGTGGAGAGGCTATAGTAAGCGCTTCCAAATCCAAGAAGGATCTACCGGATCCTGATGGATATGCAGGAGCAGCGCGAGCTGGAAGGTTTTGTCGGTCATCTCCCTCACGTGGAAGCTCAACACGAAGCAGGTTGAAGCGATGTAATCGGATTACAGCTCGGTTGCAATTGCTGTCACTGCTGTCAGAATGGTATGGAAACCCTTGAAGGCTCTAAATTAGGGCTTGGATGGAGCCGTCATTCGTGCGAAGTGCGGCGGTGTCTCGGATGCATTGTCATGTATGTACTTAGTCACGCAGTCCGGCATAGTTTTTGAAGCCTCAAGTGGAGCAACGAAGTCCACAAACCGCGAGGAATATGTTTCCAGAATGCATCAGATATCCAACTAGATAAGCAGATGCCCTGCTTGACAGCTCGAGGTCGCCGCCTCTCGCGCCCCGCGTGGATCATATAGTGGTCAATGCTGATGAACTCGGTAACGCCCCCCAATCAAGTGTTGCGAATATTCCAAATTTCCAACGCGCCGTCTCCGCCCCAAAACGCCCGAAAGCGACCGAAGACAGTCAGGCTAAGCGCGCTCGTTCTCCAGGAATGCGGTCCTGGCACAAAATTATTTGGAATACTTCCCCACAACCCGTCAGAAGCCTCTCCCGGACGTATCATCGACTGAGCACATAGGTCTCGACAAGGTTAGTTCGGGATCGCCGGTTTCTTTCATCCATCATGCTGGCTCCCTCGAGGAAGACACAACGCTTCACCGCCAGATTTCACGGCTCCAGGTTGATCTTCATCGTGCCGTTTGCAAGAGAGCAGTTCGGGGAAACCCGCCACCCGCCAATCCTTCTTCAGAAACGTTGGCGTCACGATGTCAGCGGGCCTTAGGACCTTAGGAATATTAGTAAGGAAGAAGCTAGACTGACGCCGTAAGGACCTGGAAGCTCTGACTGGCGCGTCTGCGAAACACCATGCAATGCGCATGGTCTCCTCTCCTGACAAATCCCTTGGCAACATACCGAGAAACTGGGATGAAGCACATGGGGGAAGCTCCTTGCTCCCAACCCCACCGTTGCCTGTGATAATTTCAAAAAGCGGATTTTTCTGCGAGGGACTGCTGGAAGAAGCCAGTTTGAGAGGTTTGAGATAGAAATTTCATACATTCCTTTGTGGTAGATAAGGTTCTGCTGTGCTGCGGTTGCCCCCGCAGTTGGTAAAGTTGTGATTTGGAATCGTTGGCGCCGCCAGTTCTTTCGTCCGCTCCACACATGTTTCCATTCCCCACGCTTAAACTACTTCACATATTTGTCAATTACACCTAACGCCTGATCCCTGCGAAATACATAACTGCTGCAATCGCCATCAAAGAACCTCCATCATGGTTCTGCAAAGACAGCGCATCTGCAGAAGCGGAAACCACTCTAACCGGCCTCAAGGGTATGCCTCTCTTTCTTGAATATGACACATCCTTGGGCATTTCTTTGGAACTGACAGTTTCCAATAGTAATCGTTGTCAACGAAATAAAAAGACATAAAATCCCTCGAGGAAGCACTTCTAGTCTTAACACCAGACAAATCCAAAATGCGTGAACTCATCGAGGCTCGAGTTGAAGACGGCATCCTGAAGGAGATTATGATTACCAACGGCCTTCCGCTCCCAGCCAAGCACCTCCCTAAGAGTCCCCTTGCCACTGTCTCTATGGTGGGGGGCTCCGGTCGTGACCAGCACTTGCGAGTGGATGTGTCGGGTAACTACCCTGACCCGAGATATTATCCCTACTATGGCCTCGCACGCTACCCGACACCAAGTGTCGACTCAACCCTGGACATCGATCAACTCTCCATCTCTTCGCATAAGACCTCTAGAAAGACTTCATCACATGACCGCAGAAATCCCCGCGCGCACGAGCCCCATCCCTATGGCTTAGATAGCACGCAAGCAGGGATCGATTTTATCCTTAGGTAAACGCCTGTTGTGATACCTACGTATTCCTTTTCTCATGGCTAACCTCCTCGCAGCCTGGAGCAACCATGCCTGCGCCATATCCGCCGCAACAACTCTCATGGCCCGTCAGGTCACACGCTGACAGTGCAAGCTTCTCTGCTTGCCCACGCGCCACGCAATCTGGAATGTAATTCGTCCTGGCAGGTCCCTGCCGGCGAACTCGAACGGCTACTTGAGCCCTCCGCAGCTCCCCAGCTGGATGGGGAGCTGACCCCTGTCCAAGCATGGAGCCGTGTCAGAAGGCATCCTGGCTTCTCCAATCTTACCCCGGATAGATTTAACCTCCTACGTGAGGCATTGTTGGACCAAGTCCGATGCTATGGGTATGGGATCTCTCTTCTTTCACCATCATTTCACTTTGCTATTCCTTCTCTGGTTACCAAAGTATCAAACTTCAGTGGCTGACATTCAACCTGTAGCTTCGGAACAGTCATTGATGAAGTTACGTTTACGGAAATCTTGTATGCGATCCTTTAGACTTCCACATGAGCATCGCGATACCTTTTCGACGGCTGGACCATCTCAGATATACTCTCAATACTTCATATTTAATTTTCGAATATCTTCTCGGGCGTTCTAACGGCTCTTTCTCTGCCTGCTTGCGATTGAGCGATCATGCAAAATTCCAAAAAAGATTACGACGAAACCGGAATGACCACATTTTACGAAGGGCGGCATTTTCATCCAGCGAATTTTAGACCAGGATCTAGCGTTTGGCACTGCAGCATTCGTTGAAATTGTCGTGTTTGATTTTTCTTTCATTTTCTGCTTGGCTTGTGTCACTGTCATGAAGATCACACACTTAACTGTTTATCGGTTATCGGGGTGGCGTTTAGGACTAGATTGGGTTCATGACAAATTATCCGCACTGGGGCATCTTGCTCGACGACTCATATCGCAGCGTTGCTTATTTATGCTTTTTGATTGTGCATTGTTGTGCCCCAGTTGCTTAGCCAGAATTTGGAATACTGTGCAGCAAATGACAAAGCTTCCTTTGGCCTTATCCATCCAACAGCGTCCCACTCCTTACTTCACGTCTGCGAATAAGATTTTCCATCCTGGTAGATTCGAAGCTTTCAACACCGCTCATCAACAATATTAACTCTCGACCATCTTCTTCACGGTCAATTCTCCACCCTGCCAGAACACATGTTCGTTCGGCTGAAGCGGTAATAGTCGCCAGACGCGCTCCCAACAATGAGGCGATCTCCCGGTCAGCTCGTTCGTTGATCAGATACCGGCCGAACGAGATGCGGGTGATCTCCGGCTCGGAAGACCCCACCAGATTTCTTTGTTTTTCAGTCTTCCCCATCCCTAGATTTACGCCCAACAATTCGAAATAATCAATCTCCTCCACATGGAACATCCACACGACTTCGATTTCATCCTTCAGAGCCGTTAGCAGTTCTTGATTTGTCTGCGATGGGATCCACGCCTCGAGGTGCTCCACAACAGAGTCCCAGCCGCCTAGAAGGTAGATGTACGAAGGATCTTCGTCCTGCACGTAGAAATGCACGGGGTAATGAGAGTAAGCTGTCTGGGCCCTTTGGGCCGCGCGGAGAGTATCGGTCAGGTGGGGAGGGCGGGCTGATAGAGGTTCTCCAGTACGGATGTGCAGGAGGGCAAGCTCAGTCACAGGCATTGTTGCGGGATCGGATCTGATTCGATATCTTTCTGTATGTTTGACACGCCTGAGAAAAAAAAAATTTTTTTCCTTTGTTCTTCGTACGACCTGGAAAATTTTTCCGATGGCGCTATATGGGCTTTACTATTGATTCCTGTGCCACGGACCGGGGTCCCAGGCAGCAACAGGTAGCACGTATACACAGTAGATGCATGGCTCCAGGACAAACCAACTACTGTAGAAACAATCGAGATCGGGAGAAACTAAAGAAAAACAGAGGCAAATTACATTTCTTTCTGCGAATCAGATTCCTCCATACACAGCAGCGCTTCTGACGAAACATAAATCGACATCCATTGTTTACCACCCCAACAAAGTACCAAAACATTTAGTCTGCCATCGTCTTCCAGAATCTCAAATACTCAAGCCACGGCGTCTCCACTTAGCCAGCATTAGGTGATCAACGTTGCGTCACACTTTTTGCTGAGAGATGTAACTAACTTAGATCACGGCGCATCTCCCTATCTCGGAACCAGTTCCTGTCTCCACTGGAGCGAGCTCGATCAGAATCTAGAATAGCTCTACAGACTACTCTAGCTCGAGTTCCAAGTATTTCGAAGTTCCAACCTGGAAAGAAAGGCCCCTTAGTTGGGGGCCATTTTCGCTAGTCTCCGCGTAAATAAATCACGCTCCCTTTTCTGTTGTTTTTGTGACCTATCTCAAAGCCAACCACGTGCCTGGGATCCGACCTTTGGGTTCTGGGATTTTAGTAACTTTCGAGTTTTTTTTGTTAACCCCGATCTTTCCCTGGAAATATTACCCGGGAAAGAAACTTTTGGGGGCCCTTCGTTGTTTTTGACTTCTGTCTTGGTACCGACAGCATGGGCTTGGGTTGGCACGCAAGGAACTGGAGGGGCTTCCGAGAATTCCCTCAGCCTCCCCCTTTGTTCCATTCGTTTTGCCCTGAGACTACTGAGTCAGTGGCTCTCCGCAGCTTCCAAGGGATGGGGCTGTGATGGATGGCATCGGCCCATTAGGGAGGTATACGGCGAAATCCGTTCCTGGTGACCTTGCCCTGATTGTGGCTACATAACATGGCCTAATCAGATTTCAAGACATGACCTCATCCCTATAGTAGGTCAAGCGTCATCAACGTGGCAGCGTGTGAACTGCCAAGTAACCGAGTCTCGTGATAAATTTAACCTTTGCTTTTTGTGTTTCGCTTCGACCAGTCCGGGGACGAGATAGCCCTTCACCATCGCTTAAGAAGGGGTGAGACCTGCTTGATGCATGCATGCTGCTCGTCCTGACAAATATTTCTGGGCGAATGAATGACTGCAGTACGCGATTCTTGGATTTTTAGTTTTTTTCGTAATTGTCACCACGCGTTTTGTTTGAGAGAAGGGTCTAATGTGCCAGATCCATCCCCGCCCTATCTTGGCGGTCTGCATCAAATTGGACCTGCAAAGTACGCTGCAGCCTTGACGCAATAATGCATACATAGGGCTAGCCTTAGGCTAAATACTCGCTCTTTTTCTGTATAGATCACATGTGGACATTATGTAAGAATACAACAAGGAAGGAGAAAATAGAGCATCGGAGTGTACTTCACATGACACTTAAGATGACACGTGATTTGACTTTTAGCTACTGAAATTACTAAGTTTTGGATTTAATGGAAGTATAATGAATGACAGTGGAAAGTATACAGAAATAATCTTTTTTTTTGAGGGCTGTTTTTGAGAAAAATTATAAAAGCGTTGAAGATGAGAAGCAATTCAACATCTTCGAGACTTAGATGTATATCCAGGATATCCGTCGACGCTTTCATCTGCACTTGCATGGGAGCTTCAAATCCGAGAGTCCACGGAATCTACGAAATCGTTAGAATATAACATTTTTCTATATCTATGGGTTAAACGTGTCTTCCACACTAGGGTTTGGTGAATCAAACAAACTGTCTCAGCATGCTAACTCAGCACCATCACTTGCTTATGTGCTTTGCATAATCTCTCCTAGCTTTTTATATTTCTTTCATTGCTTTTACCTGGAATACCTATCTCAACAGCACTTGTGAGTAGTGATGGTAATTATTGGCTTTCAAGGCCTGATCAATTCGAGAAAGACAGTGTCAGTGGCCGCTACATGTGCACTTTAGCTGAAGTTCCGATGTTTATGGTTCTTGAAGAAAACAGATCCTGTAAAAGAGAAGGGTATCGTTGTTATTATGATCTATCATTATCTAGTATTAGATATGCTAGTAGGAAACCCCATATGATAAAATATCACATGCGAGTCATTAGATATTAGTTCCTCTTTACGCAGCTCCACCAGCAACTGCCTTCCCCTTCAAATTGATCCATCTCGGGAACAGGGAGATCACAACACTGACTCCTCCAAGAGCAATAGCCAGAATAAATGCAGTCTTGAGGCCATCCATGTATGCACGCAAGATACCCGGAATATCTTCAGGGCTAAATACCTTGCGGAGATCGGTGGCACCAACTGCAGCAACGAGCTGAGGGTTGACATTGGGTGCAGTTTCAGGCAGTTTCTGAACAAGTCGATTGATAAAGGCGGACTGACCAGCTGACACCCAGAATGCACCGCCAATGGTTTGAAGAAAAAGCGTCATTGCAGACACTGTCGCAAGATCTGAGGGTTCAACGGAGGCTTGGTTTACGATAATTGCGATCTGGCATGCAAGACCCGTCCCGACACCTGCGATGATCTGGTAACCGATCCATTCCCCTGCTCCGGTGTTGATATCGAACATGTAGATGAGTCCAGAGCCGACGGTTGCAATCACTGCGCCGATGGCCATCAGATAGGCGAAATGGCCAAATACCGTAATCAAACCTCCCGATATGATCGTGAAAATGCTGACTGACAGGATAAACGGGACGTTGCGGACCCCTGATTGAGAGGCAGAAACATTTTTAATCGACTGGAAGTAAATGGGAAGGTAGTAAATCAAAATGAACATTGGTCCGACCACAAAGAGAATGTAGAAGCAGCAGACTAGGATGTTGCGTTGCTTCAGAAGTCGCACTGGCATCAACGATCGCTCTCCCATCCTCCATTCAATAATAACGAAGAGAATCAGGAAGATTCCGAAGCCTACAAGAGTCCCGATAACGTCGCTATTCTTCCATGCCTTCGTGACACCACCCCACTGGAGAGCGAGCAGATAACAAATGACAGCTGCCATTATGGTAAAAGTCCCCAGGAGATCCATCTGCAAGAGCTTCTCCTTCCAACTAGCTTGTGCTGGGCGTGCAGCTGGGGGATTGGTGAAGAAAAACACGATTATTGCGGCACTCACTCCTCCAATTGGAAGGTTGATATAGAAGCTGTGAGAGGTAAGTCAGTTCACTGAGTGTATAAAGGAGTCGACAAAAAGAGGAGACACTTACCACCACCGCCAGGTTACGTTACTTGTGAATGCTCCCCCGAGCAGAGGACCAACAACACTTGCGACTGCATATGTTGCTCCGAGGAGACCCGTATAAGCAGGTCTTTGGTGTGGAGGTGCAGAAAAGGCGATAATAGTATATACTCCACTGGAAATGCCTGCAGCACCAACACCAGCGATGGCTCTGCCAACGATCAGAGTAGTGCTGTTCTGAGCCACACCGCAAATCAAAGATCCAATCTCAAAGATAAAGATCGATAGCAGGAATGTGTTTTTCAATGCGAAGTATTTGTATCCTTTTCCCCAAGTCGATTGGAATGATGCCAACGTCAGAAAGAAAGCCGAACCATACCATCCAACTTGGTCCAGTGAGTGAAACTGATCCGTAATTTCTGGGATCGCAGTAGCAACAATGGTCATATCAAGTGCGACAAGGAACATGGCCAAGATGAGAGCTATGACAATACACGTGAGAGCTAAAGCTCCTGGGTACTCTTCTTCCTCGGCGGTTGTTTCATTCGCTTCAACCGCAGTATTTTCTTGTTTTTCAACAGAGCCATTGTCGGGATGGCTATCTTCGATGTCGACCTTCTCGCTTGGAAGAGTATTGTTGACATCCACTTCCTTCGCTGTACGTCCGGAAAGAGACGATCTGCGATCTGGTTCGGCCATTTTCTTTCGTCAGGAGGATTACTCGTGAGGTCTTCATCTGATGAAATAATGGAGAAGTCTGCACTTCGAGGTAGACGTATCTTTATTCATTCATTGAATGAACCCCTTGCTACTTTTATATCTCGGTAGAGGGCACGCCTTAAGGCCGAACACAAAACTGAATTGCTCATACCGAATAACAGAATCCCTGCTAGAAATTCAGAATTCGAAGATGATGATTGGCACGGAGATAATTGTCCAGCAGGAGTCTCCCAAAAGAACGGACGAAGGTCGACCTACGAGAATGAAAGCGAGTCATTCATGCCTCTTGTCTAAGCTTACGGGATGGAGGAGTGGATCCTCGTATACCATGTCGGGTATATTAGGCGGAAAGATAAGACCTAAATCTCTAATTAACTAATCTCTGACACCACTTACGTTTAACTTAAGTTTATCGAGCTTACTCGTAGGACCTAAACATGATCTACAGTCATAGTCGATCCAATAAGGCTGAAACAGATCAGAGAATCCGGTCAACTCTGCCGGTATGCAAGTAAGGGTGAATCATAGTGAATTCGGCCTCCAATGTGGCTTTTACCATGTTTTCCCAACTTGTTAAGAGGTCTGAGTGCAGTATCCAGCAAATCACCACCTCCGAGCACGGCATTTGACAGGATTTTTAACCGACATATCATCTTAGGCGCCCGGCCCTTTCAGCGTTTACTTAGAACGGCATGCCGGTGTTATGGTGGATGTTCGTAATCTCCGACCGAAGAGTTCGACCGAGATGCTTTGTCATCCAAATATGGAGCACCAAGGAAAGCTAAGCCGTTTGTAGGTACCGAAGCGGAAATACTATTGGTCAGCTGGAGATCGATATCCCACCGCCGGACGAATATGACGGACGAAGAGGTCGGACGAAAGAGCAAACGTTCTGTCTACAGGATGACCGTCTTGGCTGCTTACGAGATGCTCGTATTTGCCTGAGAAGTTCGAAGACAGTCTATCTGTTGCTGTCAAAATTCGCTGGGATGTGAGGTGAGACCGAGATCTATCCGAATCTCTCTTCAAATCTACTGTCTCGTTAGAGTCGGGCTCCCGTCTCTAAGGATCACTGGGCCATATGTTGAATCATTGCGCTCTCATATTTTGAGAGTACACGTTGAAACCATACGTGCCACCGGAAGCTTGACACTGCCTGACAGGTAATTAACGAGCCAAAAGAACGCTGCGCAAGCGTTGCTGCCTGGACGATACTTTAATTCCTGATAGTGTATATCTGCATCTGGACATCTAAGACCTCGGATGACTGTCATCCATTCCATTGTCGGCTTCAAATAAGGGCGTTGGGATCTGCGGTGTCCGAAATCACGGACGAAATCGAGCCCGGGCACGTTGCACGAATGGATACCGGTATTAACCAGTTGGACCTCGAAGGTCCGCCGCGCAAGAAGATGAGGAAAGGCACTAAAAGTTGCATTGAATGTACGTATATTTTATGCTCCTCTGTGCAACTCGCCACATCTATCATGATCATTTCGTCCGCTTTACCTCCGCTTCCCTGTCTAGCTCTTTCGTATAGCAAGCCATGTCTACTGCGAATCCCATTGCAACTATTTCCCATTATGGCACTTGCATGCACTCCCAGTCATGGCCTTGTAGATTCTGATATCATTGGCTGCTTCTTGTTGACGAATCTTTTTGTCCAGGTCGACGCCGGAAAATCCGTTGCACTTTTGATCCGGAACGTCCGAACATCTGTAATGAGTGCCATGCCAGAGGGTCAATCTGCATTGATCAGGAACATGGCACCTTACCTCCTAGTAGCTCCGGTGGAGAGCAACGATATAGTTTGCGTGAGCGAGTTACGCAACTGGAGACGGCCGTCGCTGGTATCTTGAAGCAGTTGGATCGCCATCAGCCCAGTGCTCCCATCACTCATTCTGCACAATTATCAGCAGAGACTGAACGAGGTGAGCATCCCTGCTAAAATTCCTTATCTCATGTTGGAGGGATGCCAGAATCTATATATAAATTAACTTCTATTTATCGGTCATTGGTAAGATGAAGCAAGACTTTTATTGACGACCCTATAGCTGCCAAAGTCCTGAGAAGCCTCAGTCATGACCTATGTCCAACCCCAACAGTGTCCTCGGCGTCTTCATACGACCAGCTGGAGACCGCAAATGCTCCTGTTTTGCAATTGTTCAACAACTCTGTAGTCTCCAGAGAAGATCCTTCATCCAGCGATGACAACAAAACGGAGTTTGGGGAAATCTCCCCTAAGGCTCTCGCTGCGCGAAATGCGTTAGTTTCTCTTCTGCCCCCGAATCCAGATATAGATAAGATTCTCAACGGAACCGTAAAGTGGTGGGCATACTGGCAAACACGGTTTCCAGAAATATGTGACAAATGTCGCAAGTCCCTCACAACAGGCATCATACATTGCGACATACCGGCAGCTCCTGCGGAAATAGCCAAGATGGTTATTTGTGTTGTGTTGAGCATCGATCAACTTCCATTGGATTTCGATTATTCCGCATTACAAAACCCTCTTGACCCTAAGAAATACACGGACCATTGTATTTCTGAGATATACAGGCTCATCGTCTACGATGATGACTTTGCAGCCACCTATACTGGGATCGAGTGTCTGATGCTACTCTCCAAATACCATACCAACGTCGGGCGACCACGAAAAGCCTGGCTCGCCTGCCGTCGGGCAATTGAATTCTCCCAACTTACCGGCTTACATTTGTTGACAGCGAAGCCTCCTCGCCCCGGCGATGACTTATATGATCGTCGCCTGCGACTGTGGATCAGCGTGGTTTCGTCAGACCGATTTCTGAGTCTCATTTTAGGCCTACCATATTCTGTTTCGAACGATAGTTATTTCCCACAGGTTCAACTGTATTTAAACAGCCAGTTGGCAAATTTTGAGACCTATGTAGCTCGCATAGGAGTCCTTATAGGACAGGTGATCGATCGGAATCAACGCCCCGGTGACATGTCTCTGCCAGAGACATTGAAGATGGACCAAGAACTGGAAGAGATCGCAAAAGATATGCCAAGCAGCTGGTGGGATCCCAACTCCAGTGGCCAATATAGCTTACACGAGAATTGCGATCGCCTTATGAGCCATTTCTATCATAATTTCTTCCGTGCTCTGCTTCACATGCCATTTATGTTGAAATCGAGCACTGATAGAAGATGCAAATATTCCCACGATGCGGCCATCGAATCATCCCGGAATGGTTTAGTCGCATATACAGATCTGAGAAACATTGCAGGCACTAATCCCTATATCTGCAAAGTGCTCGATTTCTTCGCGTTCACTTTGGGCATGCTTATGGTTGTTAACTTACTTGGCGAGGCGGACGAAACTGAAAACTACAGCAAAGAGCAAGATGAAAACGACTGGAATTTGGTCAGGAAGACTACTGAGAGTCTACGTCGTGCTGCCGCCGAGAGCGGTGGCACAGTCGCCGCGCAGTCTGCCAATGTCCTGAGTATGGTATGCAACGGTGATGATTCATGTACGGATTCCGTCTACGACTCTGCCAACTGTAACAAGGGCTGCAAAATTACAATCCCATTCTTTGGCACAATTTCTGTCGCACCAGGGAAGAAGTTCTCTGCTCGGCGTCTCGCTCAACGCTCGCCTCTGACGTCCGACTGTCCCCAAGCACCTAATCAGGCTTGCGGCAACCAGCTGTATACTCCACCCCAGTCCAATCCAACTGTTATCAGTCCGATGCAGCCAACACCAGAGGGCGGCTATGCGGATGAGTCGTGGGTCCAACTGCAAAGCATGGTTGCGCTCCCGTATACTGGACTCGACCCGAATGGCGTTCATGGTTTCTTTGAGGATCCGGGCCTGGGGATGTGGACGAACCTGAACCTTGATCTGGATCTGGACCAAGGCTGGAACCTGAATTGGACAGAAGATGGCAACGCGGTTATCACGTCATGATGTTATGAATATCAACCACATATCTAAGTGTAAAAACATTCACTCCTGTAATATTCTAACTTGACTTCCACCCACACAGCGAGTTTCATTCTTGTCATGTATAATAACACTCCACTTATACTAGTTGCTTATTCTTCATGGCGCAAGTACTTACCATAATCTAATGAAAGACTCATGATTCAATTTAAATTTTTTGCAATATGATGCAGTGTGCTGCATGATAGCACATCCAAAGGTTTTCCTTAGTATCGCCACCTTTAGATAACTCAGGCTTATCAGTGAGTGAGTTTTGGTGGAATGGAGGAAGATGGTATATTTTGATATCTCCGATCTAGAGTAGAGAACACCCTTCTAGAAGAAATGTATAAATAAGACAGCATGGCTTACTCAGGGGATCCAAGGGTCCACTCTGTTCCAGTTCCAGAAGTTAATATTAGATCTTGGCTGCGATAGTCACCTACTTAAAATAACTAGTCTGGATCATCTATAACTTGGCCAGTGGTTCGGGACATCTGGACATAAATGTCATTAAGGTTCACTCAATAGAGAATAAGCTAGGCGGAAGGCTTTTTTTTTTCTAGAGAAAGTTATAAATGTCGGCAAGGTCTCTTTAAGTTTAGATGCCACTTCCACTGTTACTAGAAAGATAAGAAACACACCGCTCAATCATCTATAAAGTGCGTCATAGCTCGGAGATGGACACCGGTCTCGAGTCGAGTCTCAACTACCACCGACGCTAGACAAGTCGTGGCAGAGACCAGGAAATCGCCGACTGGGAGCTGGTGCTGATCATCAAGAAGATGGGAGCCACGAGGACAATAGTAGACTAGTTATTGTCTGTTTCGTTGGAAAGTATTATTTATAACTTCATAATGACCGTCCGTCACGCGGCCAACCGGTAGCTTCGATCCCGGCCCACCAGAACGGCCCGCCCCAGAAACGCGCCCGCAGAGCTGCCCTGATCGCTATCCGTGATCCTCAACCATTTCCGACCGCAACAGCATCGCCGAAGCCAACGAGGCACTTACGACATTCATCCTCCAGAGTTAGAACATTGTTCCTCTGTGACCTGGGAGGTATCTGCCCTTGCAGACTGAACTGCAGGCGTTCCTGAAACCTCTTTCAGTTTGTTTTTCTTCAACTGGTTGCCCCCTGTCGCCCAGTACTGCATGCGCCGCAACGGTGTCGCCACGGTCGACGTTCCTTGACCCTGTCTTCCACACGGCTCCGTTTGTGCTTGGTTCTCATTCTCCTTTCCTATCTATTATCCGTCGCTCAAGATGTCGGACCGTCCTTCCGCAATCAACAGGAGCACAACTGCTCCGTCCGTCATAGGGACGAACGGCCATATGGCTTCCGTTGGGGACAGCAATGATACAACATCCTACGAACATGGCGTACAGGTGGTGGATGAAGAGAAGGACTTCAAGTATGTTCTATTACTCACTTAGGATTTTGCATACCTTTATATAGCTTATGTCTTCATTGTCGCCCCCTTGAATCACTTGCATGCGACCTCGTCGCAAAAGAGGACACATTATTAGGGACATGTCGCATTACCCGGCAGTCAGTATTAACTAACATTTCACCATAGTCCTAATGTGGCCAAATACCTCTCACTTGAAGGCGTAACGACCGCAGGCTTCAATTACCATCTGATTTCGGTATTCGGTTCTCAGTCAACTGGAAAATCCACTCTACTCAATCACCTCTTCGGTACACAATTCAGCGTTATGTCGGAACTGGAAAGAAGACAGACCACCAAGGGTATCTGGCTGTCAAAGAATAAATTACAGAATCAGGGGGCGGATGAGAGCACTCGAATGGCGGACAATATTCTCGTTATGGATGTCGAGGGTACTGATGGCCGCGAAAGAGGTGAAGACCAGGATTTCGAGCGCAAGAGTGCGCTGTTTGCGCTGGCAACCAGTGAGGTGTTGATTGTCAACATTTGGGAGCATCAAGTAGGATTGTATCAGGGAGCGAATATGGGTTTACTGAAAACTGTGTTTGAGGTCAATCTGCAGCTCTTCTTAAAGGACAGGAAGTACGTCCACGTTTGTTTGATCATCGAATCATTTCTATGCACATAACTAACTAGTCCAACAGTACAACTCACCGATCTTTACTCTTTTTCGTCATCCGTGATTTCCTTGGCAGTACCCCTCTCCAGAACCTACAGAAGACGATACTCGAAACCTTGACCCGGATATGGGAATCATTGTCGAAACCTCCTGGGTTGGAGAAATCTACTATTCATGATTACTTTGATTTTGCCTTCTACGGTCTACCCCACAAGGGCTATCAGCCGGAACAGTTCGCTGCGGAGGTGAAGAAGCTGGGCACACGCTTCCGTGAGGGACACAAGGATCCCAGAAAAGATCTGTTGGAAATCAATGAGAGTGGCGTATTCCTTCCGGAGTATCACAGACGGATACCTGCCGACGGCTTTGCGAAATATGCTGAGGGTATCTGGGACCAGATTGTCAATAACAAGGACTTGGACCTGCCCACGCAGCAGGAACTGCTTGCACAGTTCCGCTGTGACGAGATACTGAGAGAAGTTATTCTCGCCTTCGATGAGGCTATTGTCCCGTTTGAGGAGAAGCAGGCAGAAAGCGTCCGCTCTGGAGAGCCACAAGTTCTCGGAGGCTTGGGCGCGGCGATGCGGGCAGCACGCACGAAGGCTTTCAAGAAATTTGAGACAGAGGCTAGTCGGTACCACAAGGGTGTTTATCAGCGAAAGCGAGGAGAACTCGAGAACAAGATCGATACTCGCCTGAAAGTCCTTTTCCAGGGCCAGCTCAGTGCGGCCCACAAATCGGGTGTTCACGAATTCAGTGAAGCGGTCTCTGCAGCGGTTAAGGCTGGCCAGAAGCAAGGTGCAAGCTACGACTTCGCTCAAATTGTTAGCAAGGAGACTAAAGCTGCACTTGCGAGATTTGAGGAGGCGGCTCGTGCTGTGGTTCTCGAAGGTGTTCCCTGGAGTGACTACAAGCAGGCACTGACCCTATATCAAAAAGAGCTGGGAGAAGTTAGTGCACGCCTGAGAAGGGAAGAAATGCGACGATTAGCTACAAGGGTTGAAAGATGGGTCCAATCACGACTTGGGGACTCCATTGGTTTGGAGTTCAACGCTCTTGGTTCTGGACGCGGCGGTTCCGGTGCGCCTGAGACGGGTGAGAAACCGTCAGAGAAAGGAATATGGGATAGGATCTGGAGTCTGTTCTTCGATACAGTCCTTGATGCTGAGCGAAGATTTACAGACCGCGCTCGTAGCTTTGACGCCAGCCTGGAAGAGGTCGATGTCGGTCTTTGGCGACTCAGAAGGAAATCTTGGGGCGTCCTTCGTCTGAAGATTGATGAAGAGATGATGGAGGGGAATCTCCTGCACAAGCTTCGCGAGAATTTCGAGGATAAATTCCGTTATGATGACGCTGGAGTGCCAAGAATATGGCGGCCTACCGACGACATTGAGGGCATGTATACCCGTGCTAGAGAGTCGACCCTCGCCCTCATTCCTATACTTTCTCGATTCCGCCTTTCCGAGTCTAATGCTCCGCCGCCCCTTGACAAGTGGATCGGCCAGACGCCTACCTCAGCCACTCCTGCTGATGAGGAAGATCTGACTCCAATTGGAGGTGTAGATGAAGAAGAAGGGAAGAGCCTGGAGGAAGAGACGACCATTCTTAGCGACGTTAAACGACAGGACCTGACAGTGCGCTTCAAGAAGGCTGCTGATGGCGTGTATGTCGAAGCTAAACGGAGCGCCATCGGAGGTATCACCCAAGTTCCGTTGTATTTCTACGGCCTGCTTCTTGCTCTTGGTTGGAACGAGATCTATGCTGGTAAGTGCTATATCCATCTTTTGATTGAATCTTGGCTGACTGTCTACGGTAGTTCTCCGCAATCCCGTCTATTTCCTCCTATTGTTTATTTGCGCTATTGGGCTCTTCGTGACGTACAAGCTTAACTTATGGGGCCCGATCATCAAGATGACGGAAGCAGCCTCTCACCAGGCAGTGGAGGAGGGAAAACGTCGACTTCGCGAATTCCTAGAATCGTCTGACACCGGCAGGCAAGCCATTGCCATGTCCGCTTCAGGCGCCAATGGTGGTCGCAAAGAGGAATACGAGATGTCCGATCTGCGCGGAAAAGGTTCACGAAAGTCGTCCAACGATGACGATGATCTGTGAGGTACATGAACTCTCGATTCTATCATGTTCTTGAGCGTTGTATCGAGTCAACGGGATGATTAACCGTTTGACACATATAAAGGGGTATCTAGGCCCGTTGATTGAGTTTTATTTATTCATCTGCATGTCGTGAATAGGAAAGTATCAGGAAAGCACTGTATCTAATGTAGATTCAGAAAATGTAGAATTTCGGTGGAGGTGGAAGTCGGAGGTGCTATACAAATGGAAACACCACTATCCATATATTTGGACCAAAATAGAGTAATATCAGTAATATCATCCAACACAATTAGTGACTTAATTGGTATGGTTCTCAATCTCCCCATTTAAGGCATCCGTAGATAGTATCCTTACTATGTACATAACCTTTCGGTCTCAGATTAAGTTGGAATTCGATAGTTAGTACATGAGATTTCGTCAATCACTTCATTATATCAGATCATAAAACACATATATGAGCACGTAAAATCAGCCTAGACTCAGCTGATTACTCATAGGCTGCACATATCTTGCCCATTCACTAGACATGTTTTCCTCATTCACCTGAGAGGAGGACTCAGCCAGGTCTCTCCTCTTCCACACCGTCTCGACGATATCTTTCACACGTGCAATGGACCCGGCCGCAACGATAGTCAGTTCGTGTCTTCCTAGAATACTGAATTGGTCAAGGAAGAATAATCGGTCCTCGTCTTCGGAGGCCTGTACGGCAGTGACGAAAAGTGGCCATAGATGCGCTGACCGGAGATATGTTGGTGAAAGAGGTCGGATGCATTCTATGGCACTCTTGACTAGTTGTTTGGTCTGGGTCGTAAACCGTTCAGAAGGTCGAAGAGTAGCGATGAAGTATAGTTTCGCGGCGGTGTGGATGAATGCTGATGTTCGCAGTAGAATGTCGGAAGCGGAGAGTTGGGGGCCTTTGCTGGGAGCGGTTTCGGGATTCAGTAAGAAAGAGGGGAGAAGTCTTTGAGAAAGAGACCTGAGCTGGCGGTCTATCGAATCAGTTTTCTCCAGCCACTCGTTCGATTTCATACAGCTGGAGTTGGATGCGACCTGTCGTGGAAAAGGGTTAGAACATCTTTCTTGGAGAAGGCCAACTTTATCCTTACCACATCTCTCGAAGCGTCGGCTATCGAGGAAATAATGTGAATCAATTCATATGAACAGCCGGTCGAAGGGTCAATCTGATGTTCAGATCAGTGCACTATTCAGAGAGACGGTTTTGACATATCTTACCTCGTCACAAGATAACGACGATAATTCCTTGATCTTGGCTCTTTTCCCACAGGCTGATCGACCGAAGGCATCCCTGACGAGAAAGTATCTCGAAACAAATTTACACACCGCCGGTGATATTTTCGAGGTTTTATTTCTATCGCTTTGCAGGCGAATCAGGTCAACAGCAGCAGACAGATGTGTCGCCCATGAGGTTTGACAGTTATCGGATATCTAAACCAAGATTTAGCGCTGGACACGGTAGATAAGTGCAAGGTCACATACATCAAAAACACAAAGCATTAAAATAGAGATTAGACTATAGTCATCAACGGCCGTCTCAGGATTGCTGATTTTATGACGAAGTAACCGAATTGAACGATGTTTATGTCGTAATGCTACAGTATAGATATCCTTCTGGCCTGAAGCACTCAAAGCCAGAGCACCCAGAGCCAATACATTTTGCATAACCAACTCATCATTCAATGACAAAGGCAGAATTATCTGACGAAAAGCGTTGGACGAGTAATCCACGAGTGTCATATTTTGGCAGACCCGCTGCAAGTCTACACAAGGTCATTTAGTTATAATCATCAAAATCATATAGACATCTCTGCACTTACAAAAATCAAAAAGCACGCCATCCTGACCTGCACGCAAAGTCGGAATTAATGAGGGTTCCAGAAGGATTCCTGGACTGGAAGCTCTGCGCTGAATTGCGTCGGACTGCCCGGAAGAGAACGAAATGGATACTTCATCTTCCAAATCTTGGACTGTACTATTGATGAAGTATTCCACTTTTCTTCCTATTGGAACCTCTATGCGTGACTGGGAATTCGATGACTCCGAAGATCGGCGAGCTCGGCCATGCTTGACACCTCGCTCACGGCTTTCATCCTCCCACCGTAGCTGGATCTCGTATCTACACGTTTTGTTATCGTTCCAGCAGCGATCACAGATTGGCTTATTTTCTGGTGGAGCTGATCAGTTCCTGATCAAGATGGCGTGCGGCATTTGCTACTCACCTGGACATCGCAACTTGCGCTTTTTGCAGGTCAGACATCCCCGCCGCGAATGAGTTACATTTCGACCAGAGCACTGGGCCCTCTCAACTATTGAATTTTCAACGCACATCTCTCGTCACTAAGACTGTTCTGAGAGAAGTGGCGCCTTTAAAGCAAAGAAGCTTAGCCTCCACGGAAGCACTATTGGCGCAGTAGTGTGATGACCGGTGCGCGGGCACGATGCTGAGCAATCTCCCAGTTTTTTTTTTTCCCTGGTAATCACCCAATTATTCCGACAGAATTTCTCCACACGGATCGCACTCAGGGTCTATTCACCCCGCACAGCCTATTGGAATATCCATTTTAGCCCGATCACAGGCTCATCACGCGATCATTGCAGTTGGGAGACTAGAGTAGGTCATCAGGGACTATCAAGATCTCTCGTCTTGGTCGGTGTTGCGCCGACCGCCCGGATCACCGTGGTCCATAGCTAACCAATCAGGGAGTAGGATCCAGGGCTTATGGAAGTACAAGATGAGATGCGACGCGGCAGTTGAGAAGATACTGTCTCTATCCTTCTACAGAGCATATAATCAGAGGAGTCAATAGATAGTAATATTTCGATGCTGAACTGAACCGCTAGATGTTTTCGTATTGCAATACGCTATGGGCATCTCTTCGGGATTTCCTTTTCATGCTCCTTGCCGCTATCTATCCTTAATTAGGATTATGTATCGTACAGACTCTTGCATAATTACGCTCGCTCTACTGTTGATATATGTGTACACTCATCAGCAGTGTTTATGTTATCATCAGATCTCTCCCCGTAACAATATCCTAGCCTTGGTACTTCATATAAACTAAAACCATTACACAGGCATATTAGAGGCTTATTCTCATTCACTATTTAGTGCAATTTCTGAGAGGAAAAATATAGGTTACTAGCGAACAAGTATAGAGAATAGGATATATTCTGTCTAACTCTTCATGGTGCGGGAAACTCTGGCCATTCATTCTGGGAAATATATATATTTCTGAGCCGAGCCCTAAAAGTTTCTTGCTATTTACTAGCAACAACGTTCTTCTCTCCATACAAACGCTACACATCTATTATCTCTAACCAACAAAGCTAGAATGTCCAAGAATCTACACGCTGATACTTTGTTGATACCCTTTGTCTATATAGTTTACTGTTAGAGAATTATCTATGGAGACGCCCTCCACTATATCAAGAACCACCACTAGTGCAGATCCCCTGAACTCTAGCCTCAAAAGGGAGTCAGAGCAGGGGTTGAGTGCTTCTCCTGTTAGTGCTCTAACATCTGCTAAGCGATCGAGTCTAGATCTTCGTCACCGCGTTCTTCAGCGATCTTTCATGTTCCCCTGCCTGGTCGAACAACAACGCATCTGAACTTGGATTACTAAAAGCGACCATCCTGCAATTATTGAGGCAAATGCCAAACTTTATGGGGCGGTATTTCATCCATCTTGAAGATCCTCTTCCCCCGGTGGGACATTCAGAAGGGCTACTTGCGCCGCCGGTTTTAACTCAGAGAAACAATGGTGTTTACGTGAAATGTCCACGACACAATGAATCTGCTAGGTCTCATGATAGATTGTTACCACCATGTTGAGAAAAAAATTCCGCCGGCTTTTTGACCATTGAGATGGCTAGTCCATATAAAGCGGTGCGGCTGAAGGAATAGCGACAGGGATAGCAAGCTTAACAATTTCCATGGACCATTCAGACGGGACGGCATTTGTGTAACTCTCCAAGGATCATGGTTTCTTTCCCTCTAGGCAACTTCCAAAGATCTTATCCAGACTACCGATCCTCATCTCCATGTTCGCTCCTACGCTATCCTTCGCAAACCTTCCTAAGCCGATCAGTATTCAATAGTCTGGTGTTCTGATGCCGGCCGTACTCTAGCGTGAGCTCCCAATGGTATGAAGGTTATTTGATACATGATACCATATCAGCGGGCCGTCTCGCTGTAGTTTCCCCTGGACTGTCACTGTCGGTAAACTTTCATTCGAAGAATATGACCTCGGCCCAGCCAGTTCCGGATATCTCGTTTGGTGGCATCCACACAAGACCAAATCTCGTCAACGACTGACCCACAAGACGTCGATACCGAGTCAACATACTCTACCCTAAGACACGGGGGGGAGAGGGAAGGTACCGTTCCCGCCCGTCCGCGGCCTCTGTCAGAAAGCCTATTCCAATATAATTTTTAGGCCATTCGTGGATATTGAACAGGAATGATTACGCCTTTCGGACGCATCCGATCATGGCTGAACATAGGGGAATTTGGTCCAGCGCCATGATTCAGATGATATCGGGCAATTGTATAGTTGTGAAGCCGTCCTAATGAGCTCTGCGCCTCGGCCTCGATGCTAGAACATACCCAGACACGTAGCAGCATAAGTACTATGATCGGCAATCACGGCTGGGACCCCTAACCAGACTGCTTGCGGCTAGATGGCTCTCCGTCCCGGCGTTGGCTCTCGGGCTCCTCTACCCTGCGTATAGCAACAGATCGCTGTACTATCCCGAGATAGCGGATGAGGCTATCAAAGATAATTAGCAATGAATATACCTAACCTCGGATGGCGGCTATTTCTTGAAGAGATCTGCAATAGCTAAATTGTTGACTGAGTCATGTCTGATCGAGGATGCCTTGCGAAAGGGAGTTACCCTGTACTAGGTATGACGGAGACAGTGTCCAAGGATCAAATCTATTCGACTGAAGGTGCGGGATGCTGTCGAATACAATTGTTGCGTGCTGTGCTGCTGAATAAGTCAAGTATCTCAGGGGCAATGGCAGCTATAACATCATAACCATCATCTCTTGACTCTGCGACCAGGATGCCCCGCTGAACGGCAGTCGATCACCCACAATCTGGGACAAGTGCTGGATAGGAAACGGTTTGTCGCGGTTCGGAGTGTCGTCAAAGATGAGAAGCCCTGACTCCCCGATTCCCGACAACAATGGGGCTCTCCAATCGAGAGACGACGATCAGCGCGGGACGGGCTCTTTTCCCACGAACACCAGGCGTTGTTTGCCCCTGATTCCTGGTGACCCGCAATATCACACATGGAACGAGGCCCAAGCGAAACAACTTTTCTACAATTGTCCGTGTTGTCGCACTATCTCTGTGATTTTTCGGAACTTGGAAGTGAACAGAAGGCCATGCCTTCATAAGAGAGCCTTCTCATTGATCAGGTTTATCCGAGTAAAACCGATTTTCTCTCGACCAAGATATTTTATGGAGGTCTAGATGGAGAAGCGGGCTGAAGTCAAAACCATTGGACTTCTATCCGACCTATCTAGTCTCAAGCATGAGCCTTCGCTCTTGAATCGTATTCTCGTGGACGCCACGAGATCGATCGAGGGCTTCCAGTAGTTCACGCTAAGGGAGTCGTTCACGCCTCATGCCTTGATGATTTCGTAAGAGGCTGCCCTGTGCGGTACTGCAAGTCATGGTAAAGCAGGGTACACCACGATCCTACGTAAGAGGCATCGGTGAATAAATTTCCTCAGATCAGATCTCACCAAATTAGCCGGTTGCCCGAGTCGCGGCATTTGCTTAAGGCTGTCTTGGCACAACGTGTCGAGCACACGAACGACTTACTATCTCTTTCTCGTATTCGGGGTTCCAGATAGTCCATCAAGAAATGGCAAATTGTGAGCTCGCGTCTCGGTGATTGGACCCTGCAGGCGAAGTGACATATGGGCTACTCGTGCTGCCTATCCGCGTGGGATTATGTATCTATTGCTGTCATGGAAGGTTTCCTGAGTTCGCCCATGTGGATACGTGCCAATCAAGTTATGTAAAGTCTTCTTTAGCATAATGGTATTATTGGGTTTGACAGATGTCACAGAATACGACAGACCGTTGGCTGGAGCCGTTGTGAATTATTTTCGTTGGAGGATACATTGGGTATCCCGTCTATCCTTCCGTTCCGCCCGGCTGGGTGGCTCACAAACTTCGACCAAGGAAAAAAACACAACTTTCTGACGCAGGAGCCTTTTTTTATTGCTCAGGCTGGTCCTCTGCCAATGGGATTCTCCATCATTGCGTGCTCCCTGACAGGATATGAACCATGGTATCCATCAAGTTTATCAGCCTGAATCGCGGCTATCATATGGTTCTCGCTTATAGGTGAATCTTGATATGTTTAAATTTCTCCTCCACCTCAGGGGATAGTAAAGATTATGATGATTTTCGAGAAACAATTACAATAGAGCAAAACCAACGGAATAGCGATGTGACAACAATAATGGGAATCGGGTGTGGCACCAATGTGCAGCGGTGATCATCCACCTGGCCGGTGCATTATTGAGTAAGCCGCAAAGCTTACGATCGATCGCTCATCGCAAGTTCCTGCCTTTAGGGGGCCGCGATGATTTGGCTGAATCACCTACTATTAGTCGAGTACCCCACTAGATCATTCTAGCCTGTGCGCTCTTCAACTTCCTACCTTGGAAATAGTGGGACGCCACTATGATGGAGAAAGCCCGTGCTACACTCGGCTCTTGACGCTACTTTTAGAGTACATTTTCCACTCTAGGATATAGAGCATTTTCGAAGTTTTCTCCTGGAACCTGCTTATCGGTAGAGAGCAGATCTGGCGGCAAGAAAATCCATGCTAGATATTCTGGGTATTATTCATGCTTTTCCTTTAGTCTGTAATGGATTGTTGTATATCACGAACAGGCTCTTGCTCACAGGTTATGTGAATGTTCTCTCCCTAAAAAAAAACTCCCCGGAAACACCCATTTGTAGTCCATATAGTAAATATTGAGGTGTTGACATCGTGGAAGCAAAGGTATCATACATTATTACTTTAGTATGCTAATACTAATCCACGTGGCTGGGGGAACTTGTAGGAAAGGGGCATCCGGCTTAAATCGTTTTAAGGACTGGTTTTCGACCTCCTCTATCCAAGGTTACCCACCTTGAGATTTCATTTTCCTTGCTAATCGAGCCAGACCAGGATTGAAATCGAAGATATGTAGATCTATCTGAGACATTGAATTCGCTATTGCGATGCTCCAGAGTCCGCTAGGAGTGGATATGCAGTGACTTTGCGTCTGAAATTCCCTGTAGCGCGTGTAGGTACAGGGTCTCGCTTACGAACGGACCCATTGAGATGCTTTTACCGATCTCCATGAAAGAACCAAATGACCCGGTCCCTGGAGATCGTCAGTACTAGGGCTCAGAGCGTTGCAACAAGGTTTTGTGGCACGTTTAGAACGAGGAGATCCGAATAGTATCCACCCCGTACCGTCTAGCCCTAAATCTCTTTGGAGAACGTCAATTCGCCCTCTTCACGCCATTTAGTCTCCTTTCCCTCTCGAAATAACATTAAACCTTCCCCTCCCGCCCGTCTGTCAAGTGGTTGACATCGGATGGTGGAACTAAGCCGGAGCCTATATATCCTCCTGGCACGAGTTGCTACCCCAACGTCAATACTGCGGAGGAGTTAAGTCATAACCATCTGCTTAGCCTCCGGCTGTCCACTCTTTTCACTTCACTTTTTCATTATTACTATTATAATTATCGGGGCTGTGGAGGTTTTATACTTCGTTACAGAACAAAATGGAGGGATCTCGTGGTCGTCACGCCCTCGATGTCAGCATCGTCTTCACATCGCTTGCGACAGCCATCGTTGCCTGTCGATTCTACACTAGGATTTTTCTGGTGAGAAAAACTGGTTCAGATGATTGGATCATTCTTGTTTCTCTTGTAAGCCAAGTTACAGCAGTCCTGCTTCACGTGTATAGTTTTTCTGACAGTAGTTCAGATCTTTTCTTTAGCTTTCTTGGGACTATTTGCAGGCGGTTGGTCTCCTTCCTTTCAGTCTTCAACAATATACCCGATTCTTTGAACAGCCTTGCTAATATGACTCCCAGAGGCTAAATATGGCATGGGCCTGCATTTCGACTCGATCCCCAAACCCATTCTTATTAAGCAACTGAAGGTAAGAATATTTCCTATATACCTTTTCTATATGTCTGAATTAACACACTCTTCCAGTGCTTCTGGGCTTCTATACCTATCTACCAGACTAGTCTGATCTCCGCCAAAGCATCCATCCTCTTCCAATATCGACGGGTGTTCCCTCATCAGAAGATACGCATCGTTTGCAATGTGATGATCGCCGTCTTAGTAACCTACGGAACATGGACGGTCCTAACTGCGTGGCTGAACTGTGTGCCGGTGGCCAAATTCTGGGATGACAGTATTCATGGACATTGCCTGAACAAGGAAGGACTTTGGTTTTCCAATTCTGCCATGCACATTCTCACCGATCTCATTATCATCATTTTGCCCATGCCAGTCCTCAAGTCGTTGCAACTCCCGACTAGGCAAAAAATTGCGCTTATGGGAGTATTTGCTCTCGGTTCATTGTGGGTATCCTAGCCATATGTCCAGTATTACCTAGATCTGACCGTTCCTTCCTCTAGCGTTACTGTGACGAGCATTCTCCGCCTGAAGAGTTTGTACGTTATTTCAAAAGCCAAGGACCAGACCTGTACGTCAACCTGATTTCTCTGGCTCAATGTGTCTGCTCAAAAAGCATCATTACTAACATATGTTACTAGATGATAATGTTGGTGCGGCAACGTGGTCCGCAGTCGAATGCAACGTCGCTATTATCTGTGCCAGTCTTCCTAGTCTGAGACCTTTCGTCTCCCGATTATTCCCCCGTCTATTTTCGGGAGTTGGAAGCAGCCAGAGGACCAAAGATGCCAAAAGCAACAGCCATGGACCTTTCTCGAATATCAATGCCTCTGCCATTGGTGGCGGTGATCCTGAGCCTGAGTTCAACTTGTTTTCTCTGACTTCCAGGAAGGGGCGCGATGACGATAGTAGCAAGGAGAGTGATAGTCTGAAGAAGATGGGCGGCATCAAAGTCACGACAATGCTATCACAGGAATCAGTCCAAAGAACTGATGATTCCGCAAGCGACAGGAAGTTGGTTATGAATGCACTTTAATTGGATACCCCGGCCATCTGGCCATTTTATTTCCTATGTATAAGGGTGGCATTTTTCTGTTTTTAATGTGCATGTACTGTACATACGACTGGAGAACGATATTGTACTCCATATTCCCCCCCGCCCCCCAGTAAATGAACAATGGCGTACGAATTACTCAAGATATGTAAATGCACGGATACACTTGGTACAGGCGAAGCTTTTGCTAGCGTCTCGTTCTTACCAGCATGTAGGCAAGGGGCTGATAAGGCTAATTGCGGGGTACGGTCGGAGATAAAGCGTGGAGGTTCGCGGTTTGATTGCATCCCACTGTCGGCCCAAACGCCGGTACTATCTACCGCTCGGCGGTCTTCCGATATTGTAGACATTTAAACAGCAACTTCTGACCCAACTTATCGATTTATTCCGATAAGGAATAAGTTGAATCATTTTATCGCGAACTGATATTATATACTACGACCCTGTTGGAACATTCTACGTCACCGCGCGATCATTTCCTTGTCAATCGGGAGATATTCGTGACAATGAGTGATATACCAGAGAAATATGATGATCTTCCAGACAAGAAGCGATATTGGCCTTACCCACCGGGTTCGCATGAAGAGGGGCTGGGGATGCTCCGTTTATTGACCCCGGAGGTCGTTGCAGAAGCTGCCCGTACCCAGATCCAGACCGGTGAACGCGTCTGCTTGAACTGGGATTTGGAACAGCTTGACTTCCCAGGTACGGTGATTTCCTGCCTACGACTGATTTTATTTGGTCCTCTATTTTTAACATTGCCGTTTTTCTCCAATTGAAAGGGGATTTGATGTGTTTCTCCTGTCTACGATCTATACTAGTTATCATATGCATATACATGCTAACGAAGCATAACCTCAGGATTTGGTCGCAAGCCGTTTTCTCACCAGATAAAATGGTGCTCTGAAGGGATAGCTCTTGATGACGAATATCACTTTAACCCTCAACAGTCCTCGCAATGGGATGGACTGCGACACCACAGCGCACCAGGCCTGACTCCGGACGGTCCTCGACTTTGGTATGGAGGCACAACAATCGAGGAGATCATGAGCGATAATCCCAATCCCACACGTATCGGCATCGGCTACTGGGCTCAGAAAGGCATTGCCGGCCGAGGCATTCTGATTGACTACCTCTCGTACGCTGAAAAGAAAGGCATTGACGTCAACGGCCTTTCTCAACACGTTGTCACGCTAGACGACGTCCTTGCCATTGCACGAGAATGCAACATAGAGTTCAAGCGCGGCGACATCTTCTTCCTGCGCGTCGGACTGACCAAGACGTGGGACAAACTGACGAAAGAAGACAAGGAAGCGTACAAAGCGCAGAAGGTCCCTAAGCACGCGGGTCTTGAGCAGAGTGAGCGGGTCATCAAGTTCATGTGGGATAATCATTTTTCAGCGGTGGCATCTGATGCGGTCAGTTTTGAAGTCTTCCCAGCGCTGAAACCGGAGTGGGATCTACATCATTATCTACTGGCTGGCTATGGTATTCCGATTGGGGAGATGTTCTATCTGGAGGAATTGGCGGAGCTATGCAAGAAGCTGGGGAGATGGACGTTCTTTATCTCGAGTAGTCCGTTGAATTGTGTACAGGGTGTGTCGAGTCCACCGAATTGCATGGCTATTTTCTAGATAGAAAAGCCTTTCTTCTGATGTTTTTTGTTTTGGAGCTGGGTTGCATTGGTTGAGGTGTGTGGTGATAGATATGAATAATAAATACAATATGACATTTTAGAAAATATCTATCGAATCCTTGGGCATGGAAGTAAGAACTGAAGCTGAACCAGCATGCAGGGTAGAAACGGCCTGAATTTCTTGCTATCTTAATTGACCTGAATCTATCACTACCTTTATACTAAAGGACGGATAAAGAATAATAATACTGCATAATCCACCTAAATGAATGGTAAACCGTCTGCGGGATGTCTCCTTTGATATTCTAGATGCTCAAAGAGGGTGGATATGGGTAAGACCTGCCTACCCGTTGTTTCAGGTTCATGGGTTAAATGCTCAACTATTGCTTCATTTTAGGTATGCAGCATTCCCAGGTTGTGTACTCTCGTTGGATGAAAAAAGTATTATATGAAAGTGCCCTTTGGACTTTTGGACTCCATGATGTATTTTTGAGGTTTTGTCTCCGAAAACTCGAGTGTGCAGGTTCTACAGGAGGATGAGAGCAATTTATTCATCAAGAGACTCATAAATGAGCACTAGTGACCCTAGAACTTCACTCGATCATCCCGGAATAGTTTCCATTATCTCTCTACTGGCAAGCTTCGTCAACGAATCTTAACTGGAAGCAGTAGAAGATTACCTAGTATGTTGGGGAGGGTTGCGTGAAGAGGCCCACTTGGTATAGATTACGTGATCATATTTGGTGACTAAGCAATAGTGTTGGGAACCTCGGCATTATTCCAAAAAAATATGCATTCAGGACACCAACTCATATGATTTTTCTTCTTTTTCTATTCGTATTTCTTTTGTAAAATTTTTGTTCTGATTTACCTGTTTAAATATCTCTCGTACTCTCTTTGTTTGATTCAATCGGGGGATCTGTGCTTTTTGATTTGAGTCTGGTACCCCTAAGCTCGTAAAGGGGGCGATCACCAAGTTCTGATTACGGATCAGTCGGTTGTACGGATAAACTGCCTTGTTCTGTCCTAAGGCAGAGATCACATCAACCAATTGATAGAAGCGCCGCAGTTACAGTGAGGTTGGAAAGTTCCGGTAATTGACAAAATGACAGTTATGTCATTCCCTGCCATTGGGCTTAACAGCTCCGGTGATATTGTCGACCTGCTGCTCCCTTTAGTTTCATGGAAGACATTGGCTTTGGTATTGGCTCTGGCCAATATCAAGAATATTCCTTTCGCGTGGCATGTAGGTCGACCAAACTTGTTTCAGTCTGCAGATTGTCTCACCAGGACAGTCAACCCTTGATTTCCCCTATGCACGTTATACATTTCTCAAATTATTTTATCAATACCTTTCGTGGAGTTGCCTTTGACGATAGCTCTAGGTTCGCTTGTTTTATTATCTCTTTGGGAACATACGTTCCCGCCCAGGAGTCACACTGCCCGGCAATGCAGACCGTGCTCTTGATTTCAAGGGAAGGCCCACGCATCCCGTTTTCGTGCCTATTAGCATCTTTTCCCGGACTCCTCTTCTAGAGACGGATTACAACATGCACAAGTCTAATAGCACTTACTTCTCTGACCTTGACATCTCGCGTACCGCTCTCGTCACACGGCTCTACACGCCTGGATGGAGCATCGTCAACGAGGAGCTCGACAAAGAGTTGCTCGAGGCCGCCAGCAAAGACGGAAAGGTGCCTAAAAAGAAGGCACCTCTGTATATTGCTCTTGGGTCCGTGTATTGCACATTCAAGCGTGAGATCAAGCCATATGAATTATATGAAGTTCAGACCAAAATCGCCGCTTGGGATAGGAAGTGGTTGTATATCATGAGCTTCTTCTTACGTCCAGAGAAGCGCAAGGGCGAAGGAAAAACCTTGTTTGCTGTTGGCATCAGTAAATATGTGGTTAAAAAGGGCCGACTGACTGTGCCTCCCGAGAGAGTTCTTCGAGCTAGTGGATTTCTGCCTCCCAGACCCGAGGGCACCGTTGAGCCGTCAGTGGTGGCTGATTCTGGCGAGACTTCTGCGACTGGTACTCCGGCCAGCGGTGAAGGGATCATTGCTGCTAAGGAAGTAGACAGCTCTCTGCTTCGTGAAGTGCTGACTCTCGAAGACAAGATCGCCGGCTCCGCAGAGCTAGATAAGCAAAGGAAGGAGAATGGCGAATCCTGGGATTCCGAGGAGTGGACCTGGGAGAGAATTGAGCAAGAGAGACTGCGCGGCCTACAGGTCATTGAAGGCTACGCCGAACTGGATGCAAAACTTCTCGCTGAATGGGAAGCTTGAGTGCCGTCGAATTAAATCTCTTTCGCTTTGTATTGATAATTCAGGCTTTGTTGATTATCCCTGAGTTCGCCGTTTGAGGAATTTTATAATAGTGATTTGATAGATGGATATCTGGTGCTGCTTATTGGAATAATACAGAGCAGGGTTAGCTAGATAGATTAATATAGTTTAGATTTCATTGCTGCTCGTATTAGTTATGTACTGTACAATATTACTTTGGAAATTAAATTGGCCATTAATAACACGTGACCTGTTAACCTTTTCAATATATTGCAACCTCGTATTCGGACTCCGGAGCAGCCAGACAAGCGTGAAGCTAAAATCGGCCAACAGAAACCTTAAGAAGTCTCTCAGTCATCATACTCTGGGGGCGTTGGTCTTTATTCTAACAACAATTATAGTCGGAGTTATAGTCAAATCTCCTCATCGAGTCTTCCTTCTCTCCATTATTTATAGCGGGCTAGATCGATAATCCTTGCTCGACACGGCTGCCTGCACGTATGGGACTCGGGACAGACTGAGCTGAGAAGCATAAGGAGAGGCGGGCTTGTGATACGCTGTATGTTGCGCAGGAGCAGGTACGTAGTAATAAACAATTAATGGTGGCGTTATAGAGCCTTGCACCATCGCATAATCTTTAGTTAACATGACATTATTTGCAGAGCTTATTCAAGCCCTTTTGGGGTCCCTTCGTGGGGGCTAATGACCGCTGGACGGCGACCCTAGTCGGATAGGTCACTGCACTTGTTGATTGAATATCGTCGTGCACGACCATCTTCATGCTTAAGCATTCCACATTGGAGTACCCATATCAAGGCTGTTCAAGATTGAAAATCTAGAGTATTTGGTATATCGCCTGCCAAGAGACCCTGGAGGTGTTTTCGAGATATCATGGTTACATCGACCGACCTTTTCCAACGCCATCATAAGGACCCTGATGTGATTGGTCACTGCCGCTGTCGTTATCAGTAGCGGCGCTGATGCCATATCGACGGTATCTCTCCTAAAGCACACCGTTGATTTGTCCCCCCTTTAACTTGTTAGCGAGGGAGCATGGTCTGGCTTGCGTGTGCCGCACGGCTTTACCGTACCACCTTTGAACCAACTCCTTGCGCCTTGGCTAGGCTGAAGCAGTTGGGGGCCTTACACGACAGGACAGAGATAGAAGCGCCAAAGACAAAGAAAGACATCAACTCCGGGTTTTATTGTGTTTCCCAGGGGCGCATCAAGAAAAAGTTTCGACTTCTAAAAGATGTATTTCTGCTATGGGAGATGTCGTTCATGGATTTGAGATGGTCCCATCCTAAACATTGCGGGGGGTCTCCACTTGGAGGATTCCCCAGCAGAGTATATTTAGCTTTTCCACAGCTCCGGTGATCAAAAGGAAATCTGGGAAAGACTGTGGGAATGATCGGATTTCCACATGCGGTCTCTTTCAGAAGCTCCCATTTTCGGGTGTGACAAGTTCGCCTATTCTCCTCTGGAAACCGAAGTACTGAGAAGCGCCCCCTATCGTTGCAGTACTACACCAACCCAAGACATTTTTTAGCTATGATCTTAGGAGATAGAGATGGCGGAATTCTAAACTGCCTTGGCCAAGGCACGGTTACCATCGGAGAACCGGTATAAGAACGAACTGAGGATGTTCTAGACAGACGCTAGAAATTCTTGAAAGCCGCAACCTATTGGAACTGTGGTGGCAAGCGCTACAGCCCCTAAAATTGAAAAATAGTTTCCAATCTATTCGAGTATATTAGTCGCCAACGATATGGGCCTCGGATAATCCCGACGGTGTCCAGCCTGAGCCGTGCATATGAACCCCGATTGTTGCACCTATCATCTCCCAGAAGATGGTTCTAGCGTCGAACCGCTGGCGTAAGGACCCATATGGGAGGCCATCTTCAACAATGAAGGATCTCCCGGTTCGAGGAAGCCCAGTCACTGGTCTGATAAACCAGACGCTTGGAGGCGTTACGATGTTACATGCTGACTGTCGCAACATCGTTTGCTGGGTGCCCCAGGACAGCGACCCCTCTAGCATCTCCACTGTATATCTACAGCATTATCCCCGTGGACATTGTCTGTGTCCATGCGCCTCTTTGCCTTTGTGTTGTTTAGGCTATCAGAGAGTCATTGCTGTCTCCTGGATCGATCGTTATAATGAGCGCACCCGTAGAACCGTCCGATGTCGTGGAGGTGGCCAAAGCCCATGCTCCTAAACAGGCTCTGGAAACTCCTATCTCAGAGAAGGTACATTCGATCCCTGAGAAAGAGATCAGCGTCAATTCCCGTGAACAGGAACACCCCCATGTCTTCACTGACGGTCGGGTGGCTCCCACGGAGGAGGAGGAGCGTACCTTGCGTCGAGTCTCTGACAAGGTCCCATGGACTGCCTACACCATCGCCTTTGTTGAGCTCTGCGAACGTTTCTCCTACTATGGAACCACAGCAGTTTGTATGTTGCGCTATGGGCATAAAACGGAATTGTTCTAGTCACTGACTCCAACGCGGTGATACAGTCGTCAATTTCATTCAACAACCCCTGCCGGCGGGATCTCATACCGGCGCTGGTTTCGATGGCCAGTCTGGTGCTTTAGGCATGGGACAGCGAGCTTCCACTGGACTGACGCTTTGTGAGTATTTCATATATTGTGAACTATTTAGGACTCTATTCTGATAGTGTCTCTCTCAAAGTTAACACTTTCTGGTGTTATGTCATGCCTATTGCTGGCGCATGGGTTGCAGACGAGTTCTGGGGGCGTTTGAAGACCATTCAGGCTGCGATAGCGTTTGCTATGGTGGGGCATATCATTCTCATTATCTCCTCGATACCTCCAGTTATTGTTCACCCTCATGGGGCAATTGCTTGTTTCGCGATCGGTCTCATTATTTTCGGTATTGGTGTCGGAGGTTTCAAGTATGACTTCGTCCTTATACCATATGGTGTCAGACAGGAATTAACTATGCTAATAGATCAAATATCGCCCCCTTGATCGCAGAGCAGTACAAGGAAACCAGATTATGGATTAAGGTCATTCCTAAGACCGGCGAGCGCGTCATTGTCGATCCGTCCCAGACAATCACCCGAGTCTTCCTCTATTTCTATTTCATGATCAACGTCGGTGCTTTGATTGGCTCAATTGCCATGGTTTACGCTGAGAAATACGTTGGCTACTGGCTCGCGTTCCTTCTTCCCACAATCATGTTCTGCTTCTGCCCACTGGTCCTATGGGCCTGTCGCAACAGATACGACGTCACCCCTCCTACGGGATCTGTCCTTGTCAAATCTCTGCAGCTCTGGTCATTAGCCCTAAAGGGAAGATGGTCGTGGAATCCTGTTAAATTGTGAGTGTGACTGCCACTTGAAATTTCACACAAGATGCATGACTGAACGTCTCGAACAGCATCAGGAATGTCCGCGCTGCTGATTTCTGGGAACGCGTCAAGCCCAGTAGGATTGAGAACAAGCCAAGCTGGATGACTTTTGACGACCAATGGGTTGACGAAGTGCGCCGTGCTGTTAAGGCTTGCACTGTCTTTCTCTGGTATTGGATCTATTGTAAGTTGAACTTGAACTTTGCAATCATTGAACTCCCCCTTAGGACATAAACTGACACCACCACAGGGCTGGCATATGGTCAGATGACCGGAAACTTGACCTCTCAAGCGGCCACAATGCAGCTGCATGGTGTTCCTAACGATATCATCAACAATCTGGATCCCCTTGCTCTGATCATTTTCATTCCGATCATGGACCAGTTCATCTACCCGGGTATTCGCAAGCTGGGATTCAACTTCACTCCAATTAAGAAGATTTTCTTTGGATACATGTTGGCTTCTCTCTCCATGGTCGCTGCTGCTGTTACTCAGTACTACATCTACAAGAAGAGCCCATGTGGAGACCACCCAAGCAGCTGCGACGAGGCCGCCCCGATCAACGTCTGGGTGCAGACCGTGCCGTACGTGCTCATTGCCTTCTCTGAGATCTTCACCTCGATCACGGGATACGAATACGCCTACACCAAGGCTCCCAAGAACATGAAGAGTTTAGGTCCGTACCACCCCACCCCACCCCTCTCCGTCTTTCCTCTTCCCCCTGTGTCCACTAACAAAATTCCTCCTTATACAGTCCAATCCATCTTCCTCTTCATGAACGCCATCTCCTCCGCCATCTCCCAAGCACTAGTCGCCCTATCAGACGACCCTCTCCTGATCTGGAACTACGGCTTCGTCGCCGTGCTCGCCTTCGTTGGCGGCGTCCTCTTCTGGATCTCCCACTGGCGTCTCGACAGGGACGAAGACAAGCTCAACAACCTCGAGCAGTCGAAGTACCTTGGTCGTGGCCACCAGACGGACAATGAGAAGGTCTGAAATGGAAATTAAACATCCCCCACAAGAGGGCAAAGTAATGATAATGTTGTATCTATCGTCGTTTGGAATGGGCGGATTGGATTGGTTAAGGAATATATCCCGGGTGTAATGGCATGTTCTTCCCTTGGAAATGGGAAAGGGCAAAGGAAAGGCTCCTAGACGATGTTATTAGTGATGCAGTTAACGAGACTCCTTTTCTTTTTTGGGGGAATTAATACTTTCCTTCTAATTAAAGTTAACTTATCTTATGTTTACGAGTAATTGTGCCTTGAACGAAAAAAAGGGCAGCAAAGATCCAACAGAACCAACAGAATCAACAACCATCTTCCCCAAGCGGTTTCCATATGTAAAAATTCACTGGCAGGTTGCTACCCTACTAATTACTATTCTAGAATAGACAAAACGGCCAGAATCCGACCTTTCTTTTCTTCTTTCTTTTCCTGCCTAGCTAGACGTTATCGGTTAGAGACTTCCAGAATAGGAAATCCATACCTCATCCGTTTCGTCAATGTTAATAATCCGGATAGATGCGTTTATGGTAACTACATATAAGCTTCACGGGCCGACGGGCCTATGTTCCCGAAGCTGGAGCTCTACCGGATATTCCTATTCCAGTCATGACATCATACATTCCCTCGATCATCTTACATGTGAAAGTAGTTGCGGAATACACTCGTTATCATTGGAGGAATAGTATATCCAAAAACGGTCTAGCGATGTATTTAGTTCTGTTTCTGTATACTAGTATGTCTATTGGATTAGGGTAGGGTAGGGTAGGAGGGCTATCAACGCGATCATGAAAATGGACAAAGAGCCAACCCGCTAGAATCATTCGAGAACTGGGGAGGGACAAAGGGATCAAAAAGGTGGAAATGTATAGATATAAATGAGACAGACCCGCTCGTCGCTTTTCAGGTTCAAATAATGTACATATGGCCATCGGAAAGAGAGATGGATACACAGGAGAGGTGAGGTCGAGACTCGAGAAATGAGGATTGGGAAAATAACAAAACGCCGCGCCCGTCATGATCATGCAGTACAGAAGATAACGACGGAAGGACTGTTGTGCATAGCATAGTGTCGTGGTGGTAGGTGATTCTCCATCACGATGTCCATGTTGGTGGTTCTAGTTGCTGGCGTTGAACGCTCAATGTGTCTGATCTAGACTCTATGGTTTGGGGTCAACAGTGCACCGAGTGAGACCGTAGTCATCAGAAGCAACTGCAGTTATCGTTGCCATCAGACTGGTCGCACTCGACGTCGCCAGAAGATAAATTCGATAACCGGAATACGGTTTCAGTGAGAGTAAAGAGTCCCCGCTTATTCCTTCTTCTCTTCTTTCTTTTCCTCCGACTTCTTCGCCGCGCGACGTTCCTTCTCTTCAGGCTCGCGCAGCTCCTGGTGACGCGTCTTCAACCGCTGCTCCTCGGCGGCAATCATATCCTTCCACAGATCCTCACCCTCGTAGCGCTCATGGTGCTCGGGAACTATTTCGACACCCTTCTTGCGGGCGGCATCCAGGAGACCCTGTCCCCTGCGCTGGTCGTGAATCTCGAAAGCAGCGGTGGCGCACATGACCGCCAGCGTCAGACCCTGGGCGTAGACACGAGCCTGGACAATCTTCTGCTGGCCGGTGAGATAAGGATTACGGTTGACCAGAGCGAACGAGGCCAGGATACTGAGAATCCAGGAACCACCAATGATCTTGTACTTCTCCTCATGGGCCCAGGCGTATGCGCGGTCGCCCCAGCTCATCTTAGCCAGCCTCTCACGACGTTGACGCTCTTCTAACTCTTCTCGTTCTTCCAGCCACGTCTGGTCGGCATTGCGCTGGATCTCGAAGCGGCGCGAGGCATGATCGGCGGCGATGATACCACAGAAGGTACCGGAAGAGGTGACCAGGAACGCTCGCAGGGGGATAGTGAGCTGGCGGAAAGCGGCGTATCGTCGGGAGGCAGCCAGGACCGCAGCCAGACCACCAACGAGACCAGCGGCGCCTCCGACAGCACCACCCTTCAGCACCGCACTGCAACCCCAGTCTTGTTAGTAACTCTGGATGTGTGTTGTGAATTTCGCGGATAGCTTCGTCCCGCGCGAAGGAAAAAAAAAGATTCCGCCGGATAGCGTTGTTGGCAGAGGGGTGCTGCTTACGTGTAGTGGGCATCTTCCTCTTCCTTAGTCAAAAGCTTCATGGTGGCGGTTGTTTTGTCTGTTCTCTAGTTTCCGGGGCGGAAGTTGGATGGAGAATTGATATTCGTGCGGCGCGCGCAGTTTTTGGCGGTGGGAAGTGGTCCGATAAATATATTCACGTCGTCACTCTCCGGCCGGGTGTGGATCCGCTGGCGTTTGGTCGTATCCCCGTCGACCCTTAAGTAATGAGAACACGGTCTTTGCTTATCAGTTCCTGTCTTGGGCGAAAACACAGCGACAATCTTTTGCAGCAGTTGCCAACTTCAAGGACAATGATGCTCCGATCGAAACGGTAACTCCTTTTTTAGGAACTAATTAATTAATTGAATTGAACGATCCAAAACCGCCTCGGAGTGACGGGCGGGTGAGGTCAAAATTATATACGGGGAAGCCGGAAGCAGCAAATGCCTGATTGCGGCACCAAACGCCGCCCTGACGTTGACTGGTCGATGCGGTCATGGTCTTTTCTCGGGATTTGGAGAAGGCAAGAACAGCAATACGGTAGAACACTCCCGCCTCCCGTAATTTACACCCGTGCTGCGTGCACTCATGCCACCGCTCCTGTTCCCTCCGCGTATTCTCCAATACCTACCGCCCGAAAGGCTACTCTCACAACAGGGGATGATTCCTTTCACCTCGCCGAAGTGACTGCAGAACGAATCGATGTTAGATAATACAAGCAAAGGGCGACCTCCGATCGCCTCATCTCGGATGGAGAAAACTCGGGGGACTCCATGACGTCTGATGACTCAGCGATCACTCCTCATTCCATTCCGTCTGCTTTTCGTGGAGCCCTGAGTGGTCCGTTCCGTGAGGGGAAATCATGAGGGGGGAATCGTTTCTCCTCTGAGGGGCAGAACAAAAGAGGCTGGATAGTCCGTGATGCGATTCTTTTAGTGTACGCGACTAAATTCTCCAAGATATTTCCGCGGCCCTGTAAGGCGACGCCGGAATAGTCTCGGATTAGAAAAGAAAGAATTTAAAAAAGAGCTAAAACAACTACGTCATAGAGTATTTTTACCTCCGGTTTTCTCATTCGTGATGATTTCTAAGTAGTACTGAAGCGGGACAAGGACTTCATCTCCAAACAACGCCAGAAAAGAAACTTCCTCGTTACTGCAACGGGATCAAGGTACTCATACACGAATGCAAGCAGGCACAAAAATAGAAACAACAGACACCATGACCCGTAGACGCCACCGGAAAATGCCCCAGAACGAGACCCATGCGGAAAACAGATCCACATCAGAGAAAGATAAAGCAACGCCCGGCAATTACGGCTAGGGATGACGATCACTAGAACACATCACGCAGTCTCCTTGCAGTATGTGCTAGCATCTTTGAGTGATACATGTCAAGGTCGAAAACGTGGGCCAAAAAAAGAGATCCTTTATCTTCGTGAGCCCTTGGCAGCCGCAATCTGCCGCGCCCTCATGCGACGGAAACGATCCTCTCCGCTGGCACCCAGCGGACGAGCAAACTTGCTCTCCTGGATGACCGTCGAGCGCGGCACCACTGTGTACGATGTATGGGTTTGGTCCACACGCGCGCGGTTCGCCAGGCGCGGCGGGAGGAGCTCGCGGGCACGTGCCTCCGCCGCTGTGGCTTGCGCATTGAGCACCTGCGGGCGTATAGAGAGTTTCCTACGATAGTCATTAGTATGCGCTCTATCAGGAAAATCACAAAAGATGACAAAAGGAGAGACATACGTAGGATCAAAGTCCGCCTCCTGGTACACGCGCTTCGAGTAGTCATCACTGCGCTGCAAGATCGGTCGAGTCCACTCCGCCAAGAGACGTTCCGCCTGGCGCTTGATGCCCGGCTCCGGTCTCTTGCTCTTGGTGTAGAAGACAATGACTTTACCAATACCGCTGGCGATCAAAGCCTCCTTGTTGATAGGCAACTTGGCTAGCGCATTCATGAGGTCACGCTGGATGTTGTACGCTGGCAGCGATCCGTCATCCAGAGGCTCTAGGAAGAACTTGACGGCCTCCAGCAGGTTGATTTCGGGGTCAACCAAACTGTTGACATATTGGTTGCGGTTCAGGAGCGACACCACCTCTGGGAGCATCCTGAGCTTGTGCATCGCAGGCTTGCCCTCCCGACGGTTGATGGCATCCATCTGAGCAGCCTGTGTCATGCGCTTGCGGACATCTTCGATCTCAGCATCGGCCATCTGCTCCAGATCCTACAGAGAAACAATATTAGCATCCAGCAACCACAGAAGGTCCAGTCCACAAGCACTTACAATACCATCCGCCTTGCGCGCTCGTCTCTTGGTTGGCTTCTTGAGTGCCTCGTCCATAGCACGATCGAGAGCTCTGCGGCGTCCTGTTCACAACCCATCAGCAACCGTTACCCATGGCCCCCGGGATATTGTAAACACTCACTCGTAGCAGGATCCAACGTCTCATCATCCTCCGGAGTAACCTCCCTTCTCTTCCTGCGCTCAACCTCCTTTCTCCTGCGGCCTCTCCCTTCTGCCTCCTCTCCGACCTCCTCCTCGTCTCGTCTCTTCTTTCTCCGGCCCTCCTTCTTCCTTTTGGGACGCTCTTCCCACTCACCATCCTCCGGACGCTTGCGCTTATGACGGCCGATAAGCTTCAAGTTCTCCTCATCAATCGCGAGCGCAGGACGGTCGTCGATAGCTACATTATCCGGGTTGAAGTCTTCGAACTGCGCTTCATCGACTTCTGACAACACCGACTCATCATCCGACAGATCAGCTACAGCGTTGTCTTCCTCCTCCGACTCTTTGTCTCCGCTTACAGCGGGTGTATCCTCGTGATGGTGGTTGTTTTCGTCATGCTCATGGTCCGAGCCAGCGGCACGGTCTTCTGGTGTAGCAGACATGATGACAAATTTGTATCTCCAACGACGGTTTTAAGCGGAAAGTATCAAATCGAGAAGGACACGATGTGATTCGGGATGATCGAAAATGAGATAAAAAGTGTCGTCTGGCACCTCTCCGAAGCGCGCTTCCCGAGACTTCGCGCAATGTGAATCAGATACCGCCAGAAAAAAACGACAGCGGAATAATCACCGGAAACAATAAACTGAGTAATAAGCGCAGATCACTCAACCTATCTGCGCTTACTTCGTATCACAGACGATAAAAAAAAAGGTAAAAAGAAAAGAGAAGTCAAGCTCCGTTGCCGACTTCTCGCGGGGTGGCTGGTTTGAAAGGGGACAACCAACTCTCCGGCGTTGCGGCTCAAAGAAATTCATATGGTCCGTGCGTTGACCAGTGAAAGCTTTCGAGAAAGTCCGCGTCTAGCAGCAGCTGGATCTTGAATTTGAAGATAACGAACCAATAAACAACTTCTCTGCTTTCGAGCCAATCTCCTCTTTTATAAATATTTAATCCTTGTTAATTTCAAGACACAAATAAATCCGCCAAAATGTTCATGCCAGGTACGTTTATCCCGGCCTTTTTCTCTTCCTTGCTTCGGTCCCAATCCCGACGTTACTGCTAGACCTTTAGCAGCCATAACCATAACCTTTGTACTACCAAGTATTCTTTGACTCCTATACTAACCCACTAAATCATCACAGGCCAGGAACAGCTCTCCAAGGAGGAGATCCGCGTACGTACCAACATCTCTTCTTGATCACATCCATCTCAACCGGCATCCCATGAATCTAAATCCTAATCCGCCACAAACCCGCCCCCAGAAAAGAGTACAAGACAAATAATCCTAACATCTCGTCTTCACAGGCCGGAGAGATCGAAGCCCAACAGACCGTCAACACTGCCATCATCAGCGGTATCCTCCTGTACCTCTGTACGTTCCCAGAACTCTTCCGTCAAAGAGACAAAGCAAGCTGACAACACTTGAACACAGCTCCCTTCGCCGTCGACTTCGTCAAGAAGTTCCTGTAGATAGTTAAACTCAAACTCTCTACTCTTATAGGGGATTCTGGGTCAAAAGCGTCGGTTTGCGATATAGACACAGATAGAGAGGTGTGCATGGCATGGCATGGCATGGCATAGCTCTCACCTTTGCTACGGCATGATGGAATAGTCCTAGCAATGATGACAAGAACGGTTGAACTTTTTATATCATGAGGTAGCAGGATCTCATCTTGTCTCTTTTCTCTTTTCCTTGTTCTCTCTTAATTGCCGGGCAACACGCGGCATAGATGTATTTGTATTGTACATTTTTATCTTGGATATTAGAAGAGGAAAGAAAGATAAGAAGAAAGCTTGCTTGAAAGAAATCAAGGAGACCAGCGATGACCAGGTTGCTTTTTATGCTACCATAAACACACAAAACAGATTCCAAACAGGTTGTAGAGGACCGTTTCCGTAACGCCGTCTCCCGAAGAACATCAACATCAGACGTAGCTAGAGAGGACCAGGACAAGACCAAAATGTTGCTCGAATCTCGAATCCATGCATGGAAAAAAATTTGGAGAAGAAAAGGTAACAAAAAATGAAAAGAAATCCGTTCCGCCATTATCACCAAACATAGCTTGAACCGGAGACAGCCATGTAGTTTAGTTGCCGTTTCGGGTTTGGAGCTCCTCGAAGTCCTTCTTCAGGGCCTCCAATTCTTTGCTCAAGTGTTGGATCTGGGATGCGTAGTCCTCCAAAATCTGGTTGTAATGTTAGTCATATTTTCTTAGAGTGTCTACAATGGGAACAGCTGTGTCATACCTTCCTAGCGGTTTTCACCACAGACTCATCAAGCCCCTCCTCCGCCTCCTGCGCTGCGGCTGGACCAACCTTCTCAATTTCCAGCTGTAGGAGTTTTGAACGTTCGCGGATGGCAAGCATTCTCGCCCAGATCTCCTCGGCACGTCCATTGAGCGATGGGTCAAAGACAGCACGTTCCAGTTGCGTCAGCTTCTTCTTGAGCTCCTCCTCCGCATCGTCCATAGCGTAGCCCCGGTTGCGAAGCACCTGCGTCTTGGCCGCGAGAGACAGACACCGTTGGCTCAGCACTATGTGTTTCCGACGGCAGTCCGCAATCTTAACCGAGATCTTCAGGTCATGCCTCGATAGCAGGTCCGTGAGGCAGTTATTGATTTCATGAAGACGAGTCTGCATGATCGTAAGAAAGTCTTTCTGCCTCTGCGCCCGCTTGCCAAGTTCCCAGAATCCTTTCACCAGAACTGGAACATAGCCCGCGCTGGGTCGCTTGCGCAGCGCTTCTTCCCACTTGGACTCGTCATCATTGGCACCGGGCTGGAAGAATGGTGCAGAATCTTCGCCGACGTTATTGTATAAATATGTCCTAAAGGGAGATGTTTGGTTGACAGGTTCCCATTTGTCTTTAACGATGAGCATCTGCATGGGCACCGTTCGATGGACTGTACGCTATGTCAGTCAATGGTTTAAAAATATGCAATATCTAAATCTTACCTCCAGTCGTGGCACGACCCGGAGACCATAGACTAGCTCCCAACTGCTGCTGAGAGCTCTGGCCGAGCTGGGGTTGCTGCTGTTGCGGCTGTTGCTGCTGGCCACCAATCCAAGAACCTCCCAATAGCGACGCTTGCTGCGGTTGCTGCTGCTGTTGCTGTGCATTGGCACCAAATCCACCGAACAATCCTCCGGTCTGTTGCTGAGGTTGCTGTTGCTGCTGCTGCTGACCAAAGCCTCCAAACAGACCACCCTGGGGCTTCTGCTGGGCCGCAGCACCAAAGAGACCACCAGTCTGCGGCTGCGTCTGAGCCTGAGCTGTCGATCCAAATAATCCCCCAGTCTGCTGCGGTTGCTGTGTCGCGGTCGAGCCGAATAAACCACCAGCAGTGGGCTGGTTCTGTGTTGCCCCAAAAAGTCCTCCGCTGGGTTTATTTTGCGTAGCACCAAACAATCCTCCACCACTCGGCTGGTTCTGTGTCGCGCCAAACAATCCACCTCCAGTCTGCGGTGTATTCTGTGCAGAGCCGAAAAGACCTCCGCTCGGCTGCTGCTGCTGCTGTTGGGTTCCCGTCGTGCTCGAGCCAAAGCCACCAAAAGGACTTGGTTTATTCGCAGTGCTGGAACCAAACAGACCGCCGCTCTGCTGCGGCTGCTGGGTCTGTCCTCCGAATAGAGACATGGTGAAGAGTGACTCTGACAATCTACTCTGTAGACTGACGATAGGTAGAGCTACTAAAGAGGGGAGGTAGCTCCCAAACGAGATTATTTCAAGGGCCGAGAGCTTGCAGGTTGCTGGAAGACAGAAAGGTCAAAAAGAGGGACAATTCAAGATCGCATGCTCAGACTCGAGAAAATAAATTGACAAAACGACTACGAGTCTTTTTGACTCGCGAAGAACTGTAGCAGCAGCGCCAGCTCCGAGCTCGATTTGGCGATTTGTTTTTCGAGCGGTTCACCGCGCAGGTGGATATCTAAATCACGTGATAACACTCGTAGTAGCAGCAACACAGCGGATGAATTACATTGAGGACATCATGAATAGACTTGCAGTAAATGAAGGTTATTCATGTCATCTTTTATTTGTATCAATTGATCTCATCAATTGCATTGACACACTTAGCGTCTCTCATACTTCTATCCTGCCCAAACAGCGCATACCATCGAAGAGACACCTTACATAAGCCCTCCAATCCCAGAAGCTGAGAGAAGCCATCAACCAATCAGAGCAATCTTGAAAGAACTGACCTTCAACCTCGCAAGCTGCCCTCCCTCCACGGCATCGAACGCCCATAGAGCCCTCCGATTGACAGCAGACCAGGCCAGTCTCTCCAGCGCGCCAATACCGCCAAGATGTCTCGAAGACAGCCCCAGTAAGGAATTGCCCTCTCTATCGCGAATCCCCGTGCCCAGTTCGGCGTTCAATTGCTGATATCTCGGCTATGAAACAGGTTCAGTCAGTCCGTCCTCATCGACCCGACGCCGATGCCCGATGACATCCCGAAGGTCCAGGAGATCGGTGCTACCTCTGCTCCCTTGATGAGCGCGTCGTACTTTATCGGTGATCGATGCAAAGCCTACAATGACGACTACATGAAGTGCAAGTCGGATGCGAACGGACGGGGAGAGATCGAATGCTTGAAGGAGGGGAGGAAGGTCACACGTTGCGCAGCGAGCGTGTATGTATAGCCAAGGAGGAATTCGTCGGAGATAGGTCATGGATGGATAGCTGACCCGGTTTCGATTTGCAGGATCAAGGACATCAACACACACTGCTTGAAGGCATTCAATGCCCACTGGGAGTGTCTGGAGAACAACAACCACCACTTGTGGGAATGCCGCAAGCCCGAGGTGGAACTGAACAAATGCGTGTTCGAAAAGCTCGTAAGTTTGCCCTCTCCACATCCTCAATTCCCCCCTTCAACAACCGCTAATGCGCAAATTAATACAGGGTCTCAAGAAGACCATCCCCGGAGCTCCGGAAAACCAGACACCCGTCCACCTGCGGCCGACGCAGCTATATGCACAATTCCCTGGACCTCAGTACTAGAATAAGGAACCCATCTGTGTTATTTTTATTATGGTCTCCCGTTTTTTGAAAGAGTGTTTCGGTATGAAACTCTGTGTTTGTACATATTAGCATCAGGAATGATCACGTGGTTTTCTGCACGCAAATTTATGTGCTGCTGTTGAGGCCTTGAGCTGTATTGAGGTCTTTTTGTGGCCGGTGGTCTGGTTGGCAGATGCAAGTCTGTGAGTTTTGATCATGTCCTATGCCTTCCTGTTCCGCCCTCGGCCCCTCTGCGCCGACAAGGCGCACGGTGTCTGGAGGAGGAATATCCCCATTGATACGTTTCAGGGATATCAATGGCAAGGGCATTTGTCAGTTCTTCGTATTCAGCTGTTACCAGGCATGATGGATGAATATGGGCGTATCAAGTTAGCCAATAAGCTGCTTAACTCCAAAACAAATGCACAACTAGCGTTACTGTCGATATTTTATTTACTACGCGACATCGACGGTCAGATAGAGGGATTCTGTCTTCAGGAATATATATTCCAAGTCTTCTAGCTATTCCGATCCGGAGAGCAACCAGCCAAACATAGCCATACAGCAAAGGAGACCCTTGAAGAAACCTCACCTAGATTCGTTCCCTTCTTCGCTTTTAACACCTGATATAGCTTGATTAGCAACATAAGACAAGGAAAAATCCTGTTGCACCTGAGATTTGTACAGTAGGGAGATATATATGCAAAGAAATCGAAGTGACATGTCGTCTTAGATCAGCAGCAAAACTCGCAAGAAGTGCGAATCAATCGCTTACGGAAGGGACGGTGATCGCGGTCTAAAAATCCATAGCCTCAGCAGCCGCTTCTTCACCTCTGCCCATCCGACTTTTAGTTTCTGTTCCAATCTCCGGTCGCCTCTCAGCCTCATCCAGATGAGCACTGCTGCCAAGATGGCCATGTCCCAGAGGATCTGCCGTACGATGACCCATGAGATCCAGGTAAACCACGCCCATAGATTCGACCGGCGTCTGTGGTTTATGGCTCGCGTCTCCATCTGTTCTCGGAGCGCAGCAACTTCGGCGGTCATCTTGGTCAAGGCCTGCTCGACGCGTCGCCGCCATTTACGTTGGTATATCTCTCTGCTGTCTGTTATACCGGATATTTCTCGAGGTTGCCGTAGGGCATGTTCCTCATCTGTGATATGTTCGTTGTCATCATAAGGCCTATCATGGGCCTCTTGATATTCCTCGTCTTCTTCCTCTTCCTCTTCCTCTTCCTCCTCCTCGTCCTCTTCTTCGTCACCATCCGGGTTGTATTTTCTCTGCACAAAGGCCTCATCCGGCTGACTGACTGGGCTGAGGACTCGGAGTCTTGAATCCCTACCTGGACCAATATCATCACCATTATCACGACCCGAACGGGCTAATCGTCCGCCAATGCTCCCGTAGTTGGGTTGTTGTAGCTGTGGCACCATTGGCACAGTACCTGCCCGTAACGGACTGGAAGATGAGGACGACGTATTTGACTTGATCTGATCCCAGACAAACTCCAGCTCTGATATGAGTTCCCGTGCCTCGGGCGTCTGAGAAGCGTAACGGTGCATCGTTTCGATAAGGGTTGTGATGTATCGCCGCTTCGCTTCGGTGCGCGACAAGCCGCGCTGCGCGTACCATGCGTCCCTGAAGATAAAGATGAATCAGAATCGAAATAGCACATCTCAATATAGGCGACAAGACGAGCTACCATTTCTCACGCTCCGCCTGAACTTCTGGGCTATCCCCTTCTGGCCGATCCATGACCCCTTCAACATCCCCCTCTGCAATTGGGTCAATAGCCGTCAGCATAATTCTCTCAGTGTTGGCATAGAGAAGTAACCTGACGTACCCATACTCTGCTTGTACAATCCATATAGCATCAGCCGATCCGCCGGCGGCGGCCTCGCGGAGCCTGTCCGCGGGATCTTCTTGACTGTGTTGAGGGCATAGGTGAAGACTCGATCTAGATAACAGTGAGCTTCTTATTGATGTGCTCTTGACAGTATATCGACCAGGATAGAGTATTCTATAGGCATATAACTCATTCCCCGCACGACTTAGTGCCGGCTGGACGTTACGTACCAACAGAGTCCGACATAGTGAAATAAGAAATGCGTCCCTCATGGGATACCGGCCAACGTCAACCCCTCACAAACGAGACTCATATAGACAGAAAATGAGAGCGAAAGCTTGAATATCAAGGGAAAAGTTCGAATGTCGACGAGAAGTGAGCTGTTAAAAAAATTGTAAAGGATCGGAATGCGAAAAAGGTCTCGGGTTCCAGGGAATGGAGTAATCGATTGCGGTCGATTGCGAAATGAGCAGCTTTCCCCGGATTCCTCCCCTTGAATCGTTGTGATTCGCGAACACGCAACCGAGCACAATTGGTGGAGTTGATCAGAGGTCCCTGACTCTGGAGCAGTCTCTCCGCACGGAGCTTGTCGGGAGGCAGCAAGGTTAGGCAAAAGTGACAAGCATTCTGGTGCTGTAAGACGATCCTCACGGAGGTCGACGTTGAACCGCGGTTGTTCGGAGCTCGACTTGGCTGGACAGGGTTGCCCGTGCGGAGAAGCCGCCCTGTGATTATGCCGTCGCTTCACCCCCGGATTTCGACCTTTTTAGTGACTATCTCCACGTCAACTACTCCTTAATCTTACTTCTGGAACGGACCTTCATGGAGGTAATTTTTTCTTGAGTGGTATCTACATCAAGTTTCCTCTAAATTTGTTGTACATAAACATCGTTTATATAATAAAAACATAACCTTGAACAATATTCCAAAAAAAGAAAGCCACAGATACGGCATTACTCTGCCTTTTTCGGCTCATGCGTTTCCAATGAGGCAGAGTTCTCCGTATCCGCAATTGCCTTACCGGTCATCACGCCGGCTTCCTCTCTCGCCTCGTCGCTGTCTGCGATGGGCGGGCCGGTGAAGTTCTTCCTTGCATAGACCAAGTACCAAAAGGCACTGAGGGACGCAAAACCAGCAAACACGACGCTGGCGTAATTCATACCGGAGGCAGTCACAGGCAGTGACACGGGCATACAGAAGAGGACCACCGCCAGGATGATCCAGATGATGGTAGTGATATTAATGGCGTATCCGAAGCGACCCAGAGAGAAAGAAGAGTTTTTAACCGCTTCCCTCTTACGGAGGACGGAGATCAGAATCGGCACACCGTACGAAGTCGAGAGACAAATCGTGGCTACTCCCGTGAATGAATTGAATGCGGCAGAAGAGCCGAAATAGATCAACCCCAGCAAGCAATCGACAAGAGTCGAGAGAATGATACCCCAGAGGGGTACATCCAGGCGCTTGTTGACCTTGCGCCAGAGCCGGAATCCGGGAATTGCTCCATCACGAGCAAAGGCATAGGTGCAGCGACTAGCGGCAGTCAATGCTCCTATACCCGCGAACATAAGGATTCCCAGGAGCAGGAAAAGAAGGCCAAAACCGCCGCCGGCGGATCCAGTGACGGTCTTGAAGAGGAGGCCAATTGGCTGGCCGTTTGCGACATTTAGAAGTATGTCTACTGGAGGCAGAACGAACAAAATCGGAATAAGGTAGAAGAGTCCAGTGATACCAGCAGCCACGACTGAGAGGACGATGGCCTTGGGCACCTCTCTGTGGGGGTTTTGTACCTCCTCACACATCGCAGCAACCATGCCATATCCCGTCAGTGTGTAAGCAGCCTGCAGCAGTCCGACGAAGAACGCCCATCCAGAAGGCCTAGCAGGGATGTTAGACACAAAGAGCAGATGGTGGAAACCAGAACAATACTTACCAACCACTCTTGGATGCATCATAATGCCCAAAGACAAAGGCACCGCTTCTTCGATGATCTGCCATGGTCAACAGGGTCACCAGGATGATGATAACGCTAGCCGCAGTCCAATAGATGCACAATTTGTTGATCAGATCGAGATATTTGGAAAAGAAGATGTTGACTAGCGCGCAGACCAGCATCACTGCCCAAAACATGAGAATAGTCTGCCAGGTGTTGGGAATGAAGTCCTCATTCCAGAGCGAGATGGCACTGAGGATGAGCTGACCCCCAGAGAAGTTGATACTCAAGGTGACGGTCCAGTTACCCACCAGGGTCAACCATCCGTCGATAAAGGACATCAACGGAGCCCACTTCTTCGTGGAGAGCATCGCACTCCAGTAGTAGACACCCCCAGCTGTGGGGTAGACAGCACAGATCTCCGCCAAAGAGGCCGCAATGGCAATGGAAATCAACGTCACCAAAACCCAACCCCAGAGAATGGTAACGGATTGCCCGTCGGTGAGGGTAATGTAAAACGTAGTGCTGAGACCGAATGGGGCTGCCATGATCGCGAATGAGCTACGAAGCCAAGCGGTCAGTCACAGTAACAGAACAACATTATATTGAGTAACCAGCACGTACAGTCCTAGAATACTGAGCATACTCAGGTTGCGAGGCAATTCGCTCTTGTATCCCATCCTCTCCAACGCCGCATCGGCGCTGGCATCAACGGACCCTTGTCGCATGGTTGACAGTGGGTAGTTATCCCTTGTCAATGACCCGGTATATAGTGTACACGCGACCACCTTCCTATGTCGTGTCCCTCCAGCAATTGCTCTGCTCCAGGGTCACTGGACGCCTTTGGCAATATCCCTCGTAGCTACACCAGGGTCAGAACCTGGAGAGCAAGAAGATGAGTGGCAGTGCGACATCGGGGCCATTGTGAGGAGACCCGAGGTCGTATTATACAAGACGCATTCGCCTCCGGAGGGGGTGAGCGCGCGCCGCAAAGAGGTGACACACGGAAATCACAGTTCAAAGATAAGCTCCTGGCTTAGCGGCCGCTTGAGAAAAGCGGAGGCAGATCACCAATCCCACGCCCCGATCGAGCTGAGGAATGATATGATTGCTGTGGCTCTGGCTCCGGATCCTGGACGCTGTTATCTTGTCAGAGAGATATAAACCGTCCAGTAGGAGGGAATTCATCAATTATATTCCGTTATCCCATAATGGATCGTTATACGTTGACTTTGTGTGAACGGAATCCTTCCTAGCGCGACTCGTCAACCACCCACGATTGGGCAGATAAGCCCTCAGCCGGTGTCTGGAAAAGTAACCTTTGACGCTTAAGCATTAATCCTATCGCACCCAGTCAGCCCCCGGTCGGGGTGGGAGCTTAAGCCAGAATATGCTTCCACAGAAGCATTTTGGAAGCGCTTCAGAAGCCACAGGGGATCTCCATTATTATATTCTTTGCCCGTCGTTACATAACACCTTGATAAGAATCTCACTAAGGTTATCTGAACTATCGGGATGTCTTACATCCGCATACTCTGATGCCCTTCGCCTGTGATGGGACATAGACACTTCGATTTGAAGATGACTTCCATTGAGGACCAATCATGAGTTTCAAGAGTACCGGCTTCTTCTCATATTCCTTTGTGCCAATGGTTCAACAGTCGAATCCTCGACCATCGATCCGGCTTCAAATATAGATCAAACCAGAAAATTGCTACCACGTGCATATGCACCACAGAATGCGGGTTGGTTTTAGGATCTTATCGATTGGTTCCTGAGCATACTGCTACGTATTGTTTCAGAAATGTCGTAGTTCGTGCGAACTTATCTCGCGATCTCGAACCGTTCAAGGTTATGCGATCCGAACGCCTGATTAGATCTGGCCCCACATGACTAACGTCAATAATGTAAGTAGACTGGCATCTTCTTCTATTTTCTTTTCTGATAATTATTCTTGGTGTATGTTGTAAACTTGATATTTTTTAACAAAAGCCCTGTTCTCAATGGTTCTGCTGAGATCAGGTGCTGTGAATGACATCATAAAGATGGTTCAAGCCGGATTGACGAAACCAAGACCCCTGATCATGAGGTCTCGAACTTACTTCATAGAATGTATACAACGAGAGCATGAGTTATTTCTTTCATTGGGCTTCAACAATCTACGGAGATTATTTCCCCGTTTTCTCATGTCATGCTTAACCTCCCAGCGTGAGAGGCTCCCGAGCATTAGAAGAAATAAGTGAACAGATAGATGGCTTTCATCAACCATACCAATGTGAACAATAAAGCTATCAACATACCATACCACCATGTCTATCATCCGACCCAGTTTAAGAAAGCATCTAATCCAATTCACCTCTTCATCTGGCATACATCGAATGCTTATCTCCAGAACTTGTATCAAGCGATCAACAAGAACCATCATCTCCGTCCCTTCGTCACGACAGATCTTTCCCCAATCCGGCTTCAAAACGATACCATCCACAAAGCGCATCGAAGAGGAACTCCTCCCATCTTATAAACCAGAAGATTACTATCCCGTTTACATCGGCGAGGTGTTTCAATCCCGATACCAAGTAGCTAGTAAATTGGGCTATGGGGTATCGTCTACTGTCTGGCTATGTCGGGATCTGTGGTTTGTCTTCTTCTTTTTTTCCCTCCTCCTCCCATATACGCACAAGTAAATAAAACACTGAATATCATTTCCCGAGCCGCAGGCATGACGTTATACCAACCAGCAGTCCGGAGAGGAAAGGCCAATACCTCACGTTGAAAGTCTGCGTGCGGACTAAACGCAAAAACAACGAAATCGCCATTTCAAATCATCTCAGAACTCGCTCCCGGAGCCATCCTGGAAGGAAGCGGGTGCGCGTAGTTCTTGAGTCCTTTGACGTTTCTGGTCCGAATGGGACGCATAGCTGTCTTATCTATGAGCCGCTCGGGATGAACTATACGGATCTGGTCAGCTGTATACCCGATAAGGATAACAATGATACTCTACCAAAGGACATTCTGCAGAGGAGTATTATGTCCCTGCTCATGGCATTGGATTATATCCATGAGGAAGGGGTTATCCATACAGGTTCGTTGTGTCCAGTATCAACAAATCTATTTAATAGAAAGAGTGACGCTAACCTATCTATTTATTTCGCTCGAGGAAATAGACATCTCATCCAATAACCTCCTCCAAAGTATGTACGACACTTCTATCTTCACCCAAATAGAAGAATCCGAGCTCAAAACCCCAATACCTCGGAAGATCCTCCCAGATCGTCACATCTACCTTTCCCGCTCCATGCCTGTAAGTACGGGATTCCCCGTCCTCTGCGATTTCGACCAGGCCCGAATCGGCTCCGAAAGCCAACATGGGGATATCATGCCAGGCATCTATCGCGCCCCGGAGGTGATTTTGGACTTGGAGTGGAATGAGAAGGTTGATATTTGGGCTGTTGGTATGACGGTGCGTACTCTTGTAACAAATCCATATGAATTACTTACTCTGGGAGACGGTCGAAGTCGAGAAAATGCTAATATTTTTAAAAATGGAAAGGCATGGGACCTCTTCGAAGGCAGCCAGATGTTCTTTGCGCGACGAAATGGTCTACTGAGCAACGAAGACCATCTTGCGGAAATGGTATCCTTACTTGGTCCTCCGCCTGCGGATTTCATCCGGAGGAGTCAGCGATGTTTAAGATATTTCGATGAAGAAGGTACGGACCCAAGCTTAAATAAATCCAAACTATCCATTCCCCCCATTCTCCCTCCCCAAAAAAGAAAACAAAACCCATTCCCAATCCCTACAATAACTAACAACTACTGGTAAACGACACAGGAAACTGGAAAGCCACGACCCCTCTCCCCCACGAATCATTCCTCACCCGCGAACACAAACTCCACACCGACGACCAAGCGCATTTCATCTCTTTCCTCCGACGGATTCTTAAATGGAAGCCCGAAGAGAGACCGTCTGCTGAAGAACTCATTTCCGATGATTTCTTACGTGGTGGGGTTGGCGTATAAGGGATATTATGAGAGGAAACAAACTGCGCATATAGATTAAATGAATTTTATCGAGATGAAGTAGTCAAGTAGTATGCGTGCGAGTATTAATTAATAGTCACAGAGTAGATAAATTATTCTTGTCCTCGTCAATATCAACATCGACATCAACTAGACAGGAACGAAAACGATGCGTAAATCCAAACTACAACGGCCATATCCAGAACCTAGTCATCCAAAAAAAAAAAAAAAAAAAAAAAAACACCATAAAACAAACAGAACAGAGCATAGAAACGAACCCCAAACCCAACACCGCCGAACTGAGAAATCTCGCTCCTTTCATAAAATTTCATCATACCCACCTATCATACCCATACCAGAACGCAAAGGAACCAAAAAAAAGGATAGAGAGATGCCACCCCTCTTTCATCCCCATGTACCTTAAGCAGCCAGTCAGTCAGCCAGTCAGCTAGCCAGAAAAAAGAAAGGCAAATAGGCAAAAAGTATCCATTTTGAAATAGCACAAGCCCCTTCAAAAGTACTAGCCAGCCAACTAGACCCATGCACGCCATTTACAGATAAGCATTTATAATCCATGCATCCTGCACGTAATAACATCTGATACCTACATACCAGTAGTACTTATTAGTTCTAGTGGGGGGGAAATTCCACGTTCAACTTCCTTGCTTCCAAGTTCTTTACCCCCTCCTCTCTCCCCCCTCCATCATCTCCTCCCCCCGCCCTCGTCCGGTTCGGAACCATGGCACAACGCTCCGACTAACGGTCAATCCAGGAACGAGCTGATCGGGACGGGAAGATTAGGGAATGGGAAAAAGTATAATTATGATTTTTAAATTAGATTAAATGAGATTATTTCGACTTCTGGTCTTCCCTATCTTCCTGGTTACTAATACCTATATTGTGGTTAGTGTTGAATACTATGGGGAAATATAGTATAGTAAGTATACTGTGCTTATTAGACACATGCTTCTAAAGCGTACACTTAAGGATCGTCTAGTATTTCAACTATCTTATTTCCAACAAATACATCCAAAATATGTGGAGTTGAGGTCATCGATCGAGATCGATCTCCACGTACATAGTTCCATTTCTGTTCCCTATCTCGTAAACCCAGCGCGTCATCAGTGCTGAGAGGTGTGGAAGGCGTTTCTTCCGCCTGTGTTAGAGTCTGTCGTGCAGACTCGGTGAGAGGACTGTTTCCTAGGTGGATTGGTGTCTAAATAATGTCAAGGGGGTAACAGAACACTGGTAGGGAAAATTGGGGGGTATCAAAGGGGGCATTGAAAAATCATGTCAAGTTTTTCTTTCTTTTCTCTTTTTTTAATATCTAGTGTACGTGACGTGGTGGTAAGGCAATCGAGGGGCGGGGGAGAATAGGTCCATGTGTTGTGTGGACGTGGTGAAGGTGGTGGAGAGGAGGAAAAGGGGATGGCGGGCTTTCAGTAAAGTGTTGGTCGGGGGAGGTGAGTGCATGAGATCGGTCCGGAGAATTTTAGACCAATAATTAAATGCCCGAATGCAGGACCCCTCACGGCGGAAAAAGGAGAGGCGACAATAGACCTGCCCAAGCCGACACCCGTACCATACTGCCCCTAGTGGTAGTTTTTTTCTATGCCACTGCCATTTTTCATCGACGTCTAGTCGTCGACATGATACAAATCGGGGGACCCAACAGAAAAAAACAAAAAAATCCAAAGCTGTGTCGTAATAAAAACCAGCTATTAATCAACTCCGTCATAAATCTGGTGGTAGTAGAAGCCCAGAAGAACGCCCAGTCATGCAGTCATCATCAATCCGAACATGTCATCACATATAATGCAGTAGAACAGCGGAAGAGAGAGAGGGAGGGAGGGAGAGAGCCGATCATGGGCTCAGTCCAGCGTACAGGTCGTCAGGGCCGTCAAGACCAAATCCGGCCATGTCCACTGAGTGCAGCGAGCCAGGCCCGCGTCCGATGGACATGTCGGAAGAGGCGTAGTCATGTTTGAGACGTTCATGCGGTCCAAAGAACGGACGGTTCTCTTCGTTGGGCGTATTGCCGTCACCAGCCGCCCATGGACCCTGCTGCCAGAACCGCGTGTTGGCCTGTTGGTCGCCAAAGAGGTCATGATGATCGTTCAAATGTCGCGGGACGATAGATGAGTCATGATCGCCGTGGCCGAAATCGCCGGGGGATTGGAACCGCAGGTGACACCGGCTGAAGCTGGAGCCCGGAGAGTCGGCATGCAAGGGCAGGTCGAGTCCGGACATGGACATGGGCATGTCGTCGACCGTGGTGATGTCGATGGTGGGATTGTCCATCTGCCTCGCCAGAGCCGATGCCAGTCGGAAGTTGGATGTTGAGCTCTGCCGACTGTGGGTGTGTGACCGATCAATGGCCCGCTGCACAAAACTGCCGCAGGTCCTCATGATCTTTTCTTGATCTTCCTGGGACAGGCTGGCAAAGAAGTCGTTCGCCAGCGACTCCTTCGGGAGGTGGTACTCTTCCGGAGGCAGTTCCAACTCCTTCTTGGCGTAGTCCGAGAAGCCGGACGGCATGTTGTACGGTGACTGGTAGACCGTAGGTGCCTGAGCCTGCTGCTGGTCGAGATAGGCATACTTGCCCACCAGCCGTCCTCCAATGCCATTGCCATTATAATCGACAGCCTCCTGCTTGATCTGTCCGGACTCTCTCTTCTGGATGACGTCGAGTCGCTCGCGGTGACTCACAATGGAGAAGCGGAGCATCTGCAGCAGACGATTGACCTCCTCCGAACGCATGTTCAGGGGCTGCAGCGGCAGCAAGGTACCATCGGACGCGCGAGGCTGCACCCTCTGTTGTGCCATGGCCAATTCTAACTTCTCCAGCCCGTTTTGCGGCGGTACGGAGCCCATGGGACCCAGGAGGGTCTCGACGACCAGCTCCGGGCTGACGATGGTATAGCCGGCGAACACGTTGGCATGGTCGGTGATCTGGGCCAAACGCCGACGGGCGATCAACTCGCGGACGTTGGCGAAGGTATTGGTGGGAAGGTCGGGCTGCGTCTTGGAGAATTGAGGCAAAGGACGTGTAGCAGTCGGCAATGGTCGGTAGGCAGAAGTCATGGCAGCACTCGTCGGACGCTGCAGAGGGAGGGAAGGGCGTTGCAGCATCGGGGTTGGAGGGGCATAAAGGTGGTGGGGGTATGAGGGGAAGCGGGCGCTAAGAGCCTTGACGCTGTCCAGGAAATTCGACCTTGGGTTGTGCACCGCGATGCTAGGGTTGTGTGTATACTGTGCCCTACACTCGGTCGACGACGCTCCTAAATAATACCAGATCTGCTCGGCCTTCTCAACGTCGACCTTGACCGGTGGGGCTTGGGCCGGCAATGCGACGGAGTCGAACTCGGCCCACTGGTATGGGTACTTGGCGTCGCAGAATGGCGCGCCGGCCACGGGCAGCGTCGACGAAACGTCCTTGCGGCTCTCGGCCTTTCGCGCCAGATGCGCTGGCAGTGGCTTCGTGCCAGGGGGTAACGGTGCGAAGCTGGTTTTGCGGACGACTAGCATCCACCGGTACGGGAGTTCGATTACGTCGCTAAGAAAAGACTGTTAGTATTTCCGGTGTTATAGTAAGGTAAGAAAAAAAATCGGCAAAAAAAAATACGGGACGGGTCCAACTCACCCGCGAGGAAGCACTTTTAGGAGCAGCGTCCGCTCTGCCGGCCGATTCTGCAGCACCACGGCTCCATTGATCTCCTTGTCGACCTGGAATTGCACCAGATCGCCCATGACCAGTCGCTGGGCGGCTTCATTGAGACGACGGTCCTTGTCCTGAGGCTCGCCGGGGATCCAGCTCTGTCGCTTGGGACGGTGGAATTTACACTTCAGATCCACACTAGGTATGGAGTACTGGTTGCCATCGTCCGCGATGACTAGGACCGAGCCAAATTCGACCTGCACGCCGGCCAGCAGAGCGCAAGTCGCATGGTACGCCCTCGTGCACTTGCCAAAGTTGCATTGGAAGCAGGCACCGCGCACTTCACGACAGAAAAGACACTTCAGCCCCAGACGAGCCTTCGGGATCTTGTCAACATCACAGACGACCTCGCGGCCGGTCTCATCCCGAAGGATGCTGGTCTCTTCGATGTATAGGGCGCATCGTCGGTGTGCATGCGACTTGCCGTCCTCTGTCGGGAGCAGATCTTCGTAATCCAGATTATTCGGGCACAGCACGCAAGGAATCTTCCTCGTGATCTCCACGGAGACTCTGGAGCGCTTGCTCTTGGACTCATCGCCGTCATGCTTGCGCTTGCGGCCACGGCCAGCCTTCTCAGGCACGCTACGGGGAGGCGTCAAGAGATCCGACGCGCCTTCGAGGTCCATGTCACTGTCATACTCGTCGTAGTATTCCGGCGTGGACTCGCCCCGCAACTTGCGCTCAATCTCGCCAACGTCGATCCAGACGCTATCGGCCTCGCAATTGCATTTCTTCGCAATCCGGCCATAGTCCAGCCACTTCTCTGTCGCGAAGTTGACCGATTCGGCGCAGTTGTAGCCCAAATTAAATCCCGAATGATAACCGTAGGGGTATGTGATGACAAATTCACCTTCATAGTGCACCATCTTGTTGACAGTGATGCCGAACTGAGATTTCAATATGCTGGGAGAAATTAAGTATGTCTTATGGCGGAGGAATTGGTCGCAGCTCTTTGCATCGCTGGGCCAGATACCTGTGAAAAGCTCATTGTCAGTTCATGCTGCTCTATCTGTGTCCGGTCACCCAAGGGAAAAACGTACTCTTCATGATCTGTTCGAATCGCGGCGCATCCTCCTGCGAGATACTGTACCACTGCTTGGGCGCGCCAAAGTGGATGTAGTTGATACTGTAGAGATCGACGTCTTCGAGATGCCATGCGAACGTGGCTTTCCACATGCCTAAGTAGAGATAGGCGGTGTTCACGCCGGGCACCTTCTGTCCCAATACGTCCAGCAGATTGGGCAGGTGGGCGACGTTCCACGATGTGGTCGAGTCGTCGAACAGGGAGCCCGGCATATCGGCTCCATACATCGGATTATTAAACATCAAAGACTTCCAGTATGCGGTCTCCAGCTCTTCACATCTCTCGGGGGTATACTCGTCACTATCGCGCATTCGATAGTCAAAATCCTTGAACGCCTCCTCATCCACGTGGTCTGTCGCTTCTCCGCGGTTGTGCTTCCTCCTCGCCGACACGGATTTCGGCTGTCGACCTCGAGGCTTGGGTGCGGGCAATGCCTCGCCCTCGCTGAGCTCTTCCGTCTTGGTCTCCGTGGGGTTCGATTGCGGAGAGACGGGAGTCGGTGGTCCTTCTAGCTTCGACTTCTCGAGACCTTCCTCTGCTGGCGGCTCCTCCTTGATCTTGACCTGATTGGATCTTTTGGGAGGGCGTCCGGGCCCGGGTCTGCGTTTCTGAGTCTCCGGTCGAGGCGTCTGTGCTTTCGGGGTGGGAGCAGCGCGAGTCACTCTCTCCTGGTTCCGTCTTCTCTCCCCTCGTCGAGCGGGAGGTTGGTGGCTACTCTCTTCGCACAGTGCCTTCCATTGAGGGAGGTTGTAGGACCGCTGCTTTTCGATATTGGCCTGAGTGTAGGTGCCGTGAGAGCCGTGGAACTCTTGCATAATCGGATTCTTCACTCGGATCGATTTGACAGCTTCGTCAAGACGAGGCAGAGCGTCGGACCTGTGTAATCTTCGGGTCAGCCATGTCACCGTCGTTGGAAACGACGCAATTCGATCAAGACGAAGGAACTCCTCGCCTGGCATTTTCAGAGCACCTACCATTCCTTTGGCGGTATGACCTTCACGAGTCCCGACTGCATGCCATACTTGTCGATCTTGTGGATATACCATTGGAAATCGCGGAACTCTTCCATCGTCTAGATGTTACCCCATCGTCAGCTTCCATTCATCTTTCCATCGCAACTATACCCCTGATCACCCCGATAAGCACCCCCGCTCCCGAGAGCGCTTATCGTTCCGCTCTCCAGAGGCACGCAGACCAAAAACTCACCGGCTTGAACACCGGGATCTTTCCTCCTCCCCAATAATGATCCGGTACCACCTCGACGTCATCTTTCTCTGCGGTCTCCGGCGCCGGCGCAGCAGACGCCTTGGGATCGAGCTTAGGATCGAGCTCGAGATCGGACAGCTCGGCGGGGACGCCTTCGGGGACATCCTTCTTCCCGTTGGCGCTGTTGGGCGGCGTGAAGGAAGCGGTTTCGCCCTCGCGACTGGCGGGCAGGGTCTCCGCAATGGGTTGATCGTTTTCCAGCGTCGCCATGCTGGGTAGTGATGGGTCGTGCAAACGAATGCTGGTGATGCGATGCCGTCGTCGAGAATGCGACCGCTGATCGACGGCAGATGGTAAATTTCCCAGCGGTCCGGGAACAGTAGCGGCTCGGGGGAATAGGCTCCGCTGACGATTCGAGATCCCCGGTCGGTTCTCAGGGTGATCCGGGGGGCGGGATGGAGTTGCGTGTTCTGGATAGCAATGAGCAGATTAGTGACTGAAACGAGATCAATTCTGTTATCGGCCGTGATGCCAGCCCCTCTCTTCTCCGAGTCAAGGGAAATTACGGTGCTGCCGAGAGGGGTGGTTGCAGCAGCAGCAGTAGTCGCAAGCAGTAGCAAGCAATAGCTGAGCAACGGCGGCGGCAGTAAAAGAGACCAATGCAGTAGCGGTGTCGCAGTGGACCAAGACGAGCAGGTGGTCCGTTGCGATTGAGATGGGAATGGCCGATGGTTATTGGGAGAGCGGCGAGCTCGAGGGGGGATCGGATGCGAGCCTGACAGCCTAATCTCGGCACGTCTCGAGCAGCACGGAAGAAGTAGTGTCGTTTCTTGGGAGGAACGAGAGCTGATAGACTCATCGACTAATCGTGGAGCCAGCCTGGGAGCCGCGCTGAGCAGACCCAGCGACCAGAGGAGGTCCAGTCCACGACGACCAGACGTCCTCAGGGCGGCCATCCACTAGGCTGCTTCGGGCGGGCAACGGCGTGCGGACGTCCAAGGCTGCTCCATCCGATGTCGGGAAAGGGGGCCAGTTCCAGCTCCAGCTCCAGCTCCAGGCGCAATGGGCAGACGGAAACCGACGGGGAGAACAGAGAAGAGCTTTGCTTACCGGTGTTTCGCGCAGAGAACGACGGACGAGAAACTAAAATTAGCCCTGGGAAGGGAGTTCGAGGGAGCGATCCGGGCGAATTCCCAGGGAGACGGCAGTTCAGCAGTTTTCGTAGGATGTTGGGAGAAAGGTCCAAGTCAAGGTCCGTCTCTAGGTCACTTTCACTGGGTGCTCTGAGACTTGCCTGCTTGTTCGCTTTGGCTCTGGTCGTTCGCATCCCAGAGAGTCACGTGGATCACGTGAGAGCGGAACCGCGCTGGCCCGGTGGACTGACAGTGGAACTTGGAGCCTTTCAGCAGGAAGAACAATCAATAATACATCGCAAATATTACTATTCTGCTCATTCTCCTCAAGGTAGATCTCGCTAATAGCCTAAACTAATCATAATCCCAATCCCAATAATCATCATGATATTTTTTTTGCCCATCTCCCCATTTCCCGCCGTCAGAACAAAATCACTCGTTCTGAGCTGCAAGTGACCTCACAACTCCAACCCACCCGTTCAAGCTTCAAGCGGCAAGCACCAACCACCAAACCCACCCTCTGACTCGTTGCTGACTGATCGCAAAGACGCATCGCCGCGGCTAGACCGTCCCACGTCCCACTTCAAAAAACGAACTAATAATAGAGGAGCTTGAAGCAGCACTGGAGCGCAGCAGTCTGCAGTGGTGGAAGAGTGAGAAAGAGAGAATTAGTTAGTTAGTCTCCATTCGAAAAGAAAGTCAAAAAACAAACCAGTCCCCTCCAGACAACCTGACATACAGCGATCGACAACAAAAACCCAAAATCTCCCCCCAATCGTGCAGGGTGTCAGATGCGCGATGACTGGTCAATCAATGAATGCTAGTTTGATGGGACCAGTACTAGCTAGTATCATGCATGCATGCATGCATTCCCTTCCCTCCAACCCCGCTTATTCTGCTTCTTTTGGGCTGAGGTCGGTTCGGTTCGGGATCAAGTGGGGAGGGGGAAGAGAAGGGACTGGGAGTATACTATACTATACTAGTATGTAGTATGTATCTCATCTGCCGGAGAGGAGAAGGTGGCAGGAATATTATTATTAGCAAGTACGCTACGGACGGGGTTGGGTTTAGGTTAGGTTGGAGAGGAACGGGATGATTAAATCACTCGTAGAAGGTAATAGAGATCGTAGATTGCATTGCATTGTGATGCGATACTGTGCTTAACTATACTATAGAAAGTACATATATACATGATGGTAGAGATTGTGATAAGTATATCAACCATTGTCGCCCAACGAGCCCTGTACATACATACATACATACATACGTGCATCCATGCAGACAGCCACGCATGGTCCAAGCGACCGATCAGATTATCCAAATCGAGTGGCTGCATCTCACACAGACCCCAGCCACGGATCGCGCCCATCCGGGATCGTCCCAAGGAACAATCACCAGCGTTGCTCCTCCAGGCCGGGGGGAGCTTTCCTGCCCAGCGGACAGGGATCGTCCGACGATCGACCCCGTCTTCCGTGCGGCACGTCAAGTGAAGATGACTGGAGAGAGATCCAGACCGGGGAGTTCAATAACGAGGGTATAGAATACGGGGTCAATGGTTGGAAAAAATATCAATTGCAAATTGGTGACCAATGCTGGAGGGTGATCCGGCAAAAATAACTATCATCACATCGCACATACATTGAGCCAAAAAGACGTTATCATAAGAGCTCCAGGTATCTCAACCAAAGGAAGGAAGGATCAGAATCAACCAGCAAAAACCACGTGAAACTCGCTAAAAACCCGAACCATCATTTAACACACGCGATCCATGCAACTATACCACGCTACATGCACGTAAGAAACCCAGCAGAGACACAATGAATGCCATATAAAACGGTCCTCTCGACCTCTCGACCTCCCATCAATCAGTAATCCGTCAGCGTCAGCTTCTTGCCGACTGGTCGTCGTCGTGGGGTCTTTTCCCCGGCCCGCTGCTCCGCATGCAGACCCTTAAGCGCGTGCAACAGCATCCCCGCGTCAAAGAAGCCATCTGGTGGGTCCAAGTCAGTAAACTAAGCTACTTCACTTCTAACTGTAAATAAAAGAAAGGGACTAAAAAAAAAAACTTACATCCACCCATGCCATCCTCGTCGATTTCCGTACTCTCCGTGGTCGGGGTCTCCGCACCTCGGACGTAGGCATCGCCCCGGATGATCCGTCCGCGCCGATAATCGCCGTGGTAGCGCTCCGTCATAGACTCCATCTCGCGTGCACGGCTGGTTCGCGGGCTCATACCCCTGCGGTTTGTCATGCGCAGCAGCTTGCGGATCTCCAGCAGGTACGACTCCAACGTGTGCATCAACCGGCCTGTCTGGCGGTGCTTGGAGGAAGCGCAGATGGAGATGGTGTCGTCCTTGATGATGTATCCGATGCCGAACCCGTCACCGGAGGTCGGGCCGAAACCGAAGTGACGCAGACACGGGTTGCCGCAGTTCGACGTCGACACGATGGTGGTGTTGATCTTATCCCAGCCGGGATCGTTGAAGATCGCAGGGGTCATCGGCCGGATGCCACGAACGCTGCCGTAGCCGTTGGACGACACTCCGTCCTCTGACGGAGTCGACGAGCGCTTTGGAGACTCGACGAACGATCCGTTCTCCAGGGAGCTGGAGTAGCCGTTCGAACTGACATCTACGCTGTTGTTCACAGACTGGACTTCGTCGAAGGAACGCTGCCAGAGGCAGTAGAGTGCATACAGGTGTCGGTCCTGGCCCTGAGCCTTCGAGCACTCCTTTGTGAGGGCAGTGTGCTTCTGTGTAGCCTTCTTCAGGGCCTCTACCTTCTGTTCCGGTGGGTTATCACCCCAGAAGGTCTTGACGAACTCCAGAGCCTCCGGGGTCACCGTACGGATAGCCTCCGTCCGGCCGTGGAGGAAGACCTTGGTCATTGCTGGCTCGTACGTGTTCTCCACCCGGCCATACAGACCGTAGTAGGCGGCTTGGAATGCCATCTGAACGAATGCATCAGGAGAGAATCCCATCGACGTGATGAAGTTCTTGCCGTAGCCTTCGAAATCCAGAACCTGGAATTCATGTTGCTGGAGCAGATCAGCCAGGTGCGACTCGGCGAACCGCAGAGCGATGCTCAGCTCCGGGGCCATGTCCCACTCCAGCTTGCGGGGAGTGGTGCTGACATCGCCAAAGCTTCGGGGGTCACGTTTGGCTGGATCGGGGCTGGTCGTTGCCCACAGGCTCGGGGCGTTTCCGTTGATGGTTCTTGCGAAGCGGAGGATGGTATCGGTGTAGACATCACTGGCAAAGCGCAGCACGGTGTGGCCGTCCACACCGGTGTGTTCGAAGTTGATACCAGCGCTGCCGTTCTTGCAGACGATGATCTGAAGCTTGTCATACCATCGGTTGGTGCAGGTACCAATCTGAACACCCTTGACGACCTCACTAGTTCCGCAGAGCATGTTGGCGCAGAGGTCAGCCGTGTTAGACGGCTCAGTGTAATCCAGGCAGAGCACAAAGAGGGCGCTGTCGACAATGTTGAGACATTCGGCATTGTTGGCTCCAGTCTCCTTGGTAAGGATCTCTCGCAATCCGGACCACACCTTCCGGTTCTCCGTACTCAACACACCAAGAGCTCCCTTGGCAGCATCTTGAATGGGTGTCTGCTGGGCATCACTAATGATCACCTGCAGGTTCAGAGAGATATCTTTCTCGCTCATGATCAAGTCATTGTTATCATCCAGCACATCGAACCAGTAGAACTGGCCACGGCAGAGGACGACAATGTGTTTGGCAGCAGAGTCTTGTCCAATAACACAGCCATCCTGGGTGGGCACACGTGCCGTTCCGAACAACCGAGAGTACTGGTACATGCACAGCGGAGTGCCTCGGACAGTGTCAGGAGGGAGTTCCTCCCTTCGGACGGCCCGCACGAAGGACAGAGCCGAGATGGCGAGGGATGCAGCTCGGGTGACCTGGTTGTTCCTTGCTGGAGTCGGATCGTCCTCGAGGAGGAAGAAGGGGTTAAGGTTTAGGACAACAGGGTTGTCATAGTTCAGGTACGAATCGTACCAGAACTGCTCGATATAACTCGTCTTTGAAGAAGCATATTTCTTCAGTTTCTCCTGCAGCTCAGGGCCCTCGTTCTTGAGAAATTCCTGCACGGCAGCCTTGGTGTCCTCATGCTCCCTTGCGGTCTGCAAGGGCTCCAGGGCAGCAAGATACTTCTTGCATGTGCTTTCGAGCTCAGGGACAGGTAGCTTTGGAAGCGAATCCTGGTTCGCGAAGGTAATTCCCTTCTTCTGCGGCACATCAGTGCCATTCGGCGTCTGCTGCTGTTGTTGCTGTTGCTGCTGCTTCTCATTCTGTGCAGCAGCATCGACCTTGATAGCCGCAGCTGCATTTGAAGCGGCCATCCTGTATTCTAGTGTCGACTGGGTGTTGGCTAACTTCTCACCCAGGGGCTTTGGAGAAGTGAAAACGCGCACTGCCATGGAAGAATAAGCCATGTCTTAGCACGGCTCGGTCAAAAGGATATCAAGCGTAGAGACAAGCAAGAAAAGTGGGTATTGAGAGGAGACGCAATGCACTGCGGTAGAAATAATGGCAATCCTGCAGACAATACGGCGGCATCACAGGGATTATAGAGATGCTTAAAGAGACATGGTTCCAAAACGGATAAGGAATATCAAGGGGGCGATTTGAGATGGACCAGGACCAGCAACAGGGGCGAGGGCATGAGGTATATATCTCCAACTGGAGACGGTGATCATCTCCGAGCCTTCCTACCCCGCCGTCTGGGGATCCTCGCGGAAGCGCCCCATCTGGACCATCTGGACGGAGACGTGCGCGTCGGCTTGAAGGGGAAAATAGTGCCCAGGAGGGGGGGAAAGGAAGACTTACAATTCGACCAGACTCTTTGCCTCCAGAAAGAGTGGATCTCAACTGGACTGGGTATAGGCGTCCGAGGCAATCAGTGGCCCCAGAATGTATCGGAGCAACGGAGGCGCGCCTTTTGCTATACTTCGTTTGTCAGCATCAGAAGGCCGTTGCTGGACGGGTGCTTTTTTAGGTCGCGCAACCCAAGACGATGCGGTCCAACGGATAGAAGAAGAGCTATCACACATCACAGACACTAGCTGGAGCTGATAGCACTGTGGTACCCCCCCGTTCCTGTGTCCCCGTTCGGGGAGGAGTTTCAGGTAACGAGGAGGGACAGAAAATGGGGACCTGGGGAAAATGCTGCCTGGAAAGAACTTACCTTGTAGTTACAACAGATCCCGTTAGCGTTATGATAGCAAAGGAGGACAAGTAAATGATACAGAAACAGAAGAGGAGGGGGGGGAAAAGAAGAAAGAAAAAGAGAAACAGAAAGAGAGCAACTAGAAGGATAACTGGATAATAATCGAATGATACACAGCGGTTACGGTACGGTGTTCATATGATGCTGTGTAAAAAAGGGAAAATCTCCAAGCCTCCACGAACCCCGGGTCAGAGGATGGAGGAAACTCGGGGCCGTAGACTCATGCAATGCGGGTGGTTGGAGTGGTTCGTGACGGTTCGCTCCCAGAAGTGGCCGTTTTTTTTGCCTCGTTCCTCGTTCCGGGGACAGGCGGATGCGGAGAAGGCCAGTGGCAATAATTCCGGCTACGCGGGTTCGCTGGGATGGCTGCCCACTCTAGAGGATCATATTGGAGCAACAGGCGATAAACTGGAGCGATAACTGGAGCGATAACTGGAGCGATAACTGGAGCGCTGGTGGTCCCTGGCGCTGGCTCGCTGGCTCGCGGGCTCGTTAGTTGCTGGCGATGACGTCTCGGGCGAAGGGAGATCCTGGGGCCCCGGTGGGGTGTCACGTGGGGGCCAATGCGGTTCTTTCTGTTGTTTCTCGTGCTTTCTGGTTTTTCTGGAAACTCCGAAGCGCCGACTGGGTGACGAGACTTTGCCGAATCTCGACCGTTCGGCCGATCTGATGTCCGGTCCCTGCAGTGGACGCTAAGGGGATGACGATGACTTGGACAGATGCAGTTGCAACTTCCGACCGTCGCAGTCAGCATCCTGCCTCTTTGGACCTCTTTCGATTACACCGGGGACCCAGTCAGCACAGATCCACATCAGGCATTTTTACTTCACCACCCCCGCTACGTGTCTTGGGAAGGGAACAAGAATCTGACCGTGTTACGAATCCGGATGCGAGGAAAGCACTGCATATTCGTCACGCCAGTTGAGCAAAAACGAGCCCAGAAAAAATTATTTTAGCTAATATGGACAGATGAAGGGGAAAAGATAAGATTCAATAATACGTCATGCATCAACCCGGACAATCCCCCGCCCGTTCTGCGCCGCCGTGAATGGTGTGGCCTGGTGGCTGAACCCCACGGGGAACCTCCGCCCAATCTTGGCGTCACAGAGCGGCCAGGGTCATCGAGAAGACATTCAAACGTAATGTAGAAAAAAAAGTTGAGATTGATGAAGGTAGAAGAAAATATAAGTGATACCATGGAGAACTGGCGGCCAGCTCGCGAATATGCGGAGAAGACAAGAGATATGTATGGTATTGACGAGGCTCGCCTGCGGTCAAAGTACGTGGCTCATGGAGGCTGCCCAGACACAGACCGGAACATCCTGGTACCCCCGATGCCTCTGTCAAGACAAAAATTACATCCACGAAGGTCAACAACTGAAGGCTATGTATACCAAACTCGAGTGCAAGAACGAGACGAACGGGCCATCATGCAATGACAACCTCAGATAGGGGCGTTTTACGAAACGACATAGACAGCGTTACCCAGAGGCTCGCCAATGTTGTCGGCATACTCGCCCGCATAGTTTCCTGGAATCATATCTTAGTATATATATCCTGATATTGGGGATGAAAGGAGTCATGACTCACCGGCAGGGCTGTAGTTGCAAACAGTGAAAGGAACGTTGCTTTCTCCGTCGACATTTCCAAGAGAGCTGCACACAGTGGTGTAGCAGCCGACCTGTGTGGTACCCTTCCAGACAATCTGGGAGAAGTGACCCCACTTCTCGAAGTTGGTCATGTCGGGGTTGGCCTCGCCGTACAGACCGCTGAAGTATTCGATTTCATCATTGTACATCAGGTTGGTGATCATCTCGCCGATGTTCGACGCGTCAACTCCGTATCCGATGTTCTGGCCATAGCCACCACCGCCATACTGACTATATAGCAAAGTTAGTCCAACAAAGTTATTTTTGTATGGTTGTATATCCATCCAAGCGACTTACGTGTTGTGCTCGTACACGCAGCTGTCAGCCAGGTCCTTGGCACTGGACTCGAGATCGGTTGACCAAGAAAGGGCAGAGGCAGAGTGGTTGGAGCGGTGAATGTTGTGGTTCTCAAGGATCGTGGACTGGTAGTCATCGCTGGTGCTGGAGGTAGAGGAAGAGGTGCTGGCAGCAGCCGAGCTAGTAGTGGACGACGCAATCGTGGAAGTAGTAGCCGCTGCGGACGTGATCACGGAGGAAGACGAAGAGGATGAAGAAGTGGAAGTCGTCGCAGGGGCTTCAGAGACAGCAGAAGTTGACGTAGTGAGCACAGAAGCGGCAGAAGATGACGCCGTGACAGGCTCCACCCCGGTTGCTTCAGTAGATGAAGACGAGGACGAAGACGAAGGCACAGTATAGTAAGAAGTCACGGTCGTAGCCTGCGCTTGATTCTGGCTCTCTTTCTTCTGTTCAAATGGAATGGACTGCTTGGTGGGGGCCGGGCTTCCAGCAGTAACCGTACTAGTGACCGTGACGATGGTGAGGTCGGTCTCGTAGACACGCTTCTGGAGCGGAGAGCTCATAGCGCCAATGGCGCAGAGGGCGCCGAGGACAACTGCGGCGCGCATTTCGTGATAGTTGTTTTGGTGGTTGTTGGCTATGTCAAGGAGTGACGAGGTTGATCAGGGATAGACCGAGAGCACTTCCACAGGAAGTAATTCGAGCAGACACAGCTGTTCAAATGGAGAGATCGAGTCTGGGACTTTTTTTTGTAATCTTGCTCAGAACCACAGGGCCGAGGAGACTCAGATCGACGCAGATCGACTGCTGTTTCGGGAGACCAACGAAAGAAAAAAGAGTGACTGCTCCTGAAACACTTTTGAAGGAGTGAAAAAGTGTACAAAAAGCGAGACCGTGAGGAATAAGAGCCAACAAAAGAAGGGAAGTCTTCTCGCAGAGATGAAGAGGTGTAGATGAAGTAGATCCTCTGGTGGATAGGGGAAAAGGACGGGAGCCGGCCTGATAGCGGGACCACTACGATATAGGGATGCAATACCGCGCTGCAATTTGCTGTGAAACCAGACGGAGAGCAATGACCATATGATGCCGCGTACGTGCCCCGAATAAGCTCACGTCTAACTAATTTCTTTCTGGTGAAGATAGCCTGACGTTCGCTTGGCTTTTCTAAGGCTGTCTCTAAGACTCCGCCGTCTGGACCTGTTCATTTTGTATATGCGCCGGGATGACCCTTCAATTATCGATCTTCCCACTTCACTTTTGGGATTCACATTCTGCTTGCATACTCCTGCATGGCGGGTTACTGCTATCCATACACGCGGGAGGTTTCCTCGTGTGGATGCATGCCTCCCGCGTGGTGGACAAACGCGACGGTGGCATACAGCCACCCGAACGCATTTCAACCTGCTGGATCTCTCATTTTGGGCGCTGATTCCCTGAGAGAGGGCCATTGGATCTCAGATTGACCGTTCCCCCTTGCCCTGCGTCCCAGCCAGTCGTCAGCAGCCACGGATGGAGGATCAATTTCTCTGGTGGACACTGAGAAGGTCGTAGTGGACAAGTGGTGCGGGCGATCTCTGCGGTCACCGCCCAACCCCTGGCCTAGCGCCGTGTTGATGGCGCCGTTTCAGGCACGATCGCACTGTCATTTGGCGATAATCACAGGCTAGTTCGCGCTGGACCCCTCATTTTGATGAAGGGAGATGGGGATGCTCGAGCGTTGCATCCACCAAAACTCTGCTCTCCAGCAGTCGAAAGCTCTCGAAGAACTTGATCAGAGATGTGATGCTTTACTGAAGGTCGCATTTTGCTCCTGGCTTCCCCGCCAATCATAAACAATAGCCATTGTAAACAATTGGAACAAAACAACTTATGAAACCATGTTTGCCAATAAAACGAAACCAAACTTGCGGCTCTGGTCTGCCTCACCTAAGCGCCCGGCGTAGCCAGGGCTGCAGGGCCGTCTAAGCTCCAATTTCCTGAGGCACTGACTATGACGACAAGAGTAAATGACCACCCATGTCAGCTTCGTAGTTCACGTCCGTTCGAACAACCAGACGAGGGTTCGAGACCATCCTGTTCAATTCGCCCCTCCTGATTCTAGATCGTTCAATATTACTTTATGAACATTAATGCTAATAAGCAGTGTTGAGTAGCTCAGCCAAATTGTGGAGTTGAAACGCCCACCTCCGCCCGGAATCTCGGATTAACACGTACAGTTGGCATTGGCAGCCCCTTGAAATCCTCCGACAGGCTGATTCAAGGATTTCCACCCGTGCGCCATACGATATCAATCATTTTATAGTCGTTTCAGATTAATGATGTCTTAGTACGACCATAAACAATAAAAGTCTGGAAAGCCAATTGACATTTCAAGCAGTCCTTTGTCAACACATACTCTCAATAGATTTTCCTCTCTGTCTCAATGGAAAATCGACAACAAACAACGACATGAAACACGATCCACTCGCTGTTCCAAGGCTCTCCTGATACATCGAACTGAGCACATAAGTTGAAGAAAGTATCACAAATCCAAAATTGTGCGGGTTTTTTTTCCGCCCCGCACCGGGACGCGCAGTCTGGGCTGGATGGTTCCCGCCTTTCCCAATCGGCACGGACGGGCCCTGCCGTAAGGGAAACATAATAAGAGTAGTCCTGAATTAGAGCAGTTGAATAACATCCTTCCAGAACATCTCATTCCTATTAGCAGCAGATGTCTATTAACTAAAAGTGTACAGAGTACAATTGATCAGGATTTGCTAGGACGATCGCCTTGTATACTATCTCAACCCACGCAAGTGATAGTTCCGCAGATCAGTCGATCTTGATCATCCAGGATCTGCGTAGTTCGCAGTTCAAAGGGCGAAATTCAAGCAGGGGCCTTCTGAAAATCGTCTAAAGAAAAGCTCCCCTATATTTCAGTGTTGCTTCGCTGTATAGAGTACATGTCCATCCCGTCTATCTCTGGAATTCAAAACCTTGTCTTGGAGTATCATTTATCATTCTAATCCCCCCTCTCTCATTGTACTCCACGTGAAAATGACGTCGAAAAGAATGCACCAAATGAAAAGGAGAAAGCGCTGATCGCGTCTCGTTTCCTCCGCCTCCGAGTATGTACGGAGCATTTAGTAGTGTAAAGTATGATCCAACATGCCAGACGCACATCCTTAACTCGTTTCCCAGCCTCCGGTGTCTCCCAGCCATTCTTATTAGTATCTAATATCTAGAGTAGTATCGATTACAGGTGGGCATTTATGTGGTTAGGATTGTTGAGCACAGATTCAAATGTGCTTTATGGAAAAGAGATCAAGGGTGGGTTTATAGTGATCCGTGGCATTCCAACTACCTTATCGTGATAGGGTCGTCCCGTAGGTGAAGCGCGGATCGCGTCTATTTTTGTCAATATATGCGGTACGCAGTTAGATGAGTTGAGAATGATCCGCCTGGCATCAGATGAGATGGCGAGGTTGGTTATGATATGGTAAGCTCTGCGGGCACATTCTTGTACAGTATATCGATAGGTTTCAGGTACAATCGATCTATGAGATTTCGGTCTCTATCGGATGATTGTCTAGTTACACTGTTGGCTGGTAGAAGACGTATAAATTCGAGGGAGCCAGGTTGCCTTGGAACAAACACCATCCCCAATGACACTGATCTAAATGTAATTGACACTTCAACAGATATCACAAATATAGCTGTAATCCAATGCAACAGACACCTGATATCGAGCGGAAAGTAAACACCGTTCAAAATGCTCCAATCGCGCCGCCACCACATCGCCTTCCTTAACGAACTGGACCATATAATTTTTTTTTCTTACACCATTTCACTCTCGTCATGCATCCACAATCCGACAGCTTCCCGCTTCACAGACCAGCAAAAAGTTCCTCGGCGACTGACCCGCTTTCAGATCCTTGAAGAGCGGGTTCCTTCCCTTCAGCCACACAGACATGTCTGAAGCGACATCCTCCACAAAAGGGGGGCGTAGATCCACGAGGGACACTGCAGCGGTCGATGTGGAAGTCGCAAGTCCTGCTTCATCTCGAACTTTCTTGATTAGCAAGTCTCTAGCGGAGACAGGCTCGTCAGATTTGCTAGCGACACCGTCTCTGAGTGGGACTGTTGATGAGGTGATATCTGGCGTACACAGTACACCAGCAACAGTTCGGATGCCGAGGTCTAATCCGACCACGACATCGAGAAGTCCTACGAAGAGGAACGGGTGCTGCATTATCTCCACTGAAAAGGCATTGCACGTCTCGCGTGCAAGCTTTCGATAGCTCTCTTCCTCGAGCAATGCTGAGAGACGAAGAAGGTTGCGTGCGATAACACCGTTCACTGATGGCGTTGCAGCTTCTGTACCTCCTTTAAGACGGAGAAGAGGACCGGGAACACCAGGCGTCAAGTTAGACGGGGTTGTATAGTAACCCGCGGACGACGAATCAGGCCCCTCAGCGAGGAAGTGGGTGTTAAGATATTCTGAAGATCTTGTCAGCAACTTATCACGAAGGATAATATAGAAAACTCACGTTGCAACTGCTCTGCAAATTGTAGGTAGCTGTCATCGAAGGTGGCTTCATACATATGAAGAAGACCATTTGTTAGGTACGCATAGTCATCTGCAAAGCCTGGAGTGTCTCCCCTGCTACCGTCTCGGTAGATGCGCCATAGCTTGCCCGTACTCTTCTCAAAGAGATTGTTCTTGATGAAGTTGACAGCTTTGACCGCTGCATCCTTGCATTGCACTGCCCTTGCATTATCGAACTGGTCCAGCAGTATACTACACTTTGCGAGAGCACCAATTGCGAGTCCATTCCATGCGACAATAATCTTGTCATCCAGGTCAGGACGAACACGGGTACTATCCCGATAATCGCGGAGCTTTTGGCGCGCAGACTTTATGATCTTGACAACTTCCTCCTCACTCAACCCGAATTCTTTAGCCAGTTTACTCGGAGTCACCTTGATTGAAAGGACATTTTGATTCATGAACTCATCATGCGGGTCATTCTCAGGAGCAACATTGCCATCTGAAAGAACACCCCAATGACGGGCACATACGCCAGCATCTCGTTGTCCGAGGACTTGTTTGAACTCCTTCAATGTCCAGACGTAGAAGGCACCCTCCCGTTTCTCTGTGTCATTCGGAGCCGGAAGACTGTCCGCATCTTCGGAGGAATAAAATCCGCCCTCCGAGGATTGAAGAGGAGCGTTTGTCAAATAGGTGACAAGATCATAGATGGCGCCTAGTAGTTCTGGTTCGGCGGTCAACCGGAATGCATCCACGTATACATCCAAAAGTTGCGCTTGATCGTAGAGCATCTTCTCGAAATGAGGGAGGCCCCAGTCAGCCGTCACACTGTATCGTGCAAAGCCATGCCCGATGTGATCACGGATTCCACCACGTGCCATCTTAATGAGTGTGTTAACAGCCATCGCTGACGCTTGAGCGCATTCCGACTCGCCGACAATATCGGAAACAGCACTAGGGTAGAGACCAAGTCGCAGGAGGAAGCTTATATTTGCTGGAGTGGGAAATTTTGGCGCTCTCGAAAACCCACCATTCACGGAGTCATATCTGGAGGCAAAGTGTTGATAGGCCTCCTCCAGGAGCTCTATTTCCAGGTCCTCGTCCGCTTCGCGAGGCTCGTGTTGAGAATGTGTCCCTTCCTCCGCGAATTCCTTCAGCTGCCTTGTAATATCCTTGGCGCTTTCCAGGCATCTTTGTTGTTGCGTCTGCCAAACATCTCTAAGCTTTTCGAGAATGTCAACGAAGCCGATGGGACCGTCTGCACCCCCGCGGGGAAGTGAGCTGGAGTTCGGCCCAGGCCAATACGTGCCGCCAAATACGGGTTCGAGGTCCGGAGTCAGGAAAACGTTCAGTGGCCAGCCTCCAGAGCCTGTTGTGGCCTGTACGTAGTTCATGTACACGTCGTCCACATCCGGTCTCTCTTCTCGGTCAACCTTAATGGGAATGAATGATTCATTCAAGATCGCGGCCACTTCCGGAGACATGAAAGATTCCTTTTCCATAACATGACACCCTAGTAGACTGTTAGTATCCCACTTGACAACCTGAGTCTGGAGATTTGATTACAGACAGTGACATGCTGAATAACCGATGCTGAGGAAGATTAGCCTGTTGTATCTCTTCGCCAGATCAATTGATTGTGAGTCCCAGAGCTGCCATGCTACCGGATTATGCATATGACCTCTGACCTGAAAGAGAGTGAGCGTGGTGGTTACACGCAACGGCCAACTGGCTACTTACGTATGGTGACCTGCTCTCATGTAGCCGATTAACTAGGTTGGGTCCTTGTTCCGTCCCACCGCCTTGGTCATCGATCTGCATGCTGGATAGGGTCGTCATGTTCTTGTTCCTTCTTCAAGCGTTGGTTCGATACACTCTACACCAGTCTCTAGGAAAGGTACAAGCAGCTATCACCCAGTGGTTGAAACGCTGACCAGCACGTCAATTATGGGAGGAACGTGGGGCAAATAAGGCACCGGTTAGTAATGTGACGGATGCAACCCCGGACAGGGCAGTTTCACACTCGATAACAAAGAAATATGCAGCACACGATTGTTTCCTTGAAGCTGCACAACGATCCGATCGCCAAGAAGCAAGATCAGACTTGAGGCCGGTGCATTATCGGTCTCTAGGAAGACTATGGAATATCGAGGTGGAGCCCGAGTCGGCCGGCAGATCGCCCGCATGCGGACGTCATTGGTACATCAGTGATATATCACGTGATATCGCGTCGCGTGCTGGGTTTCAACGCTACGGAACGGCTATTGCGATTTTCATGAAAAGATAATAACCCACAGTGCGCTGCATGCCGCCAAGTATCAGCTTGGTACACGTTAACCTCGTCCACCTTCATTAGGAATCATATAGGACTGTATAAAAGATAAAAAAAAATAGTCCTAGAGACGACACATGTTGTCACGTTGCGGAATAAAAATAATGAGGAGAGACTAAAAAAAAAAGTTACTCCAGTACATATCTTTCCAAGGCAACCTTCCTCTTTAAACAGGCCATCTACCTTCAGGAAACAGGACGATGGAGGGAATCAAATTCCTAGTACATAACTGAAACCGATAGGCATTCTCGTTAGGGGTATACAATTTTATATGCTGCAAGATATTTACTGGGAGATCCCATTTATTCTTATCATATCGTCCATAGTGTGCGTCAACAGAGAACCTTTCTGAGTTTAGTCGTCATCTGCCATCAGTTCTGCAAGCTCGCGCTCCTCTTCTTCCGTCAGCATGGATTCCTTCTTAGGTGCCTCCTCGTCCTCTGACTTCTTTTTCTGGGAATCCTCCTTCGCTCGTCTAAGATCGTCTGCTTTCAGGGACCACTGTCGGATTGTAGCGTCAATGCTGACGCTAATAACGGCAGACCCGATCACAAGAAGTCCAGTGACCTCTTCAAAGTGACCAGAAAATGTGTGATAAAGCTCACCAGTCTAGGCATGTTAGCGCAATGTCCATTCTAAAAGATTCAAGACATAACGCACCGATTTATTCCACACTCGAACTTCTTCATCTCTGCATGCAGTGACAACCCATGGTTCATGTACCACAACATCCCTAACAAAGTCAGGGTGTTGAAGGACCAGATCGGGTTTCCAGTCGTTCTCCCGAACGAGACACTTTGCCGTCTTATCAGCAGATGCCGTCCATAGATCGCCATCAGCGTCGAAAAATAGCTTGTAGACGCTAGTTTCATGTGCAATGAGAGCGTCAGAGTCATCTAGGTCACCACCATTGGGAGGGATAGCGAAACGCCGAATCTCCCGGTTACTCCCAGCACTGAAAATCACAAGCTTAGAGCCGTCAGGCTTAACAGAAACAGGATCAATAGCTAGATCTTGGACTCCTCGAGCGTGTCCCTTGAGAACGTGTAGTCGAGCGCCGCTGGCTATATCAAAGACGATAATCTCTGCATCAGACCCGCCAGATATGAGGATATCCTGGCCTCCGAGTCTGGTACTGATAACAGACTTCACAAAGTCCTTGTGGCCTTCATACCTAGTCTTTGGCTGTCTAGAAGCAATATCCCAGCTCCAGACTGTCTTGTCCCAGGACCCCGCGAAGAGTAATTTCCCGTCAGGACTAAAACAGATACTGGTGATAGGAGCTGTCGGTCCTTTAAAGACAGCGTCGGTTTCACCAGTCTGTGAATGCGAACAAATTAGCTCTATCTAAGCCCTGAGACCACAGATGCCTACTTCTAATGCGACCCTCCTCACTGCGCCCGCACTCTCTGCCACATATACGAAGCCATCCCTTGTAGGATCCGCAGCTACAGCAAGGATCTTACTCTGGAGTTTTATAGGCTTCCCTTCTGTGTTGCGAGATTTCGCGGCTTTTCTATTACTTTCCTCAAGAGAAGCTCTGGATGGCGAGTTAGTACTCGCACTAAAGAATAAGCGAAATGCGGTCGCTTAACGAACGTGGTCTGGAAAAAATCGTCTGGACGCGCAGAGCGGGACATTTTGAAAGATAAGGCAGATATTTGTGGCTGTTAAAATAAACGCCCCTCTGGTATGCAGGGAACGTTGCCTTAGTAAATTAGCAGGGTACCTACGACTGTCTCCTAACCCCCACCGCCTGTAGACGCCGAGCGCCCACATACAATACACGTGATATTTTAGTTCACCGCAATATTATATAATCTATTCTGTCCCTGGTACACCAATATCCTTAAAAACAAGTTAATCGAGCTTACTCGATCGATTCTCATTATTTGGTTTACTGGATCGAAGTCCCTAGACCAAATTCTATCAGAATCCGCAGATCACCTGATATAGTCACCTGATACAGGCATGGTTACCGAAAAGGAAAGTGGCAAGCAATCTGCATTTTTGGGTAGCGGTACTTAATAATATATATTGGAGCGAAGCTCGCTGAGCTTGAATTCTCTAGCAACTAGCTCAACCTATTTATCTCCGTGGGTGAAGCTAGAAGGTGTGGGAGAAACCCGACAGGAGGCCTGCCTGTAGGCAGGCTCCGACAATATATCGCTTTGCTCTTCCTCAGCGACAGATAATGTGATTTGAGAATAAGCCCTTTATACATGTATGATTTCCCGAAAACTGTTATTACGATACCACTCTTAATCTAGATTACTAGGCACTAGCATTAGGTTTCGAAAACGAAAAGAGAGAAAAAGAGCGCAGGTAGCATTATTAATTTCGACGTCCTGTATAGAGAAGTCCCCCACAATCTTTCACGATTTTAGATTCCTAAAGATCCCGGCACTCCACATCCACCAATCCAGTCTAAAGTGTAGAAAGAGTCAGCAATGGGAAAGGCCTCGACCCTTAAAAGACTTACCTCTGAGAGGTTGCAACATTTGGCTGTCCCGCCTTTTCTACAGCAGGCATCTTTGAAGGATTCCACGCTACTTGTAGCTTCAGTCACTAGAGAATCCATACATTAGCCATAGCAAAGTCAATGAAAGCTAACCTTTTTATAACTGGCTTACAGGGACTGCAGCTAACAGCTAAAAGATTAAGAACATTCTGCCTGCAACATAGAGGCTGGTTATAATCCTTATCGCTACATATCTTCGAGTTGTCCCCATCGCTGGAACCCAACTCTAGGATGCCACCGTTGTTTCCTGAGTTGCTGATGGCCATAGCGATGGCCGGAACCAGAAAGAGACTAACAGCCCGAGCTTCATGTTCAGAGGGATGTAAATGGAAGGAGAAATTGTCCTGGAAATGAAAATTAATTGGCTTATTTGTGCTATGATGAAAAGACAGATAGAAATAATTTCTTCACAACGATATGATGGTATTTATAATAATTCAACGGCAGCAAGGGGGATAGTAATCCCCCACAATGCAGTCACTAATGCTGATTTATCATATACTCTAATAGCTTTTTAAAGGAAAATGTGCAAGCTAGCGAATAGGCAAACGTGATCACATAGTTCCCTGGGGCTTATTGAGTTTTATCCCATATAGGCTGTATCTCCATATATGCCAGCAGAGTGGCTTCGTCAGCTGAAGCTGAAGTCGACGGGAAGTTTCTGTAGTGAGTTCTTGAAAGCCATTAAGCACATGATGTATATTCACTTTGTGGCGTATTTTCTGTTCATTCCAGGCTCAATGTGGTCAGTGGCGCCGTAGAAGTGGCTGCTGGCCCTGTGACTTACTTGAAGCCTATGTGATTACCTCCGTTAGGACTGCTCAATGTAGCAACGAAATTTGTATGTCGTGAGACGCTTATCTGCCTGTACCTCAAGATATTAACATGCTCTCCAGGTCGATATTGGGATCCCCAAATTGGAAGGATCCTGCCACGTGTCGTGTCAGCCGGGGGGAACCCTCGGTGCTTAGGGATAAAATGGATTAGTCCATACTTAATTGGGGAGGAGTGTATACATGTGGGCTCACTTCTGTGCTTCTACCAGTCACCGGAAATTCTTGATTGCTAAGGTTTTCTACGTGAAAATACGAATATCATTAATATAGCTGGTGGCCATTACTATTCGCAGACACGGAGATTTGATATAGTCAATCAAATCTATACAAAAAACAAGCAAACAGCTAATAATACCGGAAATATCTAGAGAATTTCGGTGTAGCGGTTTAATATATTTATGCAGCTCTTCTGTAACATGATAATAATTCTGCGATGTTAAAAGGAAGCTGTCTAATTAGATTTTTTTTTGGGTGGGCATTTATCCCAGGCGGGTTCCTGTGTATATCGCTTAGTTTGGACTAGTCCAAGGTACCCAACACAGCCAAGTGACCATTCGGAGCCGTGTCCACGAACTGCACTCACGGTTCCTGCCGTCCGCCGTAGCACCGCTTCATTTTGACCACAAACAGCTCAGCAGGAATTTGAACTCTCCATCTTCCTACACCTTCACGATTCCCACTTTCTTTTCTTTCCTTTTTCTCACCTGCTCACCCGCGCGACTTCGCGCAAATCCGCCACCATGGACATGAACCATCTAATAGGGTCAGTCTCTCGGCTTCACTACGTGTGAATCTGGTATTGTGCGGCTGGGCTCGAGCTGACAGCAGGCAGTCAACGGTTCAACCTCATCTCCAAGAGTGACATCCGGTATGACCTCCTTACGACTTTCATATCAGTATTAACACTTCTGACTAACCATTATTCTAGTTATGTTGGTACACTACATGAGATTAACCCCGAGGCCTCGACCATTGCCCTCGAGAATGTCGTCTCTCATGGCACGGAAGGGAGACGCGGAAACCCCGCAGAGGAAATTCCGGCGTCCACGAGTGTCTATGAATACATTGTCTTCCGAGGCAGCGATGTGAAGGACATCAGTGTAGCAGAAGATACAAAAGAAAACAATCAGCCTGAGCCCCCTCAGGTGCCCGATGACCCTGCCATCTTGGGAGTAAGTCTCTTCTCTTCCTTCCTAGTCTTACGCTATACTGCCTTCAAATTGGGCTTCCCGGTCATATGATGAAATATTTCGGATGTTAACTCACAGACCTGTTCTGAATGCGCAAATCCTTGTTGATATTTCCGTTGCCTTCCTTCTGATATGACCTCTATCCACATTGCATCTTGTTATTTGCCTCCATGAGTTGCAATTTATACTGACGACAGTCGAAGAGCATGTCCCGTCCAGGGCCTCCTCAGGGTCTTCCCCGACCCCAGCAAGCACAGCAGCCCCAGGTTCCCCGTCAACCTCCAGGCTATCCTCAGCAACCTCAATTCCAAGGTTTCTATCCTCCCTATGGGCAGCGTTTTGGACCCCCTGGCTACCCTCCCGGACCAGGATTCCCCCCCGGTGTGCCTTATGGTGCACCACCAGGATGGTATCCTCCTCCGGGACAGGGCTTTCCTCAGCCTCCGGGTCAATTCCCCCCTCAGATTCCTCTTGGGGCCCCTGGTCAACAGCGTCCTGGTCCCCCTGGAACCCCCGGTACAGCCCCTAGCATCCCTAAGCCTACCTCCGAGCTTCCAGGTGGTGATAAGGCTCCAAGCAAACCTGTGACTCCTGCTCCTGGTCAGGCCGTCCCACCACCACCTCCCGTGGAGTCGAAGCCTTCTGTGGCCGAAGCTGTCCTCGGCTCTGCCGCGAAACCTACCTCAGGGCCTGCTGTCTCTACAGCAGCAGCTCCAGCAACCCCATCTAAAGTTCCACCTAGTGGTCCTAAGAACGGTCGCATTGTCCCTGCTATTCCCATCTCGAATCCTTCTGTGAGGCCAGTTGTACCCGCGGTGCCTAACATTCCTGCTGGCAATGCTGCATCTCAGAGTTCCGCTCAAGCCGCTATTACTGAAGCTACTCGCGCAGCTACTGCTGCTGTAGCTGCAGCTATGGCTAAGCTGCCTCAGCCAAACGTGCAGAGGAAGCCCCAGCAGACAGAAGCGGCTGTTGAGAATATCACTAGGAAGATGGGAGAGGTGAGGGTTGACAATAACCGTGGCCAACGCGCTGGGTATCAGAATGCGAGAGGCGGACGTGGTAGCCACCGTGGACAGTTCCAGGCCGCGACCAAGAAAGTCGAGGTTCCAACTACCGACTATGACTTCGAGTCTGCAAATGCCAAGTTCAACAAGCAGGATCTTGTCAAGGAAGCCATCGCGTCGGGCACTCCCGTGTCTGAACATGAAGCGAAGCCTGTCAACGGTACCACTGAAAGTGCAGGCGGAGCTGATGACAATGCTGCTTCACTCGCACAGGCTGCGTATGACAGGAAATCCTCATTTTTTGACAATATCTCCAGCGAAAGTCGTGACCGTGAGGAGGGCACCAGTGGTAGAGGCCGTGAATGGCGCGGCGAGGAGGAGAAGAAGAACATTGAGACTTTCGGTCAGGGAAGTGTCGATGGCTACCGCGGTGGATACAGAAACCGTGGCAGAGGACGAGGCTACGGAGGCCCTAGAGGCCGAGGCGGCTACAACCGGGGCTACAACCGAGGACGCGGCGGCGTAAGGGGTGGACGCGGTGCTTCTCAAGCAACCGGTGTTCCTGCGCAGAGCTAGCTATTCCGCTAATCTCGTACGAATTACAAGATATGTCGGTGAGCCGTGCTGTTGCTATGTGTTAATACGAAGCTCCATAAAAATTGTGCTGGTCTCAGAGCAGATGGAGCTTCAGATACGACTCGTGATCTTTGGGAGCGGCGACTGATGTTCGTCTCCCACTTTATGTTTTGGGGCAGATGTGGTAACGTATGATCAGCATGCTGTATTGCATGAAATGTCCACATACTTAGTGGTACAATGGCGTTTTGCTTGACTGGTGGTCTGGGTCGGTTGTGATTGCTGGTTGTGTCATCTCTTGTCTTTTGAGCGTCTTCTTATCATGTCTTTACCGGCGTCGTTGGACAGGGAATCGGCACGGTGGCATATCTGGATGCTTACGAGCCTGGGACCGCATCGTTCTATTTGTACTGTCTCTGCTTATATGGCCCAAGCTTCTGGGTCGAATGATTGTCCTCATGCCTACAGTTTTCTCTTCAGCCACTATTCCCCTACGGCCTGGAGTTTCACATTCTTTGTGTTTCATATGCCTGTTCGGCATAACTACAACGGTTGCTCGAGGACATTTGTGCAAGAGCATGACCTGTAACATAATCTCAGTCTAAACATAAATAGCGAAAAGAAAAGAAAATAGTCCCACCCCGGGTCTATTTGCCTTTTTCCTTTTTTCCTTTTCAGTCTCGCTGAATTGCTTGTAGAAATATCAGGTTATGACCAGGTGGGTGGTTCAACTAAGTTCATTTGGCGGAACCGCTGTCGGCCATCTCAGTTATTCCCTGGTTATCGAATATGCTTGAATAGTATTTTACTTGCTATATCGAATGATCTAGCAGTTAGGAATGAGTGTCCCGCGGACGATTCACCGTTAGAATCGGGGCGTGAGCTTTCCTTTTCAGCGGCTCTCTGACTCGGGCCTGCACTGAATCGAGCTTAACAGTTGGTCCAAGCGTCTCGCAGATACGTGATGGAGGAGCGATGTCGCAAATCCATCTCGGCAGAAACGTGAATCCGGCAATGAGACTAAAACATGGGAGTTGTAGGACTCTCCCCGACTGGTGCCGTAAGGTGATTTGATACTATACGAATTCATACTCATACTAATCCCCTCGGTAGTTCATGGGCACTCATTTCTATTTGCGGGGTTCACTTACCACACCATCGAAGCAGATCAAGCAGATCCTGAACCAAAATGGAAGACAGCCTACTTCGTATATGTGACGTGTAGTCAAGATGACAAAGGAGGATTTTATTTGTCGACCAACAGCTCCGCATGGATATCCGAATGACCCTTGAAGTGCTAGCTTGCGATATCAGAAAGAGGGGCTGCAATCGTCTTATCAAAATCCAAGAGCGGTGAAAAGGATGGATGGACCAGGCTTTTAGGATGCATCTAGGTCACTGCTGACACCTGGTCCTAAGACTATAAACTATTTGTCTTCTTAGGATCCATTGTGGTTCTTTAAATGGGGTTATTCCTAATCACCTCGGCTTCGATGAGGCACTTTTTGTCTTTTAGCATCCCTCGGGTATTTCCCCGCCGCCACCATACGTCTAGATCATGGGTATAGAGACAATGATCTAATTGAACCCCCCACATTTCGTTACTGGGACTGTCAAAAATTGGGTGTCGAATCTCCTTGCAGCATGCAGGGTGTGGAGGGGGGTTTTTTCAACTGCCGTGATATTTAAGATGTGAAGATATCTCCTTTGTCCGTTCGACCCAGCTCGTCTCTCATCTACAAGCTGCCCCTCCATCTCTACTCAAATTTCCCTTTACTCGTTCCTTCATATACTATATACTCTGTACTCGCATCCTGCTAGGGAAATGTCGCACATCACTCAGGCCCCCGAGCAACTGCCGTGGAACCCTGATGCCACGAAATTTCCCACCCGTAAGGAACTGCCCAAGATTCCCGGTGCCCCTGAGGACGCTGCATGGGTTTGGGGAAAGGATGACCAGGTATGTGATTCGCCAGGGGGTCTCCTGCGGCGCAGTCAATAGATCGACATAACGGTGCTGATATCGTACTTTTGTCATGTCACAGATTGGAAGATTAAACCTCCTGACTCCCACGCGAGTAAAGGCCGCTGCCGCTTCTGAGATCAAGACCGGAGAAATTGTCACCGTGAAGTAAGTGATTTATTTATCCTGGTTTGTTGCGGATTTTGGCGGATATCGCGGATCCAGACCCTGTCTTGATGACTATGGATATTTATGGATATGGTATCTGAACAGCCTTCCTCTGAACGTTCCGGAGACGCCAGCTTTCGAGCGTGAGAAGTTTGTGCATCATATCAAGACTCTGGTGCCAGACATCTGCTACGACGACAACTACGAGCTTAACACCCAGAGCGGCACCCAATGGGATGGTTTCAGACATGTAAGTTCGCTGCCGAGATCTTCAGCGAAAATCACCGCCACCGCTAACGGCTCATATTATTTAGTTCGCACACGTGCCCACGCAAACTTTCTACAACGGGGTAAATCTCACCTTTTCTCAATCAATCTCGAACAATAAGATATCAACCCAAAAAAAGGAGAGAAAAAATAATAATAATAAAAATAAAAAAACTAACCATGATTTCGCAAATCATCTAGGCCAAAGGCCACGACATTACCGGCCCCTCCGCCAACCACAAATGCAGCATCCACCATTGGGCTGAGCACGGAATCGCCAGCCGCGGCATCCTCCTCGACTACTGGGGCTACGCCAAAGCCAACGGCATCGTCTACGACCCATACAAAGCCCACGGTATTAGTTTCTCGGATCTCCAGGCCTGTGCCCGAGCCCAAGGGATCGACATCCGGCCCGAGGCCCAAGGCGGCGACATCAAAATCGGAGACATCCTGATCATCCGCTCGGGATTCGTGGAACGGTACTATGAACTAACTCCCGAGGAACGGACCGCGGGTGCCCTGCGCCCGATGCATATCGAAGGCGGCAACAGCAAGGATGCCGCGGCCAAAGGTGCCCACCCCGAAGGCATCGCGTTCGCCGGTATCAAGCAGGAACAAGCCATCATCGATTGGCTCCATGACAGCTACTTTGCCGGCGTGGCCGGCGATGCGCCTTCGTTCGAGCGCTGGCCGACTCCCGAGCCGTATTATCTTCATGAATACATCCTGGCTCTGTGGGGAATGCCGCTGGGTGAGATGTGGGATCTCGAAAAGCTGACCAAGAAGTGTCGTGAGTTGAATCGCTGGACGTTCTTCCTTACGAGTGCGCCGTCAAACTGCCCTGGTATGTTCCACGACCCTGGCCCATAAAGATCAATCAATCATCCTACCATATTCCAACATATGCTAACTAACTTACTTACAATAACAGGCGGTGTGAGCTCCCATGCCAACGCGACTGCAATCTTCTAAGCCTAAAACCCTTAAACCAGACAACGCAGTAGCAAAGCTCCATATCGTATAGCTAGATACTATACCTCCTTCCCTGAAAACAGCCCGTATCAGTATCACGATCACAAACATGTCATTATCTTATCGATAGTGTAGCAAGTATAGTATGCAGAATATAGATCATGGAAACAAAACAAACCCAAAGTCCATTTAAGCATCACCGGCCGATGTAGATCAGATTAGATGTTAAACTTATTATGTTCTAGTGTTGGTGTGCGAACCTTGCGGGAAAATTCCCCATCTTGGGGAGAAAAACCTTCGTTAGTGAACCGGGGGGTGTTCCAATTAAAGAAGATCTTGGGAAAGGATCAGCCATGGCTTGTCTGTTCCGGTATCCGCTGACGTTATAAGCATACCCTACCCTAGCCTAGCCCATCTTACGAAGATGATATAATTCCCTGGTTTTGAGAAGTGATTCAGATTGAGGATTCGGTACTCTCTCAGCAACAAATATTCAAACGCTAACCGCCAAACACCACAACCACATCGAATCGTCAAGACATGAAAAACAAGCAAAAAAGAAGAGAACAAGGAAAGTCCGATCCAACGTCCACATAGGAGGCCAAGGCCCATGAACAGACTCCGGTTCCTTTATCAGGGAAGGGAAAGAAACCACCCGTACAACATCCCAGGACGTGTCCGTTGGCAAAAGAAAGACAGAGAGAAAGCGTGACACATTGCTCCGTTCGCCATTAGGCGTAATCGTTGATTGAAAATGCAAAATTCGGGACAACTCGTCACATTCGTAAAAATTTGTCGTTAAAAGAAAGAAAGAAGGCAAAATGGGGTATTATTGTAAAGCTCAAAAAAATCCCCCGGATTCCAAGTTGTTGGCATCAACTTAGAAGATGTCATCAGGCCATTCGAAGTTATCAGAGACCTTGCGTTGGATGTGAGGTTCTTGGCAGAGTGAACGGAGCGGCATGTGTCCTGAGTTCTGTCTAGAATCCCTGCTATGCTCCAAGCCTCCGGAGCACTTGATATCTCCTTTGCCATTGTGTCCTGTGAGCCCATGGGGCATCGGCGGGATAGGAGGTATGTTCTCTTCACCGTTGAATCCCCATCCTTTACCGGGACTGACGATGACTGCATCCGAATCAGCTGTTGGGTTCAGCTGAGGCTCACACTGGAGGTAGAAATGCTTAGATTCCGAAAGCCTAGATGGTTCTGGGCTGTCATCCATCATATTGTCTGAGGACAATTCTGCCTTTGATCTTCTAATCTTAGAGAAAGGGGAAGATTTCTTCTTCAGATTGGGGACACGCCTCAGAGCGTGTGGAGGCCGCGGAAGTGCCAGATGCTTGGGAGACTTGGACTTGGTCACAGATTTGGGCTCTGCTGATGCCGTCCGCTTCCGCTCCACTGCTCCCGGGCTATCGCCCTGGGAATATTTCTGCGCCTTTGATTTCCTTGCATAGTATCTCTTTTGGGTGGACCTATCGGTCTCTGCACCCTCGTCCTGGTACAGTTCCTCGGGCTGGACGTCATGGCGCTGTTTCCGGCTAACATCAGGCGACTTCCTTTTCAATGGAGAGACATCTTGCGCTGTGGGACGCTTATACTCCTTGGAGAGCTTTCGCGGCTTCGGCGTGGAAAAGAGTGTCCTCCGCACCTCCTCATACTCGCTCTCATTACCATCCTCGACGGGACGGATTCTGTGGATAGTTGAAGGTTCAGGTTCTGGGGTCGGCTCAGTATGATTATTGAGAAGTCGCTCAGATGGTAGAGATGGAAGTGCTCCTGGCACGAATCGTCTGGAAGGAAGCTTATCATACGCCACGGTGGGAATGGGAGGCACCGGAGGTTCCAACTCAGCAGTAACCTCACGCAACTCTCTCCTAGCCCTTTCGAGCTTGTCTTCCAGATTACTGACTTTCTTCAGCAGCTTGGCCTGCCTGGCCATGTCCTTCCGCGACTGTTGCTTACGGACAGAAGGACGCTGAGAGTCTTCAGAGGGGGCTTCAATCGAGGGTCTCGGAACAGACCCATCACGGCGTTTGATGGAAGGAATACTCAATGAGGATCTCGCCTTGCGCAGATCTTGGAGAGATGATCTGAATGAAGATCCAAGGTCGTGACGGCCCGTAGTGGGTACAGGTTCTCTGTTGTCGTTGAAAGAGTTTTGATAGTCATCTTTGGTGGATAGGCTTGCCGAGGTATTTCTGCTGTGGCTCCTAGGAGTACGATACTCCATCTTTTCCTGTATAGCTTTCCATGTCTGGTCTGCAATATCCGCATTTACCACATTGGGCTGGCCAAAGTTGCCCTTTGTGCCTCGGTAGCCAGATTTCTTGAGCTCCGCATAAGCCTTTTGCGCCTGGACCTGTCTTTCCTTCATAATCTCTTTCTGCGTCTTGGGTTTCTCTGGGGGAGGCTTCCAGATATCGGAAACATTGTCCCACATCCCAAAGGTGTTAAACGCGGCCGCAAGAGCTTTTCCAAACCTAAAGATGCCTGACTGCCTCTGGGTAGGGCCGTTGTTTTCACCTTCCTTTCCAGGCATAGCTTGGTCGTCGCGAACGAAGATACTGGGAGGCTTTTCGCTGACGCGATCATTCATGCTCCCCTCAATGAACCTGGAGCGGCGGTACCGGAGACGAGGAGAGCTTCTATGCTTGTCCTTCGAACCCAGAAGGCGGGAACGAGGTGAGCTTCTCTTAGCAGTTCCTGGATGACCGCCGCTCGGCACGCGCAGGCCATGCTCATTGTACACAACTTCGTTCTTGAGGGGCCAATCATTGGAGCGTCTGCGCTTGGAAGAGTGAGCAGAGGGGACATCGTATGCATCCTCCTCCCCCTCCACCTCCTCATCGGAGGCGAGCTGCTCTATCTCCAGCTGCTCCTCAGCGTCGTCAAAGCGGCCAGAGATATCGGAGCTAGCAGTAATATAAGACACACTCGAGCTAACATGAGAATGCTTCCGCTTGTGCGACGAGCCGGGGTCGCTCAGACTGTCGCTTGCGCCGTCCATCATGAGTGCTTGTTGAAGTTGCATGTCCGCGCGGAGAGGATCCATATCCAATTCGACTTGAAGATAACCTTGAGATATCTAAACATTTCCAAATAAAGTTCCACACGTGTCAGTGAGCACGATCTCATGCAGCATTTGGATATTTTAGGTTTAAGGCTTGTATTTTTTTTTTTTCTTGGGAGGTTGTTTCTGTATGAGGGATATTGTGATTGCAAGACGGACCTCTGCATTGTTATTGTCTTCCCTCGTATCCATATTCCGACCCAGCAACGGTGCTGGAGGCCAGAATACTCTCTGATTTTAGCCAATTTGTTCTGCACTTCTTCTAAAATCGTAACTGACTAGAAGACCTGATGGAAAAGAAGAGGAAAGGGAGAGTAAGACACGTCAACGTGGCGAAGGTCGATAGAGTTGTGCAGTTCGATCGTTTGTTTACATGCACTGGTCGGGGGAGGCCCCTCCAAAATAGCCGTTGCCGGGAGTGGGAGTTTTAGAACAAAACCAAAAACTCGCACGAGTGAGTTGGCCCGCGACAGATCTAAGCTACTAAAAACTACTAGCGAACCTTACGACCGTCATATTCTGCCAGCTGAATTTGACAAGTTTTTCACCTGGCACGCGTCAATCCAATTGTTGTTTTTCCACTTTCCCACTGTTGTGTGGACAGTGTGCCCGATGGAATGGAAAGGTAATATAAGAGCCGCTCGGATCGGGCCTTTGGCGCATGATAGATAGCCCTGGTTCAAATGTAGGGGCTGGCCCTTTTGCTGCTAAATAACATTGGCATACCCACATTTTCAAGCTTGTGCGTCAAGGATCAAATCATCTGTTTCGTAGGGTTCTTTGTTTGGTTTTTCCGGCGCCATGAAGCACGTCGATTCCTGAGACACATTATCTTACAGGGCCGTGGTCCTGCGCGGCGGTAATCGCGGAATGTGAGACGATCTCGGCTTGAAATTGAGAACTACCTAATCAACCCAAAACAGGTTGGTGCTATTTTTTGATGAAACAAACAGCACCCCCCACGGCGCAGTCAGAGGAGACGATTGTCATGGACAAGAATCCCAAGAGGAGAATTTTGCTACGTCCCGCAGAGGGAAGAGAAGATAAAACAAGTGAAAAGGAGAGTCGGAAGATTAGATGAATAATCCCTGCCAGGGGAAAATCGCCCATGGGGTTGATTTGGGGCACAGGGGGCCTCTATCACACTTAATGCTCTTTCCAATTGAAATCACGATGGCCACACGATGAGTTGGACAAAGGAAATCGGGTCACAAGAATGGAGGAGACCGCCTCGCACTGACTCAAGAATGCCGCCCACCCAAAAAGAAATTGGTGGACAGACTATATTGGACATCTAAGAAAGGGTGATCGAAGTAGATGAGGATCGCCTCCCATAATAGAAGAAAAAGAGAATGTAGTCGCCGAAGTGACACTGAAACCAAATCATAGACGCTGGAAGGGAGAAGTTGAGCCTAAATAGGAATCAAATCCAGACTGAAGAGACTTGTATAAAAGGGAGAAGCAAATTTAAACAGACAAGGAAATCAAGAAGCAAAGGAACGTGACTGTGCTATACACCAGTACCGTATGCGAATCGAAAAAAAAAAAGAATCATATACAACGAAGTGCTTTGGTATTGACTTTAACAGTGCCATACATCCATCACAGGAAACCCCAAGCCAAAACTCCAAACAAAACTCCTCATAGAAAATCCGAGATGGAACCGGAAAAGGATGCGTTCAAGTTTTGAACCCAAGAAAGTAATGGTATCTTTCATGCTTTCTGACCACGAACTTGCGTTACTTTCGAAGTCATTGTTCCGTCCGCGCGTCTATATTCCATCGAAGCGCGCTCTATCCCTAGTTCCTTAAACAATCTGGCAGCTTCCGGCTCTGCTTTCCTCCCATTTCGAGCACGTGGGTATGCATTCATCTCGGGAGCGTCAGGACGCATGCCATTTTGAAGAGATCGTTCCTGATGACCAAAGGAGTCCTCGTGTGAACGTTTTGACAAGGTCGTGTCCGTATCGTATAGCAGTCTCTTTCCGGTTACTGGATCATAGTTCCGTGCCTGCGGAGGAGCATTCATCGGCTGCGGCAAACCCGTATACTCGCCAGAGAGCGTCTTCAAAGGGGGTAGGGATGGGACACTGCTGACTGGCGTCCGGGCTCTGTTAATGGATGATTGTGTTGAGGATTGATAGGCATTTGGGTCAGAAGAACGAGGTTCACCATACGGCTGAGGGTTCACCGGTCTGGGAGGGTCGACCATCCGCAGAGGAGGCAGAGATGCCTTGGGGTAATCAAATCGTTCCACCTGCGGTCGTGGCTGCTGGTAAGGATAGCCTTGAACGGGGGGCTCAACCTCAGCACTATTAGAAGGTCTGCGAACATGAGCATATGCCGGGTGTGGAGAGTACACGGCTGGTGGTGGTGCCGTAGGCTGCGGTGTCGGTGGTAGTTGGGGGGTCTGGTACTGAGTCTGAGCCGCACCGAATGTCAAATGTGACTGATAAGTAGTTGGTGCAGGAGTTGGAGGGGGTGGTTGTTGGAATGGCTGTGGGAATCCGTATTCAGGGACTGATGGTCTCCGTTGACCGTCAGGGGCATAAGCGAAAGGTGCATCGACGGTGCTGTTGCTGGTCGATCGTGGACGCTCAATTGGGGTAGCCACATAGGCATCAGGGGTCGAGTATCTGTCTGAACGAGCATATACCCTCTCCTCATCATATTCATTGTAATCCTTGCTTTGCTTGTCGCCGCGGCGTCTCATGCGGACATCACGCCTGATGCGGACCCGACATCCTTGTTCCGCTACAACCCTGCTCAGAGATGTACTCGTAGCCAGACCCGGAAACTTCTTGGCACTGTACACGGTAAAAGGAATCGACTTGACTTCGAGACGGAAGTGAAGGTATGTCTGGGGTGCGATTGGTTTCAATGTCGACTGTGGGATTGGCTCCTGAGGCGGCAGTGGTGCGTCCTTATCAGCATCCTTAGGTTCCTTAACCTCCTCATATAGGTTGAAGTTCAGACGGTATCGACCCTCGTGGCGGACAGACAAATCGGGGAAGATGAAATAACCGGCTTGGGCCGGGCGATCTAGGTATGCAATTCCCGCAACAGGAACACCCGTCAACACAGGGCATGTCGGTGGCTGTCCCGACACTCTACCCTGAGCAATTGGGCGAGCTGTGTCCAACGTCGCAAATAGGAAGAAATTGGCATTGTAAGCAAAGGTGATATCTGTCTTGTGCATATCATTGTTCGGGTCGGATTCGTAGATACGCAGTTCGACTACCGGTGGAGGATCGACAGGGCGACGGTCAGCGGAAGCTGTGAGGGGAGAAAAGAATACAGTCAGCCCAAGTCTACAGCATTGTTAAAACTTCTTTCTCCAAAACCTACACTTAGCACCGGCACCGCAAGCTCTTGCACGCTCTGGCTGTTGAATGACTGGCAACTTGTATGTAATCTTCTTCCCCTCCCGAGTGATTCTGCTGATCGAATGCTCCGTCTCATTGGACGGAGGCATGAGTGGTGGTCTCGTCGCCATGGTGAAGGTAATGATATTATACAATTAAGAATATCCGGAACGATCCAGTTCTGCATTCGATTGTTAGCGACTCTTCCCCCCTAATTGAATGTCGTCCCAGGTCGCGACGATCTGTCCTCGTGACCCTGATAAAAAATCATTCGATCCTGCGGGAGGACAAAAAGCAGGAAGGGATAATCGATCCGAGCAACATCCCATCCCCAGGTGCAACGTACTCTCTAAACGGGATGTCAATCTAGATCCGTCTTCGTCCCAAGTCCACTTTCTTATGAGTTCTTCTCTCCTTCCCACCGGGACAACAATATGTTTCCTCGAGTCGAGCGGCAACGATGATACTTCTGCAGCTGTGGTCCGACCCAAGAATCGGTAGGGTTCCAGTCGAAAAATGAACCCAGAGAATGGACAGGCTCCCAATCAATGCTGGAGTGTCCGGTGTATGTCGACTGCTGGATCACCAACGACCTCGACGTGGCCGACGAGGAGATACGAAGGTGAAAATCGACAATGGAGAAAGAGACGAGTTTAGGTCAGAAGTATGGGGTTAAGGAGACGAGAACGGGGACGAAAGTCTAGTGACGGATGGCGAGTCAGCCGTCAGAGGCAGTAATCCTTCTACTAACTCAGCAGAGTTGCATTTTAGGAGCGGGCGCCGTCGTGCGCAACCCTGGTATAGTTCTAGTGAATCCTCCGTTGTGGATGGCCGGCGGGAGTGGGTCACGGACCGTGGACTGCAGAGAGGGGGTTCTGAGCCCATGGTCCAGGACCCATGGCTCTACGGGGCTATGGAATCAAATATGGGATGGATACTAGCACCTCGTCTAGCCCGACGAAAAGTCATCGAGAAGGAACAGGGGGGTGTGCTAGGCTTCTGGGGGGGGCGACGGTGCGTCGTCCTCCGGGGCCTGAGAACGCTCAGTTGGCGCCTAAGCGGGCCGACTAGGACGGGACCGGTTAGCCTTCCGTCCTAGGCGGTCCCAGCCCTGGGGCCATGTCCCGATCCTGCATCGGCGGTCGACCCTGATAGGCCGGTCCGCAGCAGCTAAGAGTGTCGACGGTGCCACCAGAACACGGGAGGCCGTGCGTCGACAAACCGTAGACGATCCTCGAGGTCGCGACCTGGGATGAAATGGGTGTTGTGTGGTCCCGCTGGACCTTTCCGTTTCGGGGGGTTACTCTACAGCACACTAACCACCACCCCTGCTTCTCCGGGGACAACCGCCCAAAGACCAAGATTCCAGGATCCCAGGAAAAGGCTCCCTCCAGCCTCGCGACTCCGCACCTCTCCCAGTAACTGCTCTCCCGGGTCGTGCTCTGACTCCCGGGCCCCTGGGTCGGCGCCAGAGGCCGCAGGAAACCATCTGCGGTTCCTGTCGCTCGTCTGCCTGCCGGTTTCGTCGTGCCACGGATCTGACGTGCCGATTTTGATTCTGATCCTGGTCCTGGTTCTGATTCGGATTCTGCCTCACGAGGTGCGATCCGGTGCAAAATTGACAGCAGAGCAAAAGTACTACTACTTTCCGATAGTCTAAACGAGCCAGAGACTTTCTAAGTGAAGCTGCTGCCGGTGTGCCCACTGAGATCCATTATTCAGGCCAAAAGAGAAAGCCAATCTAAGAAATTCCCGGTCTCGAGTCCAAACTGGCTGGGGTGCCCTTCGCATTCTCGACGACTGAGCGCGCTGGTCGACGGACTGGCGTGGACGGTCCATCCACCTGAAAATGGGATCCGCAGCATGCGACCGCGAGCCAGAATCCAGGACCCTCGCCGCCCCACCTCTCCAGGCTCTTTGCGGGAATCCCTCGACCGTGGATGGCTGCTAAGCGTGGCCCGCTTCTTTCCCAGAAACCGCCGGAGCCTGCAGCCAAGACGTCAGACGCGCCGCTGGTTGGGTGGAATCTCCGGAGAGAACCGGTCGTCGGTCTCCCATCCAGCGGTACAGTGTCCCAGAAGGGGCCCGCGGCGCTTACCACGGAAGTTGGGTTGGTTGGCTGCAGTGTACCAGTGCCAGCAGCCAATCTCCCTGTGGTGTTGAAGCCCATACCAACCCAAGACAGTTGGACCCGGGTCTTTCGCACCACTTGCTCTTTATCTCCGGACAACTCGAGACGAAGGTGCGCTGGCGGTGAGAAGCTCCTCGTGCGCCTTCGCCGCCACCACACGGCCCAACCGTTGCCGATGCGGCAAGCCTTGGAGTCGCTGTTCCAAGTTATGCTATTCTGGTTCACATAGTTACGGCGTTCTCCGTAACTCTCCTGAAATCATATGAACTCTACTTTGTCTGCTGCCAGATCGTGCTCGGTTTAGGGCTGCGGACGAATTCCCACCCTTGCTTGGATTGGAGCGTGCACAACTCCCCTCGTCGCATCTCGTGCAACTGGCGCCATGTCGGATGTGTTGGTCCGCTCCCGACTCGTCAGACGCGTGGAGGAATTCCGCATAGCGGAATCTCATGGCAGAACGCTGCTTCTTTTCGGCCCCCCGTGAACAGTTGTTCCCATGGATCCCCAGGGAAAAAATAAGCAACCATGGATACGGCATCGAAAAGAAACTCTCATGGGGATCGATCTTCCTACCCGCTTTTCAGGCTTTTACTCTTTTTCCAAGGTGGGATCGTCGAGGTCAGTATTTGTCACACATTGAGTTCATTCTTATTATTATGAATACGAATGCACAACCATTGCCATCGTGGTATGAGCTCTTGGTGGTGAAAATTCCTAGGCAGATCAAATTTAAATCATCCCATCCCAGGGACTGGTGCCCACTAGGTACAGAAGTGAAACGTCCCTGGTATGCCTGCTTGCCAGCTTCGGTACAGGACATCGGCATGGACCCCCGGCACTTTTCAGAGACCCCCAGATGATTCTCCTGAACGTAGCATGCGTGAGCTGACCGGTGACCGTGCCGGTAGCGCTCGCGTAGAAGCTCTCTCCAGGGGTATGTCAAGTAGTACGAATGAGCTATGGCCTGATTCGAGAGTTGCTGACGGGGCGTGCTCAACTGCTTTGTGACTGCGCCCAGCAGGATGAAAGCCACGAGCAGCTAAAATCACACCACGACTGAGGAGGGAAGTGGCCCCGTCAGCAGTCCCTGACATGAAAGTGCGTGTAGCAACGGATATCCTCGCTATAATCGCCATCATTATCGATCGTCTAGATCTTCTTCTCCGGACTGATAAGACGCATCCAATAATAACCTATCTGGGGGACGTCCCGGCCCAAAATAAAGCTCAAACATGCCGACTCGGCTTCTGGTTCTATCATTATACTATCCCCATCCACCATAACGGATCTACCCGCACACCTAGCACGGAAACACTATTCGTACGGGGCGGCCGTTGTGGATCTCACTCGCTCAGGCCTCTTTCCACTCCACCAGTCCCATGGTTTGCCGTGCGCGTCTCCCGAACTTCAGCGACTCCAGCCGCCTGCTGTGCCATAACGGCCAGTTCGTGGCATTAGCCAATTGCTGCGTCCTCCAGCAGATCCAGTAACCCGCTTCGGCATCGCGCACGCACTAATCGCCCGATATAGGCATCACCAAGCCGTGGGAAGCTTTTATAGCTTCACATCGACGTATTAGCTCCGAACATAGCATCGCAGTGATGCCCGAATGAGGATCCTAGATGAAAATCGACGATTTCCTATGATTGGCCAAGCTGAGTCTATACATTGCAGTCCTTTCTGGGCAACATAAAAGAAACTCCTTCTATTGAACCTTATGTAGAAAGTCTGTCCAATTCCATCGACGCCATCTATGCGCTTAGTCTCAACGCTGTTTAAGCATGCGAAATACTGACCATTCCTTTGGCACGGAAAGACTCGGCAAACACACACCCACCATCAATACCGCCTCGAGAAGTCGTGCATTCGTAGGTAATATTAGCTCCAAGAATATGTAGCCTCCAAAAAGGGGGGCACAAGATCCAGGAACCACTCTAGATCCTGCCAGTTCTTCGACGTAATTATCACTTGCACCACGGCGCTGACAAGGCGACAGTGATCAGATGAGCATGAAACCATGTACCCAGAACCATCCCCCTTCATGTTTGCTAGGGCAGATGACCATTAGTATTCTGGTTCTCGGTTCTTACCTCTCCTTTCTTCTTTCGTGATAGCCTTGAGCTTGGGGGGTCAAAAGATCGTCGATCCAGCAACGCAGAGTGTCTGCAGGGACTCATACTACTGGACGTTGTAGCCCTCAGTTCTCCAACTACGTTCACGCTTGGGCCGGCTGTTGGCTTTGCTCTACAGAGGTACAACGGTACGTACTCCGTAATTATCTCAGATATCCAACCCCGCTTTTTACACTTCTCTTGCGCTCTCTGCTCCTACATGGGCACAAATCCAATCGACGCATGCGATCCTCGATCGAGAGTTACAGTGGCCCACCACCAACTACGCGCAGTCCCTACGTCAACGTCCCACATGGTTCTTCGCCTGTATGCATGACTCTAGGCAAATCTCTAAGACTGACAGGACCTGGTAAAAAGCGAGAAATTGTTATGGTCGTAAAATCTCCGATCGTCCATGTACTAAAGTACGGCTTTATGGAACTGCCGTGTTGGCGCCACCGATGGCTGCAAGCCGAGCAGGGGCATAGCGCGAATGACAGCTCTAGATCGCGAGCTCTGATCCGACAATATCCCGTAGGCCGGCTATTCCCTGTCTCACTGCCACGTTCGCTGTTCTTTCTTTCTTCCATCTGAAGAATACATGCGAATGTCTCAATGGCAACATGGATTTACCTTTGGCAAAGCATGATCAGTCAGATTCCACTATCCACGTGGGGTCACACCCCTGCGACTAACCCAGTCTGAAGGTACACGATGTGACGCATCCAAAATTCAATTTACTCTTTGGGTTTTGAAAACGCCAATTAAACCTACATCTACACCGCTTGTGTCTTGCAATGTCCGCTTACTCAGAGCATGCTGGATTGAAAATGCTTGTGTTGTGAAAGAGTGCCCAAGTATTCTCTATATCCATACGGCTTCGTTCTATGAGTCAATATTGAGAGAATAAACCTTGTACTCCAGAAAAGAAAAAAAAACAGTCGGTAGCCTATGAGAGCAAAACTGGACATAGATTACGAGGTCTTGCACCTTGTCAGCATCATCCTCCCCTGTGTCAAGGCTGCTCCTTCCTAACGATCCGACTCGTTTCCGTCCACATAGGATACGTAGTCTCCTTGCGCAAGCAGCACCGTTATTCTCAGCCTCTGCGTGAGAGATGTCGTGCATGGCGTGCATGCCGCTATGTCAGTTGGGCAAGACCCCATGTCCTACCCCATCTTCTCACTTAGGTGATTGATCTTACTACCTGTCTGACGGATATACTACTTTAATAAGCGTGCATAAAAGAAGGACATATTTCCACTTCTGGTACACCTCCGCGATCTCCTGTGCAATGTGACACGCCTTACTCAACTGTTTTGGGGTCCTCCATAGGCGAACGCCGTATATACAGCGCGCTTGCCGGGGTGCGACCGTTTTTTTTCGTGTCTTATCGAGAATCGAGACAATCTATAACTCCTTGCAGCTAATTTCTCTAGTCGATGTGCTGTAGCCGATTGGCGGGTCTCAGCGTGCATTGTAGGGATTCAGGGATATCCATGATTTTGGAACTTTGCTTCGCTCAACGCAGGCACGTTAATCGTCTCCACCGCCCTCGTGGCTCTTGCATTCCAGCTTCGTCTCATGTTTGGCAGCTCCTGCTAATGAACTAGGTTGGTATGCTATGTTTTGGCCTTGAGACCTGTCCATGCCATGTGAAAAAGGCTCCCTCCCGTGCATGTGGCATGTGGAATGTGCCATCTGCCACGCTTTTCCGCAACCGCTGTCCGGAATGAATAGATCCCCTTCATCTCATACAATGTGCTTGTCGATCATTCTTGGAATGGATTTATTTTCTGCGGTGTCCCTAAACTCTGGAGCAGCCGTATAATGATGATCCACAGCAATACGAACACACGGGCCCCTGCTCTCGCTCAGGGAGCTTCATTGCTATACCCGGTCTTCGGGAAGTTGACGTTTTCAGCCAAATGACATATCCTTCTACCGTTCATTCGGTTTCATCTTCTCGCCACAGATTACTAAACTTTCTGACAACGGCCAGGCTGACGCGCTCGGATCCTGACTGTTGGGTCGTGAGGCAAGGATGGGCAGGCACTCGGACAATGGGGAGATGAGCAGTACAGAATGAGGAAGAATTGACGCGATATTATTGTCTCCTTGCATTCAATCGATCACCTGCATTCGGGTAATCGGTTCGACATTGCCGCACACCTAGTTGGTTGCCTAATTGTCTCCAGAGAGTACCGGAAAATATATCCATGGTCAATGGATCCAATTGGCCCTTTTTTACTAGATACTAGACGTCATTGACATTCTCAACACCAAACACCATACTGTATACTCAATTCTCCTATTCAAAGTGAAAAGAGAGTCTTCGTTTTCATTATTTTCTTGAACTTTTCGATTGATTGATTGAAGAAACAACACAGGATAAACTATCTCTCTTTGACTGCGATTTCGGTGTCCTGTTTACCTACTGTAATTTATATACTGAATGCGATCTATCTTTGTATATATTGTTATGAAACTCAACACATCTATTAATATGGTGGGGGATGAATCTTATTAATCCAGTATGATACGGATCACTGCAAACGGCCCAAACGGACCAAGACTGTTGCCTAGAGGATCTAGGATGCTAAAAATTCATTGATAAGGAAAATATCTACCCCTCCCCCGAGGCCCATCAAGATAATTTACCATTCAACACATCTCATTAAACCCTCCCAAACACACAATTGGATCAAATTGTCAAAATGACCCTTTCCATAGAAGAAATCTCTGACCGTCTCGAAATCAACGACATCTACAGCCGCTACGTCCACGCCGCAGATGATCGGGACTTCGAATCCCTCGACCGGGTCTTCCTACCACACACAGTCTTCGACTGGTCCTCATGCGGTGGCGGTAAAATGACCTACGAAGAAGCCAAAGCAGGGCCCGTCTTCACGGGCAAGCTCTTCCCGTGGTCTTTCCATATCTACACCAATATACAGATTGATTTTGAAGAGGGTAGAAAGGCCGCCGCGGTGAAAGTCAAGGCGATCAATCCGTCTGGGCTGAGAGATGGGAATGGCAAGCCGGCGATGTTTCAGACTCAGGGGACGTATGTTGATAGGGTGGAGAAGGGGAAAGATGGAGCTTGGAGGATTGTGAATAGGGTCTGGAATGAGTTTTTTGTACTGGGGCCGTTGAGGAAGGTGGATGGTATGACGGGTATGTTGGAGGTTGCGGGGAGGAAGGAGTAGTTGAGTCCGATAAGAGAGGTAAATGAGCATGTTTTGGTCTTGGAAGGCAATGGTCTTGTCAGCTTATATTTACTTTGATTAAAAGAAAGCGATTCAAATGTTAATTGTTATTTATAGAAGTGAAATGTACCGTATCGCGTGGTTGCGCGATTTAGATCCAAATAGCTCTAGCACGAATCCCCACTGTAGACCAGGCGTCAACGCGCTCCCACGCTCCTATTCTATTACCATCATCTGTCTCTTGTAGGCAAATCTGCCAGCAATGGCCATCGCGTACTCTATATCTTATTGGTTTAGATCCACTGGTACTCCAAGATGGTCACAGTCTCTCCTGCGGGCACCACAAAATGTCCGTGTCAAATTCAACAGCAGTCTGAAGTCTTTCAATCTGAAATAAGAACTGCTCGAGTTACTGCTCTGTCTACTCCAGAGATCCTGGAACTAATCCTTCTCCAACTCGATATGCGCAGCCTTATTACTTCCACTCAACGTGTTTGCCGTTTTTGGACACGTCTAATTACTACGTCCCCATCTATCCAACAAGCGCTATTCTTTCAAGCGATCCCAGAACGTGATACTACAATTCCCTGCCTGAAAAGCCGCAATCCGCTTCTCTCTGAGGTCTTTCCATGTTTGTTTGGCCAGATTCCATCATCAGAATGTCTCAACCTTGCAAAAGTGGCCAGAGAAAGGGTTGCTGTGGAATACCCTGATGATCGTTGTCATGAGCTTAATCCATTCCTTTGGACTTTTGAGCTGGCTTACAACCTAGAAAAGAGGCCAGCATACCTCTGCAAAGATGCTAGCTGGCGTCGGATGCTGATTCAACAGCCACCCGCGCGGTCATTATCTGTCACCTTCGTCGACATAACGAATACTGAGGGACTTTCTTTAAGCTTTGCTCAATATAACATACCTGGAGATGGGAGTACTAATAAGGATAACTATGACAGTGATGGAGAAAACAAAAACAAGAATACCTATGAAATACGCATGAATGTTCTCTATGATCTAATCCTATGTGGCCACTTTCACTCTTGGACTTATGTCAGTATCGTCTGGGGCGACGAAGGCCCGATAAGAGGAGATGAGCTGATTAGAAGAACGCGGTTACGAAATATCTTGGAACGTACGTCAGCAGATATGATAGTCATTGATACACAGATGTTCCCGTCTGATAGGACTCTTCGACATGAGCGGCCTCGGGATCCAGAAGACAGATTAAGGCGAGAAATCCAATTCCCTTATAGGGATTGGGGATCTCCAACGGGTGATATATACAATGGGCCTATGTATCTTGGTCTGGAGCCGGAAGAGCAAGGAACCTGCCGTATACGAGGGGACTAGTTGTGATTATGACCGGTCTGCGTCCGGTGATGCGTGTATATAGAGAAAGAATTTTAGGTGCCCATTGGAGAAGATCAAGGTCGATTCTGTCCTAGAGCTATGGGTTATACAAATATCTAATGTGGCTGAACCATGTCACCACATGTGGCTAGATACAAGCACAACCCGCAATTGATATTTATTGGTGATGTTTTATAGTGTCTTCAGGGAAGAGTGCCATTTTTTATTTATTTATTTTTATTGCATGGAGAACGATTGTAGAATAGTCGATGGATAATATTTATAAACACAGATTTCGACAGCTCTCTGCTGTTCACACGTTATAATGTATATGAAAAGGACTGAGGAGTTATGTTTTTGGTCTGTGGCCCTTGTTTGGATTAAATATATACTTTGGTATATATTTAGCGGTAACTGGAAGAAAATGACATTGAAACTCTTTTCTCAATGACCGGGCCCATCTTTAGGTCAATAAAACGCGGGAGTCATCCATCACACGATTTAGTCAAATAGGCAGAATACGGAGACAAGTCATGGTCGTGATCGTTCTTTTGGGGGTACTGTTGATATGGCTGACAGTCATACTTCGCAATTTGGGACGCGAGCCACTAAACGCGCTCGGTTGCCCGTATAGGATGTCTCGCGACTCACCCGCGAGTACAGCATCCCCATTCACATGGATCTCCTTTCAGTCCTGCCAGGATTTTCCACGAAGTCTTACAATCATATCCTGCCGTCTCTTGAGAGGAAGCACATCACCACCGTCGACCTTATTACCCTCGATGCGCTCGAAGTCGCGAAGCGGGCGCATGTCCCGCCCGGAGACGTTCGTCGCCTCTCCGCGCAGATCCTCGAGGCATTGCACCGGGATTTGGGATTCAAGAAAGAAGAGAGCGAGCAGGAAGCAACTGGAAACGAGGACGTGAATGGGCATGACACCCATTCAGCGGAAATCATAGCTTGTCCTTTTACGAAGCTGGATCTGTCGCGATGGAGAACGATTAGCACCCTCGACCCCGCGCTGGACGCGTTCTTGGGCGGCGGAATACCTACAGGATATCTTACTGAAGTGACGGGAGAGAGGTATGCACTGAAAATCTTCTGTCCACCAATATCCCCGTAGCTTATCCTCGTCGCAGTGCTAGTGGCAAAACCCAATTTCTACTGAATCTGCTCCTTGCCGTGCAGGTCCCTAGTCCGAGTGGACTAGGAAAGAGAGCGATATACATATCCACCGAGGCGCCGTTGGCAACGACTAGATTGTCCCAGATAATCGAATCACATCCTCATCTCTCCATACTTCCTGCGAATAGCCGTCCGTCCCTTCAGAACGTCCTTTCTATTAACGCTATTGATCTTGAGACGCAAGATCACATCCTTAACTATCAGCTACCTGTTGCAATCTCACGATACAATGTTGGTCTAGTTGCCATTGACTCAATTGCGGCAAACTATCGCGCGGAGCATACATCCAACAGCGTGCTTGGTCTATCTGCGCGATCGGGAGAGCTCGCGAAATTGGGACAGATGTTACGAAACCTAGCTGCGAAGGAGAATATCGCTGTCGTGGTTGCCAACCAAGTCTCTGACAGATTTGATTCATTGGATACATACCCCCGGACGAGAGTAGGCCAAATGTCAAGTCAATTTCGTGAGTCGGGAGGCGCGTCTCCATCGCAGAAGAACAGGCTGGATGGTGTGAATGAAGACATATACACTGGAATTCCATCATCTTCACCTGCAACTCCATCCTCACCTTATGTGGATGAAGAGAATGTGGATGGTTCATATCCCATAGGAAATCCAGTGAGGAACGAGATCTTGAGCCTCGCACGCCAGCAGCAATTCTTCACTGGTTGGGGAGACACTCAACCCCTGTGGGATCAGGAGTTCCCTTACCAGACATCCTCGAATAAGATCCCAGCTCTAGGCTTCGTCTGGTCAACACAGATAGCCTGCCGTATTGTGCTGAAGAAGGACGATGAAGTGTTTCCTACCGATATAGCAGAACTGAGCCAGACAGTGGCCGGATCCACGCCCGGTGACCAACCGCCTACCACACGGCAAGAGAATGCGGCCACCGAATCACAAGAGGCACGTATTAAAGGTTCTCGGGAGGGCCAGGCAGAAGGAAGTGTGCCCCCGCTTTCACAGAGGGTTGACCAAATCACCAGACGGCGAATGAAGTTAGCATTTGCTCCATGGGCAGCCGGTGCTGTGAGAGCAAGCGAAGCAGATGCCGACAAAATGAAAAGAGGGACGATGACAGATGAAGTCTCCTTTGAGATATGGAAAGGTGGCATAAGAAGCATCGAGGGGCGATGAACATTATGGATTTGAATTAACTGTGATTACTGCGAATAGGATACCACTAGTACGTACAATTTTTGAAGCCTTTCAAATGAAGAATATCTTCCAGAACTCAAAGTACTGGATCTGCCAATAGCACATATTTCCATTAGTATGATTTCCAACTCAACTATTAGACCCAATGATCCTCCTTAGGCTCTTAGCTGGAGAAGCAAGTGTTCTGTAGTACAAAACTCGCAGCGGGTCTGCAGAAGAAACATGTCTTACAATAGATTGCCTCGTACAGCAAATTCTCTAGCTGAGTTTCTACTTTATTAATCGCGCGCTCTTCTTTTTTTCATAGAAAATATGGTCTGTCCTTCAATGAATATAGTTGCTAGATAGAATATAGGAGATAATGACCTGAACACAACGATGTACGTACTGATAACGCGTCCCGATCTCGCAACGTGGAGTGATATAGATGGCAGATGCATCATTATATCTCAATCGGTAGCTCAAACCTGATAGATTCAATGGTGGAAGTTAAATTGCTCTGCAGTGGAGACGGAACATGAAGACTACGTATTTGAATATAGTGCCCTGGAAATCTAGGGTCGAGGGCAGGTGTATCAAACACGAGCAAAGGACACAGAGAAAGCTGTTGACTTTTCATATAGATGGAGAGCGTGCTTGCAGATGTCGATTCTCTGGGAACTTTCCTGTGGTGATGAAGCCTTTATTTTACAGCTCAGTGGACCTCTGGATAATGCGAATGAATGTATTGTGACAGCAGTAACAGAATAATAATTAACTGCGAAGTGTAGTATAGTATTTTCTGCTCTGGTCGAGGTTACTTTACTATAAAGTTATTACACACCTGCATGTCCACATCATATGCATAACGAACCCCGCAACCTTATTCACATAGACAACCCTGCAAAAAAGCAAAAATAAACCATGGGAATTGAATATCCGGCTTATGTATAACTTTCAAAGGAACCTTTAGGCTTTTCCACCTCCCAGGTCCATGGAAGATCGTAATCCGGGAGATACGTTATCATTTCCAACTCACGCACGACGACCACAGAATGCATCCTTTCTACAAACAGCATACAATTCGAGCATCTAACCCTTATCAGATATAAATACGAACCGGAATACGAATCAGCCTTATGCAGCTATGCAGACAGCATAACTCCCAATTATATGTTTGCTGTGGTGGATCTCGGCACCTGGCGGAAACTACCTAACCCCGCACTTTTTGCTCCTGCCTCCGCAGTGTTCCCCAATCCAGACAAGCTGAATTGTCATACGATAAACAGGGTTTCCATCTTTTTTCTTTCTTTCTTTTCTTTTGTTTCTAATTTCATCTACTTCGGCCATTGCTCGTGATGGTTGCTCGTCTCTTCTTCCACCGTCTTGATGGATTTGAGTGAGTCGCGTGTGCCGGAGCTTATTTTCCCCGGGTGCTTCTCCTTTTTTTTTGGGCAGCTTGGGCAGCTTTGGTGCCTTTGGCGCATTTAAAGCTACCATCTACCTGGGACTACTCCGCACTGTTGTGCTCTTTTAATGGGTGAAGATCGAAGGAACTAACAAATCATTCGACGAGAATCATCAAACAGCTTTGACTCTATCTTAGTCTATTCAGCTTTCTCTATCACAACCCCTCGAGTCTCGCTATGACCGCCATATAAGACAGCCAAGGATATCATCGTCTATAAATGCTATTCTTACAGATCGAAATGAAATATGATGGAAAAGCAGAGATGCATATTGACGCCAATAGTTTTGTTCGTCCAACAGGGGAAGGTACAACGGCTGCGATAGCAGTGATACCATCGGAACCCTAGAACACTGGACTCGGATTGATCGTATTAATGAGAACGTAACCAATAGCAGAAATCCACTCGCGACTCCTTTTTAAACAGATTCAATGATATGTACGGAGAGTCACTTCGCGGCCCCCGATCCGGCGAGCGTACCACGAGAGAACCCGAGGATCGATCTTCACGTCACGTCAAAGCCACGATAGTGACTTATTTGGCCATCTTGGCCGGGGGCACACCAAGACCATTCCTGTTGCGGAAGAAAAGAACACCCTTGCTCTCACCCTCAGCACCCTCGGTGGGCTCAACCCACTGGCACATGCGACAGCTGGTCCACATGGCCTTGAGGAATCCAATAGGGCCAGTGTGAGCCTCGGTACGATAGTGTTTGCCCATAACCTTCTGGATAGCCTCGCTAGCCTCATCAGCATGGTAAAAGGGGATCGTGCTGACGTAGTGGTGGAGGACGTGGGTCTCAATGATACCGTGGAAGAGCGAACGTCCGACGAAACCGAACTCGCGGTCGATGGTGGCAGCGGCGCCACGAGTGAAGTTCCAGACCTCAGGCTCATAATGAGGAAGAGTAGGGTCGGTGTGCTGCAGATAGGTGATGGCAACGAGCCAGTGGTTGACCCAGAGGTACGGGATACCATACCAGACGAGGAGGTTGAGCCAGCCATAGTTCTTACCAACATAGTACAGGCAGGCGCCAGTGATGAAGAGACCGATATCACTCAGTACGATCAGCTTGGCGTCCTTGGCCTCGTACAGCGGGCTGGATGGGTTGAAGTGGTTGACACCTCCGAAGTAACCATTACTCTTGCCCTTTCCACGTCCTTCAGGCTGACGCTCGTGGTTGTCGTGGCCAGTAACGTTGGTGAAGAGATACATTGGCCATCCGAAGAGTTGTTGCAAGAGAAGGTTCCAAGCGGTCAGGATAGGGGTCTCCTCCATAAGCTCACTAATTTGATGAACGGTCTTTCCGATGCGGGATGCATACTCCTGTCTGGTCTTGGGAACAAACACCATGTCACGGGCGAGGTTTCCGGTGGCCTTGTGGTGCTTTCCGTGGGAGATCTTCCAGGAGAAGTACGGGACCATCAGGGCAGAGTGGCAGATCCATCCAACAGTGTCATTGAGAACCTTGGAGGGAGAGAAAGCCTGGTGACCACACTCATGCGCCATCACCCAGATACCGGTACCGAACAAACCCTGAAGCACAGTATATATGGTCCACAACACCGCTCTCACCGGTAGAGAAGGGATGGTCTCGGGGGTCACATAGTTGTGGAAGAGGTAGAAAGTGACCGCTATGCAAGCAATGTCGCGCGCGACATAGGACAAACTGGTGATGGCAGAACGCTCGAAGCAGTGAGAAGGAATGGAATCACGGAGCTGCTTGATGGTATAATCTGGAATCTCGAACTCGTTGCCGTATGTGTCGAGCATCTTGGTGCGACGGGCCTCGTTATCCGACGACAACGAGGACAAAGAGGTGGAAGAAGGAGACTGACGAGGACTATCCCTGGGAGACGCCGTGGCCGAACTGACAACGGACGAATCCGTCGTGGGGTTGCGGTGCAGCGCAACGCGCTTGGGGAGTGCGGTGGACGACATCTTCAGGCTCGTCACAGAAGGCCTGCGCGGAGTGATTGAAGTCTGAGAGATGGATCAAAACAAAAAATCCGACTCGACCTGGCCGGTTCTTATTCAGGAGATTCCCAAGAATCTGTCCGGTACACCTCCTGTTAGCCCCTTGAACGCAACACCAGACCCTCCGTCGTTGACAAACGAACGAGGGCCAGGGGACATGAAAAATTCATGATAAAAGAGAGCGGCTGAAATTGTCCGCGTTCTCATTTGGCCACTCACCTAAGCGTACAAACAGCCACCCTTGGTGTTACACAGATCCGCAGCCCCCAGTGTTGAGGATGTTCAGCTGAAGACCCGGTGGGAAGGGTGCACTCGTAGGTATAGAGGCTGAACCAAAGGGAACGAGTCGACTGCCGCTGGACCTGGGATCCAGGAGAAAGAGAGACGAAGGGAATGCGGCGCCTTTTGAGGAGGACGAGCCAGATAAAAAGAGGCAGAAACCTGGGAGATCGATCGCCTCAGGTGGTAATTTTTCTGTTTTTGCCGTCCAACTGGGGAAGCTGTTCTGCCACATGCGCGACCACTCGGGCGTCCCAACAGTCACGGTTCAGTAATTTTCACGTTCTTCCCTTTCCCCGCTGATACGCCGGCGGGTTTTGATGCCAAGACGGGGTATCTTTCGGTAATGTCGTTCTTTACGTGACAGAGTGGAGCCGTGCCGATATTTTTCCCCGTCCCGCCAGACGGTTTTGAAGGACGCTAACCGGCCATAGATCGGCGTGGCTCCATGGATGGACGCCTTCTAGATTTTCTCATTCACATCGCCCTCTATTGGTTGCACGCCGTCGAGGCCTCGAGTTATTCTCTAGCTAAAATATACACTTGCCGTTTCGAGCCGGCCTGTGGAGCGAACAGAGCAGTTCTGTTGTGCTTCTTTGATCGGTGAGGTCTGCTGGGACGCGTTTGGTGCCAATCTGTCGGTTAGTCGAAACCTAGACTGTCCCTGGGGGTGGCCCTTTACGTCGCCTACTGTCTCTAAACAGGGTAGAGGATCGATGACAGGGCTGTTTCGCTGAAGACCGCGTATCAAGAATCTAGGTGTGGGGTATCTGAATCTGATAGTATTATCGATACTATAGATGCGATCGCGAAAGCATTCTAGGGCAGAAGGAATGTTGCGTGGCTCTCTTTCTACATGCCGCAGAGCGATGTATCACCATCTCGGACATCTGCACGGGTTGATGAGACTGCATTCTTTCACTGTTTCCACTATCAGAAGCCATTCTCTCTATTGTGGATGATCCTGGCGCTCAACATATTGACACCGCCTGGAAGGAGCAGATCTGCAGGTCAGACGCCCTCCACTGGTTCTCCAATAACAATTTTTCCCTGGTGGCTCGATCAGAAATATCCTTGATGGCTATGACCGCGGTCCGATCCTAGCTGCCTGTGAGAATAAAAGGTTACTCTCACGCCACATGCTGTGGCGATGGTTCCGGAGAGCAAATGTCGTCCTTGCGCAAAGATTCCGAGTAACGAGATGAGAACCGCACTCTCCGTAACCTCTCAACAGATCGTGATCTGCCAGAGAAGAACGGTGAACCATTATTTTGCTCCTCCGCACACCCCGCGGGACAGTCCGGAGAGCCAGCTAGAATCGTGGTATGATTTCCTATCTGCGCAAGACGCCCCGCGGCTGCCGTTGGGAAGCGCTCGCTTTCTCCCGCAGGAAACTCGGCCTGAGGTATTATTTCTTGCGTAAAAAATTTTACTCCCCGGTGACGGCAACCGTACCGTTACCTTACCAGGGACCGATCGGAGGGCACGGCCTCACCGCCTCGGGATTGGCCAATTAGAACCGAGACAGAAATCGCCTTGTCGATGAGGAGAAATCCACCGCCGCCCGGGGTCTGCTCTGTTCTCCGCACAGGGCGGACCTTTAACGCTTGGATCTTCTGGCTGATTTTTTTTTCTTTTAAAAAAAAGATCATGGAGTCGCGCTGGTCCTCGTAAGGCATAGGACACTCTACTGACAAAAGGAAGCTGGACCATTGGTAATGGAGGGTTGACGCTTTGGTCACTTCGCCCCGAGAAATGAGTAGGTGTAATCGACTCGTTGTCTTAGAGTAGTATGTATGGGATTTGATCGATGAATCAACGATGCCAAATCCGGGAGAGAGATATGCCAGTGAAGCACGAATTATGATCTTGTCCTGGAGTCTGTGGGTGCTTCTTTTCGACCGAATGGTGCAATGGAGAACTGCCCGATCGACCATCACGCATTGGCGTCCGTCGTGTATTTCGAGTTGTCCTCTGACGTTCACATGCGAATGCATTCCGGTGCTGTCACGAGTTCACGATTGCTCCGGAACCGAGCTTGTTCATCCATCTCTCTCCTCCATACACTAATTACTACTCCTTACGTGAAATCCAGACAGGTCATCCCGAGATACCGTGGCCCGCGGATGGTGCGCGCATCTTGGCATCCTCGAATCAGATACGAGTTTGTCATGCGGGTTGTTTAATTACGCTTCTCAACGTGAGATAGCCAGTGGTGTGGTGGAGGATCGATCAATAGCAATTTGCAGGCTGTAAGGCCATCATGTCATCGCAGCGGACCGGACCTGACCTGAGCTGCACAGCAGAACAGCTGCATTGCATGTGATCCCTTGAGAATGAACCGCGGGGTTGGCATTACTCCCTCCCCTCTCCAACCACACTCAGGAACACGAGTAGAGCGAGTAGAGTTACAGCTTTAGGAGAGTCTATTCAGGTGCACCTATAGAGTGTCAGAGTATACAACGGTTCTACCGGCCAAGATGGTCGCAATCAGCATGACTGACGATAGATGACGGTTCATGGAGCAGCATAGTAAGAGTATACATATTGTATTTTTTGGGGCCGTATCGAGATTACGGTCCCTCTCACACCGACCAACTACGTTAATTATACGCAGACTACCCCTCGGTAAGTAACCAAGAGAGGAAAGAAGAGAGACATTTTATGTGGCAGGATGGTCTGTTCTCGCCCCTTCCCCCCTCGCCCCTTTCCAGTTTGTCTCTCCAAACACCACCTATTCTTGTTGGGGCAGATCGTTGATTTTGTTGAGAAATTGGAGCGGTGGGGGGCGTTGTCCGCTAAGCGTTGCGGGCGCTAACGCACGAGGGATTAGACTTGGGGCCTTCTGGAGAGATTCGATGGGGGAGGTAAATCAGCGCTAGGCCTGAATAGGGCGTAATGATGAAGGAAGGTTGGACGTGGCGTGGCCTGAGGCCAAGGTGTTATTTGACCTGCGCTTTACCGAAAGGGGCTGGAGGAAGAGATCCCCGGCCCCCCGGCCAGTGACTTTTTGGTCTAGCCATGTTGTATACCATGTGCCCTATGCCCTACTTTCCTGTTTGGTGATGCTTGGAGTCGGCTTCGTTCAACGTTACTCTATAGAGAAGTATACCTATACAATGCTGAATCTTGGGATGTGCTAGTAGTAGTACCGTACATCGTACATATACATTATGGAAAATCTACAAAATCTACTACACGCATCATGGATAAGGCTCTCTCCAGATAGAGAGTTGATACACTTACTTCCACTCCCATATATACATAAATCCATCCATGAAATAAATAAAAAAAAAGTAATAATCTAGAAAACACGAAGATATAAACAGGGATATCATCTACAACCCAACCTCAACCCTCCTCTCCGAATCTACCAGCCATGACCCCCCGCCCGCGGACTGGGACAGACTGACCGTCGTCTTCCTCAGATCCGGCAACACCAACAGCGTCTCTCCATGATTCCGATAGTCGACTTCACACGGGACGAGCCTGCGCTGGGCCGTCGACGAATGCACACCCGCCGTTGCAGCGAAGGTCTTGATCTCCAGTCCCGGGAGGAGGAGATGACCGGGTCGTTGCGCGAGGAGGATAATGGGGAACGAGGTCGTCTCGCCTTCGGAGGCGGTGAAGTTGCCGCGACGACGGCCGCCGATGAGCCAGATTTCGGGGTTAGCGAGGACTTCGTAGGAGAATTCGAGTTGTTCTGTTTCAGGATCGTTGGTGGTGGTGGTGGTGGGGGTTTCTGCGGCAGAGGAGGATGAGGATGAGGAGGAAGAAGATGCCCAGCGACGGGTGTAGTGGATGAGGAGCTCCGCTGCGATCATTTGGCCGACTGCAGCGTGGGCGGGTTTTTCGTTGCTGAGATTCGTGAGGCGCAGTTCGGCAGTATGTACGACGGGCACTTCGGGAACGTCGACGGGGATGACGATCTGTTTGCTCAGAAGTGAGGGGTCTGGGTCGGGGATGGAGATGGTTAGGTTGTTCTGTGGGGGAGAGCAGTGTTAGTTTTTTGATTCTCTGCTTGGTGGCTCTTGTTTGTTATCTTTTTTGTGAGGTATTTCTTTGCAGGATGATTGTGGTTCAGATGGCTTATGCAGAAGTCGATCCTTACCTTGTGCCATTCCATCAGCCAGGTCTTGACCTCTGGCTGCTGCGGACTAGGCAGAGCATCGAGGACCGTGTCCCACTGTACGCTTTCATAGGGCAGCGTTTCCACTTCCCTTACCAGACCGATCGTCTCCATGTCCGTTGTTGAGAGTTGCGTTCGGAAGGCCTCGACGATATGCGGAGTCAGCAGCCGCGTCAAGTGGCGTAACTGGCTCTTTTCGATGTCTTGTGCGAATTGTTGCTTGATGGCGGTCAAGCACTCGTCGTCCAGACAAGTGAACTGGACAGTCAGCCGGAGGGACCGCTTGGAGCTCGCATCCTTCGGCTTGTCTTCCGCACGCTGCTTGATCCTGTAGAGGATGGATGCTGGCTGTTTCGGGAAGACATCGAACGCAATAGGTCCTTGGATGCTAGACTGGACCTCGTAGGAGTCGGAGCTTGGAATGTTGCACCCAAGTATACGAAGAGGGATCATCATCGCAGGACTGACAGTGAACTTGGAGAAGAGCATTTCGTCTTTGAACACGTCCTGCACGTTGACGCTGACCGGCAGAGTCGAGACGACCGTGTTCGATGACGAGTAGGTGAACTTCCCCTGTTCCGTCTCGTATACGATCTCCAGCTTGGCGGAGAGAGTAGTATGATTCTCGTCGACGGTGTACGGTATTCGGAACCGTACCGAAGATCTTGGAGGGAAACCGGTGAATTCAATATTGCCGCTATCATGATTACTGTCGACGTTGATCTTCCCTTCGACCACTGCTGCTTCAGCTACCCGGAGCCGAAGACCGGCAGTGGCGGGCCTGACGCGTATTACTCCTTTCTTGATATCATTCCAGCCACTTTCAAGTTCAAGGTCAACTGTTCGTAGCTCTTCGAGATTGATATAGTGCGGTGAAATGATTCTAGCTTCAAGGCCATCTGCTGGGGGATGGCAGTAGATGAAGGGTCGCTTTTCTTCTTCGGAGTCCTCTGCATCCCGGAGCCCTGGTAGGAATGCGGAGTGGGTAGCTCCTCCGAAAGAAAACAAGATATTGCCAGATCGCATCTCGACACGATCCACAAAGTACTTGCCCAACAAAGTTATCTGGATAGGAGTTAGAAGTCTGTACAGGACTGGACCGGGCTATGCTTACCGATGATGGAATGAGTAGCTTCGTCAGCGATGGTTTGACCTCGACTTCCTTTGAACTTTCCAGCCAGACCTCATTACCGTGCTGAGTGTTTTCGCTTACGAGTCGAATCTTGATCGAGCCGATCTTGATAGTCTCTTCGAGTAAGAATCGCATGCTCATCTGTAACTCGAATCCGTCCTTATCCTTGTAATGACGGATGGCCGGGCTGACCTCGAGATCGCCAAAGAAGTCATTGAATGGGGTGGAAATTTCCTTTGGTAGGGCACTGGATGCTTCGAAGAGTTCTTTGATGTATTTGGAAACCCGGCCAGATTGTGTAAATTCGGAGAAAGCAGCAGCCGTCTTCTGTCTTCCACTCATTTTGGACTGGATATCCGCCGCATAGTTCGTCAGCAGCTTGATAAGAATACGGACATATTCTTCACTCCGTTTCAATTCTTTTAGGCACCGAGCATACAGTTCCAGAACAGAACCCTCGAGGATAGCCCAATGGCTGTTCCCGTAGAAGGGTGCTAGCTGATGAAGATGAGAAGCAGCGGCTTCGTAGTCACCATGGCGGAAGCGAAGCAAGGACATTTCACTCATTGCCATCTCCGCAGAATTTGTCCGATTTGCAGCGATATAGAGGCAGAACATTTGGTCTGTAAGCTCCTCGTAAAGGGCATAGAATTGCTTTTTTGATCGAATTGCTTTGCTTAAGACGGACAAATCAATGCCTCCAGCACGTGTGACGATACTTCGACCTGGCTTGGATGGCTCGGTTTTTTTGCCCTCCGCAGCATCATCAAGCGAAACTTCTTGCATGTCTTCGTTGGCGATATCTGAGTCGTCGAAAAGCAGGTCGAGCTCCCTCCACTTAATAGCCCATTGCAACCGGCGGCCGATATCTTCCAGAACTCTTCTGGCAAGAAAGCACATATCGCCTCTTGCAGAAGCCAAATCTTCCGAACCTGTCTTCTGGACAACAGCGTTCGCAGCCCCTGTCTCCCACGGCGGCCGCGAGGAAGGAGGAGGATTATGAAGTTCCGCTGAGAAAATCTCCTGGCTCTTTGGTCTCGGAGGCCGTGACACAGGGGAAAGCAGAGAACTCGATCGTTTGGGCACTCCCGGCCTGGCCTCGGCAGCAGGGACCCCTGCAGCAGACGTCTCCGTCGAATCCTTCTTCCGCAGGGTAGACTCCGGGACTGGAAGGGCTGGAGTATCCGTTTGTATCAGAATCTGCGATGCAGCAGCATATGTCCAGGTCGAAACCAGATTGTTGATCACTTCGGTTTTGTTCTCATTCACGACCTCTTCTAGGCCGCATTCTAAATCATTTCGAAGTGTTCGGGCAGCAATAGATATAAAATCAGCAGCTCTCTCACAGACTTCCGCAAGAAGTGCAAGGTCTTCTGGCTTCTTGTTCTTTTGTGCGGCTTCAGCGTCCTTGTCTAAGACTGACGGAGCTCTTCCGGCTCGAAGCAGCAAAGTCATCTGTCTCGAGAACAAATAAGCACGGAAATCGAAAATCGAAATATTACTCGCCAATATCATTTCCCTATAGGGTTTCTTCGCTGAATCAAGGGGAAAGTCGTCAGGTTTGATTACTGAAATGGTAGGCGTGGGCTCGTTTTCGTCTTCGTTACTATCATCAGAGTCATGACTGTCGTCTTCCTCGCTCGTCGATTCTTTTGAAAGAGTTTCTAAGGCGCTCTCCGCCTTTTCCTTCCAACTTTTGGTGTATGTTAAAAAACCGCCTCCATGCTGTTCCCCTGATCCAAGAAGCTGATCGCGGATGGCGGTGTCTAGACCAACGGAGAGCTCATCGTAACCAGCAAGAGCATCTTCAAACAGGCCGACGTTCTCAAAACCTCGAGCGAGACCTTCTTTCAAAATGAAGAATGTGCAGAAATTCCACCCAGGCAGACTCCGTTGCGAATCCTTCTCGCGGATATCTTCCTCATACTGGCTGACTCGCAAGTCGAAAGAGGTCAAAATGGCAATCTTCATCTTCTCCACCAGATCCTCGAGCAATTCCGAGAAGTCAGGAGGTTTCTGGGTCGTTCCAGGCTTGGGCAGCCGGAGCTGGGCTACACGATCCACCGCTGTCTTGGAAGACCCATTGAAGTCCGCTTTGATCTTCTCCAACACGGTTGTCGAGCCACGACCCCATTTCGAAATCCCCCCTTGTTTTTCTGACGTATCTCCATCCTGTACGATATGTACGATAAGCCACTCGAATGCGTCGTGTTTCTCCTGGCTGCTAGGTGTCGCGCCACTCGCCTGCGCCGATGAGGTGTGCGTCTTGATCCATTCCCGGAGCAGTTTTCTGCTAGTCGTCTTGTATGTCTCGTTGTCGTCACAGCGCAGGAGGAATATCTTCAGATATGGTGTCTGACGCAATCCTGGGATCTGGTGTCGCCGGTGGGGGATGGTGGCAGTTGCAGCATCGCTGGAGGGGTTCTGGTCATCAGAGGCCGGTTTGGCGGGGACGAGGTCAATGTGGAGCGACTCGATAGAGCGGAGAGGACGACTGGGTGATTTCCAGTGTAGGTTCCTCAAAGGTAATCTCTTCTCGAGAATAGGTAGAACATCGGGAAGTAGGTTGGAGGGATCGGTGCATTCAACTGCGCGCTATAGTGAGCATTGGGGAGCCAGGAGTAAATTATTGGGGAAGCTGTGTTCTATACCGGTCACCTTGTTGGAGCCGTCCTGAGGTGCGAGATCCATAGTTCTCGAGAGATATAAGCATGCTACTATGTACCGGCATCCAGCAGCAGCTTGATTTAACTGGAAATGCCGGTCTAAATCGCCAACGCGGTGTAGATGTCCCTCCGGACTTCGTGGAGCTCCGCGGTCCACAACCGTCTGTGATATTCCCACGCACGGACCCGATCTTGGCGTTAGCCAGTTTCAACTACACAACCTACGAACTAATACACAAAGAAGTTTGAGACATAAAAACAAAATCAATATTAATAATTTCCCTCTAATTTGACTAGTAGACCCGAGAAATAGCCTCTGTACAGACACAACAACAATTAGAAACCGCAAGAGATCGCAGATGACTTCCTGGAAGTCAGTATATTCTCGGAAACAAAGAATCATGCCCTATCATTAAACAAAATGAATCACAAAGAAAATAAAGAAAATATACAGGGATGTGGTGTAAAGGGGAAAGGAAAAAAAAGGGAAAAAAGCACGCTTAAAGGAAACCAATATGTCAGAAAAATTCACAGCGCAGCCTCCAGGGATCCTCCATAACGAGCCTTAACTAATTCATAACCTTGGGACAATCCTTGCCAAACACCGGGAAGCAAATTCCGAAGCCATGCACAGATGACGAGAAGCAGTACAGGAATCTGTGAATGATATGTTAACCTTGGATCCAGCAATTTGATAGGAGATAGGACTGCTTACCCAAAAGAAGTATAAGTTCCGATCGTTTCTAAGTCCCTTCATCTTTTGCGCTTGTTGTTGCCGCAGCTGTTCTTGCTGCTCACGCGATATGGTCTTCCGACCAATCCTGATATCCTTGATCTCTTCCTTGACTGGCTTGGATTTGGATGAACTGGCTCGACTCTCAAGCGCCTCAAAGTGCTGATCAACTGCAGCATCCGCAGCAGCTTGGACCAGAGAAGATTTCTTGGTGTCCAAATCTTCCTCACCCTCTTCCTTATGCGGATAGAGCTCTTCATAAGCGGGAGGCTGCGTGCTATTGGGAGAAGTGTTGCCAGTGAGCAGATCCCACCAGCCCTCCTTCGCCGTCCAAGGTGTAGTGGGCCGATGAGGTACCAAGTTGGTGATGCGTCGCATCATTGGATGCGCTTGGTAATCAGGCAGAGCTGGCATCGGCGGAAGAGCCGGCAGATTAGGGAAGGCCCTTCCCACGCTCTGCTGGAACTGGTTAATTTGGGTCGCAAGCTGGTTCCGCCACGCAACAAGAGCTGCAGGGGGTGAGAAACTCCTAGTATCTTCGACCTCTGCCGTTTCTGTGGGTGTGTGAACATCTGCCGGCATGTTCCCTTCCCTAGAACGGGTGTAATATAGAGGTGCTGTTGCATCCTGCTGAATGCTTGACCGTCGTGATGATGTGCGATAGTAGCCACTGCCCTCTTCGGAGTCCGCTTCGCTATCCTCGGCATCATCAGAATCATCAACCTCGTAGCTAAGAGAACCCGACGCAGAGGAGGTCTCCCAGAATGAGCTGAGTGAGGCAGAACTGTGTGAACGGCGTCTCTGTGAAGGTGATGATCCAACACTCCGAGAACGATAGTGTTGTGCTGGGATCAACGCCGCTTGGTGGGCAGCCAATGTTGTGGCAAGATCAGCTGGCGAGAAGTCCCGAATGCTTCGTGCATCAGCATTGGCACCAGCCAGCCGTAGTCTATGTACAATGTGCGCATGACCACTCAGAGCTGCGAGGTGCATTGGTGTATTTCCATTGTTGTCCTGTACATCTGGATTGGCACCTCTGGCCAGAAGTCCCGCAACGAATCTAGTCAAGCCCAGGGAAGATGCAAAGTGTAGCAGCGTTTGCCCTGTTGTGGACCGCATATTGTATTTAGGCGAGCGTGGATTGTCATCGAGATCGAGGAACTCAAGATAGGTGAGCATCTTCGAGTCCAAGTCACTGGTTTTGCCTTGAACACTCAACCCAGGTACCTGTCGTTGATGGCCACCGGAACTACCTTGGAAGTCGCTTTGCAAATTCCAAATGTTCGGATCTCCGCCCATGATCTGTTGTGCCATCTGGAATGCATCCGCTGGACTACGCAGTTTCTGGCCAAGTATTCCCAGGGCCAACCGATACATCTGGAGTTCTCGATCATCAACATAACGGAAGAACAGCTGCTGTTTCGGTATGAGAGGCTGGTTCTGCTGATGTGGCTGGCCAAAGGTTGGATGCTCGTGCTTGAATACCACGGGCACAAGACCGGGCTGGAGGGCAGGTGGTGTCAAACAATTTAGACACTTATCTCCCCAGAATGTAGTCGTGGTCGCAAGAGTATCCCCGAAAACAACCTCCATGCCAGGATAGAAACCGCTGCCAAGAAGGGTGACCTCCGTTCCTCCAGTGGTAGATCCCTCCGCGGGCACCAGCTTGTGGATTATTGACGGTAACCGGTTAGGAGTACTCGTGAGAGAAGGCCAAATGGTATTAGCTGGACCAGAGGTGATATTTATATTAAGAGTAGGGTCTGGGTAACTGTTCCGGCCGGAAACCCCTGGAGTCCCTGGTCGACTGGGTTGGGTGGAATTAGGTGCTGACATCAATTGTTGTTGCGTCAAACTGTCCAGACCTTGATGCTGACCGGTGGAATTGAAAAACGGATTGTTTTCGTTGTTGCTAGGTGTTGGCGGACCGTTGGTAAACTGACCAGACATAGACGATGGCGTAGCGAAAGGTCTTTCCACTGGAGACGTGAAAGTCCGCGTCCCCGAGGTATGAGGTCCATTACTGCTTGGCGCTGAAGCGTTAGATGAGTGAGATTGCTCCAATTTAGTCATTGTCAATCCAGAGGGCAACTTGATAGAACCGCTGTGTTTCCGACGTTTACTGGAAGGGGCTTGGAATTCTGAAGGTGATGCCTGCCTCGATAGACTCCGCCCTGTGAAGGAACCGGAGCTGCTCGAGGTACTATTTTGAGGTATGACAAAAGCCCCCGGTGTCAACGGATATTGCGAGTTGTAATTCTGCTGCAACCCTTGCAAGTCTGTTGTGGAATGAGATAGTCGGAAAGACGGTTGCCCGCCAGCGGACGCATTCCCGACATCGAGGCTTGGGCCAGGAACGAACACTCCTGCCCCCGGTAGTTGTGTACCATCAGGAAGGGCAGAGCTGGGCGGTGGTGCTGGCGCTGGTGGTGCGTGCGTCTTGTGATCATCAGTAATCATTATCGAATTTGTGATTGCCTGAGCAATAACGTTGTCCTGACAATCCTTGATAGTGAATATAACCCTAAAAGTATCGTTAGCTGGCGGATTTGCTAAAAAGAAGAAAAAGAGACAATGGGGAGCTGACTGGAATCCTAGCTTCTCGTTCTGATGCCTGCAGTAACAAGCTATCCGCATGGGTAGTTCAACCTGCATAGCTCCTGCGGGTACAACGGGAGCTGCCATATCGGAATAACAAGGAACTGCGTTCTTCGATGGCTCAGTCCACTCCTTTATCTCGTTCGTATTGAAAACAATCACTCTCTTCTCCTCATCTTTTTGGAATAGTTCATCTTCATCGGGCTTCCGTTGCTTCTTCCTCGAGGCTCGTTTCCGCTCGCGCTGTATACAACCAGCACAAATCTTCACTTCACCGCCATCCAGAGGCTTTTCTTCCTCCTCTGCAGTGTCATCTCCGTCGTCCTTGCTCGCGCTGGACAATCTCTTGTAGGGAGCTCCCCGTGCTCTTGCGAATGCCTTCTTTAGTTTCTCTTGGTCCTGCATTGCACTTGTGCATACCAAACTTGTGTGTAGCTCGAGAATTTCCGGAGAGCGCTCCGTATCGGGTTTCGCGAGAAACTTCGGTTTGGAAATTGTATGAGACGGCAAACGCAACTTCTTAACACCCGTTGGTAGAGGGTAAAGGGTCATTTTAATAGGAATCTGCGTCTCAACACGAGATTTCAATGACGTCGGATGCACTGTAAGAATGGGACGCATCGGGGCTTCTAGTCTTAGGTTCTGAGGAGCCGATTGCGTGGTAATGTCTTGCGTGGTCATTGTCTGTTCCGAGGGCCAGTCTGGCAAGCCGAAAGGTAGGCCATTTGAGCCGAAGTTGAGACTGGGGGACAATGTAGCACTCAGGGGAGATCCTCCATTCATGTTGATACCTCCAAACGTCTCTTCCAAGGCTGAAGATGGAGATCGTCCGTCCCATTGCTTGATAGATGACTGTCCTTGGTTCGGGAGTATTGAAGATGTTATAGGTGAGTTTTCTCTGGAGCTGTGATAGTAGAATGGGGATGCGGATGTGGTGCCCTAAATGATCGGATCAGTGCGTGTTCATTGAGAAGGAGAAACACAGGGCAAGAACTTACGGGGGATGCCATCTTTGAGTGGGTGAATTGGATGGGAGGATTCGATGGGCTTCGTAATTGATTTTTGAGTGCCTTCTGCGATTTCGGGAGTGAGGATGCCTCCGTTTTAAGAGGACTGGGGCTGCTAGCAGCGCTCTCAAAGTCGAAAGCTGAATCCATCGCTTTATTACTCGATTCAATATCCGTGTCCATCGTGAATGCTCCGTCAAGAGGAGGCATATCGGCCTCCAATCCAAATAAGGGTTCCTCCTTTAATGATCCAAAATCCGAATTCAACCACGCATTGGAATGATATCGGCCATCCGTCATGGTATTCTCGGTATGCATTGCGGAGTTCGTAGAAGCCACGGAGGTGGTCCGCATGTGGTTTCTCGGGGATTCAGATGAAGAACTTCGGCTAGAGTTGTCGGGAGTATCTGCTGGGGAATCTGCTGCAACTGTGTGAGGTTGTGTCAAGGCGTCTTGATCCTGATAATGTCTCTTTGCGGAAAGCTCTGACGGCGCCAAGTATGATTCGGAATCTCCAACCGCTCTAGATGCAGTAGTTCTTGAGAACAAGTCATCAAACTCCCGACCAGCGCCTATAGAAGACGTCTGCAGCCTGGTCGGATCGAGGAATCCCATATTAGGATCCTGGTATGGGTTCTCCATATCGTCGTCTAATATGATAGGATCCAGTGCAGGGAACGGCGGCGAGGACGGAGTTTCGGTCGGTCTCATTCTCTTCTCGAACAGTTGACGGTAAGATTAGGATTAATTCATCGCAGGATTTCTTCCTTCTCGACCTCTTTGTAATTCTCTTCGTTCTGAATGGGGAATTGGCCTCGCAGCTCGCGTGACGGTGTGCGGCCTTAAACGGATCCTAGGCGGTCGATAAGATCTCCCAACGGTACTAGGCGTAATTCCTCGAAAGCGGATTCCTCCCTCCAGATATTATCCTCCCTGTCCGGCGTTTGAGCGACGCAGGAGGATAGAAATGACCAGCGACGGGGTAGAGACGGAAAGGCGGACACGACGACGATCGCCTATGCTTGGGGGTGTGCGCACTGCGCCCCGGTCGCGATCGGATAGAGATTCAGCGGGTATATGAAGGGCGAGTATAGGCAGAGGCACATCCGTCGCGTTCTGAGATGAGGGAGACAACAGAACGATACAACCCCTGGACTAGGTCGTCCTGCGTGTTGAGGCGAAAGGCGGTCTCTGACTGTCCTTCCCCGATCTTTCGCGGTGAGGTTTCGAGCCCGCTAAACTCGACTAGGCTACCACGATTCGTTCCCGAGACCGCGCACCCCGGATTGTGTGTGTGGGAGAAGTTAAGGTAAATAACTCCCTTGCTACGACGTGGCCTCAGTCAATGGGAATGGTCACAATAACCATCTGTCAACGGCCAGAGAGACGGGCCAGAACGGAACACGATGGCATCCTGGCATTCTGTCTCTACAGTGATGATTGCTGTGTCGTGGCAAGGACGTGCACCAACCACCACACACATTAGGATTTCCAGCCATTGTCTGATCGCCGCTACAACTTCCCGTCGTCGATGCCGCCGCCGATGTTTATTTAGATTAGCCAGATTGGCTGGTTTGGACAGGAAGTCCTTTCGCCAGCTGCAATACTAAAACACTACTGCGTATACGAAGATGACACGGGAGGGGCTCCGAGGTAACTTCGCTCCGCAAATGCATGACATCGTTGCCAAACTCAATTCGCGTTCATGGACGTGGGGGAGGCCGACATCCAGGCTACAATCCATGCATCCCCAGATTAGTCAAGTGGCGGCTCTAATATACTCATTACGTCCTGTTTGTGGCCCTTTGTAACTACAGATGAAGATGAGCAGCCAGAGAAAGTAAATGGAAGAGGGCTACCACGTGATGTATATAAATACACGTGATAAAGATGCCTCTTGATGGCCTCTTGTATCCCGACTTGTTGAGAGGATCAACTCTGAAAGCTCAGAGAGGCTACTATTAGTCATGTATCATTATCTAATCGAGAATCCGTGTTGTCATTTCCATATAGGCGATGATGTACATGGATCTGATCAATATTACCGCATACCATTCATGTTGCACAGCCGAGTATGCTGAACTGACGTTAAGAATGGATTTGATGCTTCACTCATTGATCGGGTCAAGGTAAGAGATGCGAATCTCAGCTCCGGAAGCAAGTATTGCCTCCCAGAGCCAAACAATCAATTCTAGTAGATTGCCGGGCACTTTCAGCCTGTCATAGATTCTTCAGGTTAAGTTGATGGACCCCCCTCACTGTAGTTTAAGTCTATTATTATCACGCCATGGCATGTTGGACATCCGTGTATTTAGAAGCTTGCGCTGCTTCCTCGCCCCCACTCCCCGAATCTGCCCGATCACTGAGAAATCACAGAGCGCATACTGAGCGGTCCGTGAGCAAAGTTGAACACAAAGCAGCAGCCGTTCTGGGCCTAGAACGGGAGCGGCAATCGACTCGAGCGCTGCATATTTTTACTATCTATCTAGATACCATGGAATCCAACTGGAGGGAATCTTATTTTCACAACTAATATGGTTATCTTGACATTCCCCTCTTGCTTGATCATCGAACCAATCAGGCCAGTTCACTCTCCGAGCGAACTCGTGTTCACCGGCTTAGACTGACGGAACCAGAGGAACTTTGACATAGTGGCGTTCCATCCAATGTACCCGGATCCCTGTCCCATTCCAGCATAAAGAATCTAGATTATTGCGCCTTCGCATATCCCTGTCTCTTGACCCTCGTAATCTGGGGATATCCAATAGTCTCTGCGTGCCCTGCAGTTCGTGGTGGACTGATATGTCCTCAGACGAATAGGAGACTTTCTTCTTCCCGTGGGCCTGGCATACCGTTGGATGACTGCGTTACGTTTGATTTGGCTATTTATATGTGCCGTTGCGCTAAAATATTAATATTGAGTTGGGGTATTTAAGACTAAGAGAGAATGTCGGCCTAATTGATGAAGACATCGTCGATTGAGAAACCTTTTCATCATCAGATAAAATCCGATCCAACCATCAGATACTGGCGAAAATGTCCATGATGCTGTCAAGGTAAAACGTTAGGATAACCCAGATGAATTAAGACAGGGATCCAAGCAGGAGGCTGCACAGACCTCTCGGCTTGCAGCAATGGATTTCCACCTTCCCATGGTTCTGAGTACATTGGAAGTGACTAGCGCGAAATCTCCTCTAAACGCGATCTAGGGCCATACCAATAGAACCGCCTGTTATGAGGCAGACTGGAGGGGAGAAGAAGAAAATCACTAAGCTATGAATAACGTGTGTGGTTGTTGATGTGGTAGATTTTATTGTTGTGTGATACAGTTCTCTTAGGAAGTTATCTACTTGGGATTTGAGAATCATTCAGAGATTCCTCATGGCTTTTGTCTGTTTCATATTCCTGGTCATCACCATCTTGATCGTCATCCCAGTTCGTTAAGGCGTACATAGTCAGATCTGTCATCAGTCGGCCTCCTGCGGAGACATCGTGGAAGGTATCAACGTCTAAGACACCTTCGAGACCATAGCATCCTTGCACGCGTTCACTGCAGTCCTTTTCACTGCCGCTACAGACACCCACCAGCTTGGGGACGCCGCCGATAATATTCCACATGGGACCCCCAGACCATCCAGGGGATGCGAAGATCTTAGACTCTAACTCTTTGCCCTTGTCAGCATGGAGGTCCACATCCGTAAGGTTAATATTAGACAAAAGCATCTGCACCTGACCGCGAAAAGAATCAGAGGGATAACCAGAACTCCGCCATGATTTATTCATGTATTCCGCAGAGTCGTCCCACCATTGTGTACCCATCCAGCCAGCCTTCTCTCCCAGAGGCTCACACAGACTGCACACTATGTAGTCAATTCCTGTGACGTTGAAAGTGTTTTTCACTCCGCGACACTTGGTGACATAAGACCCGCCATATGGTTCACTGCCGTTGTTGTAGCCAGGTACGAACCGCATCCATCTGCCTGAGCGGTAGCCCCAGGGGTAGCAATGACTTGCTGTGAGAATCGTATTCCTGCCAACAAGAGATGCCGTACACCAGCCCCCCCGGTCACGCTCGTATTTCTTGAACACTAGGCGTCCAATAGTACTCCACGGATATGAATTGGTGTTTAAGACTCGCTCACGATAGTATAGACCGGTTCGGTCGGGATCCATAAAAGAGAGTCTCTCCGCGTCTTTTGCCTTCCATAATGCTGTCCTCCCATCGCTTTCAACAAAGAGATCATCTGGAATAAACCCATCAGTCCCACCGGAGTAACTATCTGTTGCTATTAGGTTGTGGTACGGCGCTATGACTGTGGCCAGAGTAATCGGGTCAAGCATTTCTGCTTCTAGAAACGGTATTCCCGAGTTTCCACCACAGGAGTCTTTGGCGGAAGCATTTCTCTGTGCTAGAAGAAGAAGTACAGTGAATAAAAATGGGATATTCATATCCAAAAGAGTGGACTTTACTCATCAAAGAGAGTGACATTTGAAGGAGGGGCGGCTTCGAGATTCGCTGCGACCGAGAAGATCATTGCGCGGCCATCATCAATCGTCAGCCCTTGCAAAGAATCATATGAAGTAGGTAAGGGGATATGCGATTTTCGGCTTTGTTGATGGCCATCCCCGTTGTCAAGTCTTCGCTCCTTCCTTCATACATTTTCTGCAAGGACTGTCTGATGTCGGTAGGAGCGCCTTCATTTCCTTTTTGGCTTGCTGATGTTTTCATGTTATTGTGTCAGACGGTTCTTACCTCAGCGGATATTCGGAGATTCCAATAGAGAGACAAAGAATGTCTCTAGTTACCATTAGTTTAGCGTCGTCAAAACATGTTAACACGGTAAGTTGGGAGTCGTTAATTTTTAGTATTCTCCTTCTCATTTAGCTTTCTCCAGTGGGGCTCAATATTGCATACTCACATATTACTATGTCTCAGAAAGATATATCCTTTCATGACATTTCTGGGAGGTAACGGCCGTTAGGGAGAATGCCTCAAAATTGAGGCTCTTTAGCATGTGAGGCTAGTCTGTAGCAGTATCCATCCGTAAGCTGGTCATTTGTTGCTGCTTACACTTAGACATGGCGGCGCCAAATCCTACGAGACGAAATCTTGGACTGCTCCCTAACCCAGTAGTAACTTCATGGTGCGACCAAACTACGAACTGGACCGAGCCTGCTGGAATACTCTCGTTACCATTTGTGAAATTTCGCTTTGTGTCATGGATATAAGCTTTATTTTTCATCGTAAGGTAGTCAAGGGCCAATGTATCACCCTATAGAGAGGGACTTGGTAAGAATTTCTAAGTGTTTCACTAGTGGTGAAGCTGTCAATAAACTTTACCGGTTCCCTTCCTAGTAATCTTGTTGGTAAGTTGGAGAGGAACCCGCAAGATATCAATAATACTCTGCTAGATCATACAGTAGAAGCATAGATAGGATAGGCCTGAACAATTTCGAGATTCCGATGGTTCATTGGAATAGCAAGCTGTGACTTCTCCTACGTGTTCTCATAGCATTCGTATAATAACAAGGCTGCAAGGGGGAAACGAGTACAGAAACCGTTTCGTCAAACCGTTCTCTCATTCTAGTAAGTCCACACGAGTTACATCATTGACTGACTTGAATGTAGGGTGAATGGAAGCGGGGTCGGTGCCTCATCTACTGACTAGCGTCGCACATTCGCTTGGAGTTGTATTCATTTCACCACAGCATCAAAATATGACCATGGTCAAGCCTATGCCAACCGGTGTACCATCAACTATTTAGCAGCATGGTTATATCCAAGGGCCTACTAAATATTGTCGCGTTCATCTGGAAGGATCACGAAGCACTCAATTTTGCATATAAAAGATTGATATTACTTCAGATTGTAGCGAGACTGTACATGATGCAAGTCGGATATTCCGGATAAGCCCTATCCTCAAGATGAAAATTCCTGCACCATCTTGTAAGGCCAAACGAACGGATTTCCGCCGAGCTTCTTGGCAAGCGGAGATGTAGTAAGATTGGGTCGGAAAGTCGGTGTTGTTGAAACCTTCATTGTCAGAGAGAGCCGCTGTGTCGGAACATTGGCGGTGGAGAAGTTCGCTTCCCGCAGGGTGTTTCATCTAGATGTCCCTTCATTACAAGCCTTGGAAACACCAAACAACTGGTTGAAACGCTTGCATTGACCATCGCTCCACCAATTATTTTCGCCAGAATATTCGGGAGTGCGACCACCGAGATCTGGACTAAGTAAGGGTCCGAACTTCGAGACGTGATGTCAGCGACCCACGTGGGACAGAACCGAGATCGGATGACGATGGAGGACATAATGGATACAATCCGTAGTTCTTGGCAAAGAACCGGTGTCCCAAGCCCCGAGCTAGATAGGGCCTCTAATCAGGTGTTCGATCTTTGGCGGCAATCTAACCCTGTGCAGAATATTGGGGGCTTAGGGCGCTCCCTAGATTGAAACGCATTCTATGAGTCGCGTGTGGACAGCCTAGTGACAAGATGGTTCCGGAGTTTGAGATGGCAACTGCAAAAATCCGGTAATCTCGGGGTAATCAAAGACAGTTTCGGAATCTAGCAGGATCCGTGGTGATTCTTCGGATGAAGTTCAGTCCATGGTCGTGGGATATAAAGATGATCGCTGATCATCCCTGAATCTTTTGCTTTCTTTCCTCCAGCCATCCACTTGGGCATTACACAATTCCGTTCTTTCTTGGTCTGGTGACCTTTCCATTCTCTTTTGCATATTGTTCCTGACGCTTCATTGACTGAAGTGATCTTCCATTCTCTCTATCTATACCGATTCCGAATTTACCTCAACCCGTGTCTTGTCAACTGCGCAGATTTCGACATGTCGTTCTCTAAGTTAGCTGCTATCACTACTCTTCTTGGCACCGTTTCTATGGTTGCCGCCCATGGCTATGTCTCGGGCATTGTCGTTGACGGGCAATAGTATGTTATGCAGCTATCCTGAAAGAGTGACCAATGCTGACTATCCGTAGTTACAGCGGGTACATCGTGACGCAGTTTCCGTACGAAAGCAACCCTCCCGCGGTTATCGCTTGGTCTACTACAGCCACAGACCTTGGATACGTTGATGGTACTAGCTACTCTTCTGGTGATATTATCTGCCACAAGAGTGCAAAGCCTGGTGCCCTGACTGCTCCGGTAACGGCCGGATCGAAGATCGAATTCCAGTGGAATACATGGCCTGAGAGTCATCATGGCCCTGTGATTGATTACCTTGCTCCCTGCAATGGTAACTGCTCCGATGTCGACAAGACTACTCTGGAATTTTTCAAGATTGACCAGGGTGGTCTGGTGAGTGACACCACCCTTCCCGGCACCTGGGCCTCTGACCAGTTGATCTCCAACAACAACTCCTGGACCGTTACTATTCCCTCCACAATTGCTCCCGGAAATTATGTTCTGAGGCACGAAATCATTGCGCTTCATTCCGCTGGAAACAAAGATGGTGCTCAGAACTATCCCCAGTGTATCAACATTCAGGTCACTGGTTCTGGTACTGACTCTCCCTCTGGTACCCTCGGAACGTCTCTTTATACCGACACCGATCCCGGTATTCTGATCAACATTTATCAGACTCTCTCAAGCTATATTATCCCAGGCCCTACTCTGTACGCGGGTGGTAGTAGCTCTGGCTCATCTTCTGTCGCTGCCACTTCCAAGGCAACGACCTCTACTGCTGCAGCTTCTACCGCCACGGCCAAGGCTACCACGGCCAAGGCTTCCACAGCCACCTCTTCCACTGCTACAGTTACAACAGCCGTAGCTAAAGTCACCTCTTCGACTGCTACAGTCACAGACGCCACGACAGTGCAAACCACTACCACAAAGAAGGTGGCCGCCCAAACCACCGCTACGACAGCTACGACAGTCGCGGCAGTTACTTCTGCTGCCACTTCTGCTACCACTTCTGCTGCTACTCAAGCAGCTACCACTGCTACCACGACTGCTTCGGCTGCGCTTCCCACTGGAAGTGCCTTGACCGATTACCTTAACAGCTTGAGTGCGGATGACGTCCTCACTCTCATCCGTGGAACGATGTCCTGGTTGATAACGAGCAAGAATCACGCTCGCGATCTGTCCGCTCGTGCCGCTCGTGCAATGTAAGAATATGTATGGTGAGGGTATGATCATGTTGGATGATACACGTTGAAAGACAGATCATCTTGATGCTTCTCAGCTGGGATCTGGCATCCTGTAAAAATTTGAAGTGTATATATATCATTCTTCACTTGGCTCAAGAAGGGCTCCTTTAGATAGCTCTCCAAAATTACCAGGTTCTTCTCTTTTCTTTTCAATGACCATTTCATCTCCCGGAAATAAGTAGACTCAATTTGCATGGGGAAAATTTCGCTAGATATTTTGATCTCTGCAGTGCCACAATTTTTTTTTGACCGAATAAGATAATCTTACTAGAGGGGAATGGCTATAATGAGCTGGACCTTTGATTTTGCTCTAGAAGACTGCCCAAGAGATTCTTAATGGTTCCTTGAAATAGCGGGCGGTTGCCTCTATATTAATTACTAGGGGGAAATGAGTTAAGTTATTGCCCCTCGGGAACTGTGGGGAAGCAGGCTCCCGTCGGCGCGGGATAACATCATTGTTCCGCTTTCTCAACAGCTGGATTTTCTTTTTCTCAGGATACCACAGCATGATTTCGTACTGAGTCTGCTGCTTTTGTTCTTTGGCAAATTGTGATATTTGCTTCTTGTCATTCTCTTCATAGATTATCCTTCGGAGCCATCGAAAATGTTCAAGAAGAAACCTACGGTATGTCTACCCCTCCCCCGCACTGCGGTTTTGCCCAAAATGCTTTTTTGCTATGTTCTACTACTGGATGCAGGTACTCATTGAAGCTATAGATTAAAAATCTTGCGCCGCTGCGTTCTTCAGATAGGCGCAAGATTGCAGACCAGATCATTCAAGACTACAAAATCCCCATCCCGGCGGCAGCTCCAGCTGAGACAAAACCTGACGAGACCGCTGCCGCGCCCAGCTCGAACCAGACACCCGCAAACCTCACTACGATCCGCAATGCTCTCCTCCCAGAAAATTCACAATCTGCGCGTTTTACTACGACGGCTGGACCGCAGCTTCGCGAAGTTCAAGGCACCGTTTATGTGGGCACACACCCAGAGGGAGAGGAACGGATACTGTGGTTCAAATTAGAGCATGGACCTGGAGCGGACGGGCGTTTCTATCCGACTGTTTATACGTTATGGCATTTTCCACGGCTGGTGCCTTTGCTTCAAACACCGGGTCTAGTGATGGGAAAGCTGTGTGGTGGCGCAGATCTGATGACGCCTGGCCTTGCGAATGGTCCTCCATTCCCCCAACAAGCTGTCAAGGACGCGGTAGTTGCAGTTGCAAGCTTGGACAAGCCAACAGTTCCACAATTCGTTGGAGTCTGTGAGATTGACGTGTCATCACTTGGAGCGGTCCAGGGTTCAAAGGGTCATGCCGTTCGCGGTTTGCACTGGGAGGGAGATGAACTGTGGTCCTGGAGCTCATCGTCCAGGCCAGGTCAACCGGGACCAGAGTACCTGGAAGGATGGGATGAGGAAGTGAATGATATCGAACAGAGAGTAGATGAACTGACTCTAGAGGAGGAGGAGCAAGGCGAGAAGCTAGTGGAAGAGGACGGAGGGGTATCGCTGAGTGAGACTCCTGAGCAACAACCAGATGTTCCTATTGAGACAGAAAAGGAACCGACAACCAAAGGTATGGGAGAGTGTCCAACGAATTTGAGTAGAAAGACAATATTAATAAAGCTACCAATCCAGAAATCGATGAAGCTTTCGTCAAGGCCTTCATCTATGCTCTCTACCAACACAAGAAAGACAACGCTTCCTCCCCGAGCCATGGATTATCTTTCCCTATCCAACCATCTGCTTTGATCTCTAGTCTCATTACCCCATACCTCCCGATTTACTCTTCTCAGCAAGCTCAATTCTACCAGATTAAAAAGACAAGCTGGAAAAATGTGAAGAAATTCATCAAGCACCTCGACAAGGCGGGCCTCGTCAAGTCTAAAGACAGAAATGGACAGGAGACAGTTATTCTCGATGTTGATTTCAATGATAGTCTCGTTAATCAGTTTGTCCCGTACAAGCTCCCATCAAAGAATGCTATTGAGAATACTGGCAAGCCGATCTCCGGGGGCCAAAAGCCTGTGACAGGCGACGGGGATCCATCTGTTGGCCAAACTCTTACCGTGCAGACCCTTTACAGACCAACACAGAAATTGACACCTACATTGTTACCAGCACTATCAAGTAGTGACGCGAGCAACTACTACAAGCTCTCTGATGTCTCGAAGCGTCTTGATGAATATCTTGAGTTGCAGGTTCCTCCGATTGTTTCCAAGGAGAACAGACGCATTATTTCCCTCAACCCATTTCTCGCAAACACTATATTCACTTCATCCTCCTCGGAAGACAAGGCTACCATTGCGCGTGGTGCTGCCACGCGTGACGGGCTCCTCAAGCGTATCGTCGAAGATAGCACTCTCATGGCGCCTTATCACGTTATTCTCAAGAATAACCAAACAATTGCGGACGTAAAGCCGAAACCAGGCCCCGCTCCCTCTGTCACAGTGACTCTTGAACGTCGTACCGGCTCCAAGACTGTTACCAAGGTCTCTGGACTTGAGGTCTTTGGCATCCTTCCTAGCCTTCTAGCTGAAGAACTACAAAAGAAATGCGCTAGCAGCACGAGTGTAGCTCAGGCTAGTGGCGCACCAAGGGGTGTCATGGAAGTGCTTATACAGGGCGACCAGAGAAAAGCGGTGGAAACGGCCCTTGGCCGGCGCGGAGTCAGAACTCAATGGATTGGAGTCGTGGACAAGACGAAGAAGAAAAAGTGAACCAGGAAACACGTACGGAGGATGAGTGTATGAGGTAGAGATATCGATGATACTGACAGATAGCAGGTCTATTTGGCTATCAGAGATTTTGAATGGGATCTATGAAGTAGTCTCAAGATGGTGTACCAATCTCCCAATGGCATCATGTCTGCAGATTCTGTAGTAAATAAGCATTAAAAAAAAGGGATCTGTGACAAATTTCGTATTTATTCTCGTCCATGTGACTTAATATTCGCATTCCACTAGAACTCGCTCTCTGAATCGAGTTCGTTCGTTGTCCAACGTAAATATTGTTCATTAGAAATATGTGCTCATCGCATTGAACATAGAACATGGTAATTGTCCCATTAAGGAGGCCTAACAAAGTAGATCATATATGGCCTTAAGATAATGTCTGAAATTCTAAGCCCTATGTACATCATCGAGCGAGTACGGTACTAGACAAGGGGGATTCCTGGCACCATTATTACTATTACTATCGATATCACTGGAAGTAATTCTCCATTTCACGTGGTCATCTAAATCTGAAAGCATACTCCACGCACTAAGATGTTCGGGAACTTGCCCGTGAAGAGTATTAGTGAAATGCTCAAATATGCTCATTGCTAAACCAAAAGCCATTTTAGAGGCACAACATTCGCTTGATTCACCAATTAGTTTTCTTTGCCAAGAAACTTCGTCAGCACAGCAGGTATGTGGCATCCAATATAATTGTCACGATCGACTTCTATGAGGTATCCCTGGTAGTAAAGCGGGAAAAGAAATCTTCAAACATTTTCACTGGCTCTTTGTTCGGATCCAGAGTTCCTCATGCAACTTTTTCTCCATTCCCACGTGGTGACCTTTCTTGTTATAGTACTATAATAATGATAATAATGATAATAGCTATGTTAAATACACGATTGGGCCTTTTCTTCCTGGCTATCTTGTTACCTTTCTTATCTTCATTTACCTGATTACACTGAAACTGTGGTTCTTTTCACAAGTTATCAACTACCAGGATGAAGATTCCATTGATCATTTGGTCATTATGTCTGCTGGTCACGTCTGTCCTTGGCGAGGGCGAACTCACTGGCTTTCCTGCAAATCCTTATGATCCATACTGTGCCATGTCATGCTTGCGATCTCTGTATTCTTTGATACTAAGCTGCTCGGACAAAGGTGATACTGTTGGAATGGTGACCTTCGAGACATCCTCGTCATGTTGGGCCAGCAACACGCCTTATCTTACAAGTCTAGCCTGGTGCATGCACACTAAATGTGGGGATCTCGACATCCCACAGTGGAAGTTGGAGTACTTTTGGGCAACAGAAGCCACCGGACAGAGCACCGCCGGAGTTAAGATTGTTCCTCCTAAATGGTCCTATGCTGAGGCGCTTGCAAATGTCACCCATCCACCGACGAATCAACTCACTGTAGATGATACTTATCTCAACACCACTTCATTAGTTTCTCCGGATATCTACCGAGAGCAATGGAATGTTCTGACTAGTGTCCAACGCGAAACAACGACAGAAAATGGATATGGGTGAGATACTGATTCTGCACCTAGTACGTGACATGCTCCAACTATTAACTATTGCGTAACTTAGAATCGCAATGCTCGTCACTGGCTTTGGCACGCCCATCGTTCTCACTATGCTGGGATATACGCCGTTCATCTCCGGACTTTTTAGAAAACTGAAACCATATCTTGTCTGGCCAAGTACCATTGGCACATATCAAGTCCGCCCGCTTCCTTACCTCCTTGGGAATGCTCCTACCGTCGGCCAGAGCCTCTACATTATAATGTTCGTGATCCTGAACATCATACTAACGGCGGTCAATTATCAGTCTCGGCAACCCAGCGCATGGTACTCAAATAGATGGCGAGAGATCATGGCCTATGTCCTTTACCGAACTGGAAATTTTGCATATATCATATCCCCCCTCATTTTCCTTTTCGGTGGCAGGAACAACATTTTGCTCTGGTTGACAAATTGGTCGCATTCAACATTTCTCCTTCTCCACCGCTGGATAGCTCGCGTTTTCGCTGTGCAAGCCATTCTTCATTCCATCCTTGCCGTGGTGCTATACAAGAATGAAGGGAGCTATAATGAGGATGTTAGCCAGCCATACTGGATTTGGGGAATTGTCGCTACCGTTTGCGTCGTCATTCTCACGTTTGGCAGCGGGCTCTATATTCGGGCACTAGCCTACGAGTCTTTCTTGATCGTGCATATTGTGCTTTCTGTTATTCTGATAGTTGGCTGCTGGTACCATGTCTACGACTTGTACAAGTTCCTTGGAGGATGTGAAGATTGGATCTACGCCATATGTGCAGTCTGGTTTTTTGACCGTCTGGTGCGTGTTGTACGTGTATTTCTAGTTGGTCCGCATCGGGCAAAGGTCACAAAGCTTGGGGAGGACTACGTTCGGATCGATATACCTGGAATTCGCTGGGGGTCTGAACCTGGAAAGCACGTCTATGTCTACTTTCCGACCCTCACTCCATTACGGCCTTGGGAGAATCATCCGTTTTCGATTCTACAGACAGCCCTACTGCAACCCTTACATCCCAGTGACACTTCAGAGAGTCAGAGTCCGATGGACCGGCCAGATGAGCAATTTGATGTGGAGAAACATAATGCACTCAAGTCCTCAGTCAATGCAGTACAGAAACACCATTCCACTGTCGGTCTAACGCTTTACATTAAAAGGTCCAGAGGAATAACGAAGTCTCTGCGCGCAGATGACAGCTTGCTCACATTTCTGGAGGGGCCTTATCCAAACAATTCGACTAGGGAAGTCCTGCGTTGCGACCGACTATTGCTTATTAGCGGAGGTATCGGCATCACGGCCGTTCTCCCCTTTTGCTACAACCACTGGAACGTTAAGCTGGCCTGGAGTCTCAAGGAATCTGCCAGATGCTTAGTCAATGACCTGGATGGCGTTCTGAGAGAACTTGCGGACAAGGATGTGAGGATAGGCGATCGGCTAAACGTCGACCAGCTCTTAGCTGAGGAGATGAAGGCTGGGTGGGGAAGGGTTGGCGTGCTCGTATCCGGCCCAGGAGGGCTTTGTGACGGTGTCAGGGCAGCCGTTAGCGCTGCTGCAAAGCTTGGAAAGACTGAATTCGAACTGGAGGTGGAATCATATTCGTGGTGAAGAACGTGCCAATCTGGCGCCGCTTAACTGTAGTAGTCATGGGTATAAATTTGCTTCATTTAGGTCTAAGTCAGTTATATGTGTATTATGTGAATTGGACAGGTTCCTTCGTAGCCATATTCCCCCCAGCCCAGAGTACATGTCCATTTGAGGTTCCGTAATGGCGGGATCTGTTCCCTGGACGACTTAATGTGGGTACTATGGCTTGCGGGCGGTATCATAACAAGCAATCTGTGCCGCAGGAGACTAGGAGGAAAGAAGTCCTGAGTCCGATTGGGAAGGATAAATAGGATGGAACGGGTAGTCCTAAAATGGAGTATTTTCGTTGAAACCATGGAAAGATTCAAACCGGGCGATGACTTTCAGGGGAACCCAAAATTTGAGTGAGTTTAATATTAATATTCAGCTTAGGCAGTCTCCAGGATACAAGGATTTTAAAGACAAAAAGGGAAAGAAAAGGGTGAACTGAATCCGAGTAACAAATCGTCGTTATGCTGAAGAATTTTGCGGCATCCCATTTGAGCCTCAACAGCAGATCGAATGGATCAGGATACTTTATCGCTGAACTACGAGCCCTGCAGCCTAGCCTCTAGGTCTGGCAGCCCCTTGGATAACTGAGACCATGTCGCAGGCTAAGTAGCTTAGTGCTGATAAGGGCAATCTCAGCTAGGGCCTAGAACTTTAACAATCTAGCGTCTAGGCATCCTTAGGCTCCAGCGCGGAACCCCGGCGATTATGGGGAAATAGTTATGAACTCTTAAGATACTTCAAGAAGTATATATAGACCATTAATTCGCCATGGCTGGAATAATATTACTCAAGGAGCAATTCATATTTTGCCTATCAACTTATTATTACTGTTTAACGTGGTTATCAAGTAAGACGACAATCTCGACATATAATTGCTTCTTGAGCCGTTCATGTTTTCATATTTCAGCAAAATGAAATCTTCGCCATCATCTTTCCACTTGGAAAATATTACCGATGGAGAAACTGTGCATCAGGTGAGGAATGAGGCAATCCGGGGCGATTAGCATTAATGTAATTGAACGAGCAATAATGCTAACGCTGTCTCAAGCGCTGTGTAATTCTCATTGGTCAATGCCCATCTGTTGATGGAGAGAAAGATGCGTATAGTGAGACGGACAGTATCTCTATTTCGACAGCAGATGCTCTGGAATCCAACTCTTTCCCTGTTCAATCCTGGCCCGTCTCTCAAGGCCGTTTCAAAGCCTTGGTGATATTATCGCCAGGACCGAACCAGTTGACTCTGGAGCATTACCGACAAGGACAAGTTCAAGGCACCATTCGGTTGAGTGTTACCTACATTTGTCTCTCCCAGCTGCCACCACTCCACTTCGCTATCATGATTGGTAAGGATTCACCGCTTTTGATCGATTGTCCTCATTCAAAGCGTCGCGGTATCTCTACTGCCCACTGTGATCTGGACGCTGCAATTGCGAAGCTACGCATGACAGCCTACATGTGGCAAGCCTTGACGGCAGAAGACATGCGCTCAAAGGGCTTGGGACGACGGTCGTTCCGTTTGGAGGAAGAATGGAGCATCGATACTCTCAGCAGGGATTTCTTGGTGTATAATGAAAATGGCTGCAACGCAAGCCGTCCAACTGCCAAAATTCACTTGATTCGATCAGAGAAGACAGTAACACAACTTCGAGATGCCCATGTCGCCCAGCAGAACCCTAATGCTCGTCGCAAGGATGACTTGCATGCCTACTTTAAAGAGGCGCTGATCGCACACGGGAGTCCCTTCCTTCCTTCACAACATCCAGTTGTGGCTGGACTTATTCTAGACTCGACTTATTCGTCTCAGAAGGACCTCATTCTAGCACATGCTGCTCTCGGTGCTTGTGATCCGGCAGGAATCTCGCTCGGAATATTTGGAAGCCATCTGACATACTCCTGGCCACGCTTCCTCGAGGAAGTTCCCGCTTGTCTCCTTGACATCACTCCTACGGATGGCACCGTTGGTAATGACAATGGACAATGCGATACAGCATGGGAAGCATGCTCTATCGGACAAGGTGCCTTCTTGCATGAAGTTGGACATGCATTTGGTGCGCCGCACACCACGGGTATCATGGAGAGAGGATATGCGCAAGACTGGCCAAAGAACTTTCTGCCTCACACCGCATATTGTTCGTATACCCATTCTGCTGGTCAGCCAGTGATAGATAATGATAACGAGGCCCGCTGGGATGTTGGTGATGCCCTGTCATTCCGCATGAAGCCGCACTTCCGTCTTCCAGGAGACATTGCCCTTAGCATTGAGGAGAGGGAAAGTCAACCGAAGTTCAGCGTGCTTTACCAAGAAGACGTGCCTGAGAAAATCGTAATTGAACACAGAGCCGGCCTTGCTTGTGTGCAGTTCGATGGTGTTTCAGAACCTGTTCCATCCATCACCGAACCTTCGTCAAAGATAGAGTACAGTGTCGCTGAAATTGAGAAGCGTTTTGGCAAAGATTCTCCTCTCAAATTGAGAATATTGGGAATGAACGGCAAGGAGACTAACATCGGAAACGTTTGGAGATCAATCTCATGCAATACCATCCGAGTCCCTGGATCTTCTATTGTTCTCCAGAAGCGTTCAGTGATGACTGCGCAGTTGGAAAATGACCCCATAAACGAGTCAGAATGGTGGGAGTGGGCTGTCCTCCTTCACCAATACAAAGATGAGAAACGTACGTTTCCAGGAAATGATACAATACAAGGATGCCCGAAGCTAACAGATATTTTTAAACTAGTATCCCGAGCAGTGGCTGTCGATATGCGGATTGGTTGTATTCTTGATGGTGCTGTTGTTTACTATGACAATGGAGAGACGGTACCCTGTGGACCTCACCGGGTAAAAGGAGGAGAGCCTCTCAGATTCGGTATGTAATAAATATCTTTCTCTGAGGCGGTCTCCTGTCTACTTTCGATTATCTGACTGAAATCTAACGTTTGAAACAGGTGGGCACCTTGCCACGAAAATAGACATACCCGAGGGTGTGGAAATCACAAAAGTCGAAATCTCTCGTTCTGACTGGTCTTTGGACGGAATGAAGATCCATCTCTCCGATGGAACTATCAAGGGGCATCTACAGGGAGAGGTCTCTACCTTAGGTATGTTAAGAATCAAAGTCACTCATGAAAAGATCGGATGCTCGGACGACCGTCCCCAATAACCTCGAAGATATGGAATGAACACCAGCTAACTAAGCTTCCATGTAAAAGAACCATGGGCCGGTCACAAGATCATTGGCTTTTATGGTTGCAGTCAATGGAGGGAACACCACTGTTGCCCTGTCAATGAATTTGGCATTATTACGGCTCCGAAGGACGTTGAGCTTCCAATGACCATTTATAAGATGTCCGAGCTACAGAACATCGATCGGGGTGTAAGTTCATTCCATCCAACCTAGACCTAATAATTGTCGTTCACTCGTTCTTGTATTCATTTTTTGTGTGTTATGCAGGACAACTCAGGCGCTAATTAGTACCTCATCTGTCTCCGGTGACTGCTACAGACGTCCACTAAAGAAGCAAATAATACCTGTGCGATATCGAATAGGCGACATGATGACGACGATGAGGATGAGGAAGAAGAAGATGACTGTACCGAGCATGAAGAAGAAAATGAGTACGAAACGGAATCAGACGAGGAAGGGTCTGATGAATCGGACACTGTGATGATCTACCATGAGTAGAAGCGGCACAGGAGTAAGATTGAATGCAGCGTGATGTAATAGCACAGATGAGTGGGTTTCATCTGTGATTTCTCGGAGAAGCTGTCTGGAGACGTAAAGCTTTCTATGATTAATATTCCCAATACCAAATTTCTTTCCTGTTTCTGGAAGTATGCCGCTTCCCGGGTAATGATAACCCAAAAAGCACTTAATCCAAATCATCCAAGACTTCGGACTCTGACAAATAAAGAAAGCATAGCCAACACATTCCACCGCGGGAAATTTAGGCCACCAACTAAAGGTATATGGTAACATCGGCGCAGCCCCGAGAGTAGATCCTGGGTCCACATTTACCGCGAGAGAGGAGGGGGAAAAATAAGCACCCCTCATTGTTGGATTTATTATCTCTGAAGTCCGAAATCCGATCCGATCTATTTCATTTTCCCTCTCTAATTAACAGAATCTCCTCTCTTTCTCTAGAACATTAAATTATTGTTATCTTCGTTTCTAGACCGCATAGAACAGAGAGAAAGGGAAAAAAATAACCAGATCGCAAAAGCCAAAATGCCCGTCTACCATATCGGTATCTAACTACTCACCCCCCCATTTCCTTATCGCGTGCTTATTCACTGATCCATCCGGAAAATTAACAAATTACCTTCGGATTTTCTTGAGTAACTGATCACTAACAATACAATATCACATCACCAGTTCTCTTCCGTCTCAAAAAGAGCGTGACACCCGAACTGCTCGCCAGCTGGTCCGCCGTTAGTAAAGCCATGGTCGGCAAGATTCCCGGGTTAATTTCCCTACATGTGGGACCTCCGCTGCCTATTACCGTGCCTCGCGCAAAGGGATTCGATATGGGTCTGGTGGCTATTTTGGAGTCGCCGGAACATGTTGCGAGTTATGCGTCGCATCCGGCGCATTTGGAGTGAGTTTCTCGTCTTCCTTGCGATGTGGTTCGGTGGTGCGGAGAGGATAATGCTTGGTACTGGTGGTTATTATGGCATGCAGTTTGTGCTGATAAAGGTGTTTGAAATAGGGCGCATAAGTTTCGCGAAGAGCTGTGTGATGATACGTTGGCGTATGATTTGGAGTTTCCTGCTTGATTAGTGGGATAGAGTTGTCCGTAATGATTATATGGATCTACTGGAACTACGAGTTTGTGGAAAGCAGTGTTTAACGAATGTGTGACTGCGCGTAGAGGATTTTGGCAGCCACGCTCATTCTTATTCATTAATTCGTTCACGGATAAATTACAACTAATCTAGACTCAAATATGTTGAATCTTTTTGTCGAAAAAGACAGCTAGATACAGGATAGTAAATAATCAAGAGAAACAAAGTTGTTAGAATACCGCCCCGAGCGACGAGATCGGGGTGTCATAATCGTACCAATTCGGGACTGCTGTCAGATAATCCTCAGTGAGGTATGCTGGGAAGGCGATATTATTGTTCTGACTTTGTCGTTCCTTGAGTCGTTCCTCTATGCTGTTTGATAACACCCGAGCTGCTAGGAGAGCCATGTCTGACTTCCTCCCTAGACACCAAAGGGCATCAAGACAGAATCTGCATTGACGCCAGGATTGCTCAGAAGGGTAGTTTCCCAGATGGACGACGTTATCCACCTCATCCAGAAGGATATAGGCTGCTTTGGTGAATGAGCGGATAAGCACAGCCGTCCACGGTTCGGTCAAGAAGGCACCCTCGTTAACGGAGTCATGGAATTGGCGCGCTTTTGCGAAAGATGGGTCTCGTCCATGGAGAGAACACTGTGCGATATTAGACACGGCGAGTGCATTCTCTCTCCGGAGGGTCGCTACAAGGTCCATAGCCCGCCGGGATTCGCGCTGAGAATCCAAACCTAAACGCGCTTCATCTATACTCTCCAGCGTATCTGCGAGAAGCATTGTGGCAAGATGCCAATGTCCGGCGAGAATAACATACCACGATTGTATGCGGGGTGGAAGATCGTCGTGATTTCTCATACAGTCGAGCATAAAGCGCCTGTATGTAGAATTCCAGTGCTGATATACCCAGAAAGTATTCTGGATCGCTTCTTCAAGAGATCTCGCACTCGCACCTCGATATAACAATGTCTGAAGATGTGATACTCTGCGGAAAAGTAGAACCTTCACCGGAGCAGCATCGGAAAGCGTTTCTGCAGCATCTTTATAGGAACAGGGCCAGCGCGGTATGTTAGCACCTTGCCCAACGGCGCTCTTGCGAAGGAATAGATCTCCCCATAATTCTTGTTTCTTTTTCTCTGCTCTATCCATGAGAGAGGATTGTTCTTCCCGGTTAGTATCAGTGGTCCGAGAAAGCGGCGTCACGCATCTGATTTCACTGTCTTCGTCGGAAACCACTGGAGGACGTTGATGCATGGCAGCCGTGAGAGTGTCGAACATCAAACTAAGCCAAAAGAGAAGATTAAAAGTCTCATTATCTTCCGGGCTAAGCACTTTCTGGTCAGCGTCACTGATTCCTGGCTCGTATCCTTGTCGTTGGTTGCTATTCGACGATGGAGGAGTATTGTATGCGCTCCATCTTGGCAAGATATTATCTCCGCCTCCTGACGATTTAGGTTTCTTTCTTTGGTCCATTGTCATCTTATAGCGGAAAGAGAATAGTTGCCTCACTGCTGTTTCTAGAAATAGAGGTGCACAATCGTTGTCAAATAGCTCATGTAGTTCTGCAAGTGCCGAACTTTTGAGACTATTAACACCGTACGCTCCTTGGCCGCCATTACGTATTTCGATAGACCGACTGGTGTTCATCATTTTGAGGTGTTCTTTGACATTTAATGGGCGCTGTGTCAAGGAAAATATCAGATTGGCGAAGACAAGCCGGAATGACGAAATCCCGACTGCACTCTCCAGAGCGTGGCGTGCCTTGTTCCATAGATTATCTTGGATAGACCGCTCTGGATTATTAGGTAATGGTTTAAACCAGTCAAAATCAGAGTTACTGGTATCACTGAATACGCTGCCATTCGTGTATGACTGACTGCTGTCTGTGTCCAATGCTGGCGGAGATGCCTTGAAGGCAGCCGCTCTTTCCTGGGAGTCGTGAGTCCACTGAGAAGCAAATGCCATTATCGTAGTGAGAAGCGCTTGGGATACTGCCTTCTCTTCTGTAGCAGTCAAACTTCGACCCCAAACCGACGAAGATGCACGATCGAGTTTGCATACTCGGGTGCAAATTCTGTTCGACCAGTTAGGTCCCCATTCCTTCTCCACTGCATTGAACAATGGATTATTCCGTGGACTTCTAGGGGAAGTCGTGACGCTATATGGACAGTTCTGCTCTGTTAGCCAGCAAGATAACGCATTTTCCATGCTGTCATGATATATACGAAACATGTTTTGCGTCAGGGTTGAGCGAGAAAAGCTCTCAGCAAGGTCATTGGAAGGCGAAAGCAAGCTGTGGACACTGTTTGTTTCTGAGGTCCTCCTTGGTTTTGCTAAGTTATGGTTCGGATCAAGGAAGCGATTTATAAGATCGTCATTGCTTTGTTGGGACTCGTCATCGTTTCCAGACAAAGGAAACCCATTTTGGCTGAGATTGGGTTCGTATGGTCGGGAAGCCGCAATAGTACTTTCTTCAAAGGAGCCCGGCATCACGTCTGATGGCATTTCTCCATGGTGAAGCTTTTGAGATATGTCTCCAAGACTGATATCGCTGCACACTTGTTCTTGATTTCTGACAGGAATACCAGACATCATGTGTGTATCCCATGGAGAGATTCCCAGCATATCCACTTCAGGAATAGCCCCTGTCTGGCCCAGGTGTGGTAATGGGTATTGATCGAATATTGGAAATGGCAGTACTCCGTTCGAACTGTCCATAAACGAATGATAAGGTTGCAGATATGGATTGAACGAAGTCGTACCCACGCTTGGTTTCTTAGCGTTCGCGACATCCTTGGGTTTTCTTCTTTTTCGACGTTCTTTTGGAGTCTTCAGGGTAATATATAGCCAGTTGAATGTGCACTCCTTATCCCACTTCTTGCAGTTCGAACAAGGGGAGGGCGCTCGAATGTTGAGTTCGCCAGCGGCATTCAAGCTTTGTGTCGGTCGTGAAGTGGGACTAATACCTTGTAGGTCTTCTGGGAATTTTCCATCGCAGGCTCTCTTGCCCTTCCGACACTGATCGCAACTACGATGCTGGCGGCGGAGAGGGGCCTCCATTCAGGCGACTTAATACTCTTGGATGGCAAGGCTGTATCTGGTGCGATGAAAACAAGCTCCTTCACAAAACCAAAAGGGTAGTCATCCATAAAACCAGTCTATGGATACAGATTCGACAAAGCCGTATCACTTGCACGAGAAATGATAACAACCACACTGGATACGATGGCTAGTGGTAGAGTGATGAATGAGTGCGGGTCGCTTCGTGTCCTATGGCTGAAGTATCCAGGTCAGCGGGATGCGGAGTCACTCCGGTCACGGGGTGCAGTTCGCCCCGGTGAGAGCATCTAAGCATTTTTCGTAACTCTGGGGTAACCTGGGGTAAGGCGGAGATCTGGCAGACCGTCGGTTGTTCGCGGACACTAGTGACCGTCATCGACGGGGTGGTCGAAGATCGTAATCTTCAGCTCACTAACAATCCCCATGAGTTTGCCACATCCGATTGGCATGGCATTAGCCGACTTGGAACCCCGCATTTAGCTGTCTCAACTACTGCCAATACGCAAATACCACGATTTATATCTTTTTCAGAAAAAAAAAAAAAAAAAA